>VXBC01000200.1:140993-172630 GCA_013399945.1 Ploceus nigricollis | reverse complement strand
ACAAAGTATATATAATATATGTATTATATATATGTATTATATATAATACACATACATAATTATAACATATATAATTACAATCTATAGTTATATCAATATACAAAGTGTGTGAGAGAGAGAGATTTCAATCACACAAGTTCTGAACATTTCAGGTTAATTAAATATCTCAATTTAATTCCATACCAAGAAAATAACTTCCAGCCTTGGGAAAAGACAGCTGCAAACTTCTGTCTGTGGGATGCAAACCTGCTGTGGCTGCACACAGGGCTGGGGAACTAAAGAGGGATCAGATCTGGGACACAGTGGAACATCTTCCCCCGGATCTTGGAAGCACAAACGCAAAGAAAAAATTCCTGATCACTCTTGAAAGCCTCAGTTTCTGGTAGGAGCAGCCCAGGCTGTAGCAGTGTTGTCACAGCTCTTTAATGAAGTGCTTCTCCTGGCTGCTCTGTTCCAGCTGCTGCTGCTGCTGAGCAGGGCCTTCCAAAAGAAGCAATCACTGCCTGCGAGCTGGGTTTACTCAGCTGTGGCACTTCTGAGCTGATTTAAACACTCTGTCAAAATGGAGTGAAATTAATTAATTCACTGGAGAGCTTTGCCTTCTCCAAACTTAAGGAAAAAGGAATGCAAACGAGCAGTAATCAGATCCACATTTTTTCAGGCAAAGTGTTTGAATACCATTGAAAGATGTTCGGTGTCTGCACAAACCCAGAGAAGGACCAGCTCAGTCCTCTCCCCCTGGAATAAATTTCCTCCTCAGTGGCAGCTCCTGAGTTTTGGGTGTTTGGCTGCACCCCACAGACCCCATTTAATTCCCCAAACTGTTGCAGGGCTGTGAAGGCGCTGGAAGGATGAAACAAAAGACAATTGGAGCTGGATGACTTCCACGTCCAACTGTCGGAGATGCTGAAGCAGACAATTGCCTTCTGCTTCTTACTGAGGCTTTTTGGGGTTTAAGTGCTCCTTGATAGCTTGGTACACAATTAGAGGTGGATTAGAGGAAGTGGTAATAGGGTATTTTTTGTCTAATCTGCTCTCAATTGTTAATATTAATTAAAGGAGTTCTTCCTCTTTGTTATACAATAAACACGAGCCACTCTTTAAAATGAGAATTTTAACTTCCTAGCTGCTTAGTGCTGCTTATTTTCAACTATTTCTTTTCCTTTTTTTTCTCTTTATTTTAATTTTTTTTCCCAGCAGAAACCATGGCAGGAGCCTGGCACACATCACAACGAGGTGAGGATCATCTGATCCTCGACTTCATCGCATTCAGAACTGGCTGCAACACCTAAACCCTCGAGCTGTTTTTTCCTTAATGCAGCTGTCAAACTCTCACACAAAGAAAGAACAGAAAAATTACAAAATAATCAAGCCATTTCAGGCAGAACCTGGGAAGAAGGGAGATACAGAGCTGTTGTTCCAGCTGAATACCTGGGACAGTGGAAGGTGTCCCTGCCCATGGCAAGGGGTGGGGCTGGATGAGCTTGAAGGTCTCTTCCAACCCAAACCAGTCTGGGGTTGTATGAAATTCAAGAAAGAAGAACTAAAACCTTTCTGCTCTCATTAGGAGCTCACCTGTAACAAGGTGCAATGATCAGGTACCAAATCAGAGAGATTATTCCTTTCAGTTGGATTAACTCTGGTTATGTCATTAGCTGAAAAAAACCACATTCTCTTCTAGAGCAAAAACACAAGAAGCTGTGTCAGTAATCCATGAGCAGCAGCCTCCCTGCACACACAAGGGCAAAGAGTTCTGAGGCCTCTTTGGGAGGGAAAGAAAGACAAAAAGGGAGAAACAGCAAGAAAAGGCAGCAAAGAGGCATCACCCAGGGCCACAAAAAAGATAAAGGGAAGAAAACATCCCTGGTACTGAGCACTGAGTCAGGGGGTGAGGGGGCTCCTACAACCCCAGCCCTGCTCTGCCCAGGGACATGGGAGTGGGAGCATTCCCTGGGAACAAACAGGGGCTCATCAGAGGGTGAGACAACTCTGTCAGCACTGCCTGCTCCCAATGGGAGCAGCCTGCAGGACACAAACATCGGGAACAGGAGGATAACACACTCATCAGGCAGAGCCACGCCTGCAGCTCACAGGGTGCTTTTTCTCTGATTGCTTCCCAACCACGTTTTTGATTTCTGATGCATCAGGTTGGAGAGGAGAAATGAATGCTATAACAGGTGAGAAAATAGCTGGGGTCATCATATCCATGAGAAAAGAAAGGGGAAATAAGCAATACATGCACCACAGGCAACATAATCAACAATAAATAGGCAATAAATCCATCAGAGGATTAAATGGTAGGGCAGAGGTTCCAGAGCACAGTTTATAGTAGTATATTATTTATATTATAAAGTATGTAATATAAATATGTATATAAATATAAGATGTAATGTATTCTATTTCTATTATAATATATTANATATTGTATATATTTAATGTGTATATATAGATATAGTATTGAATAATATAATATTATAATATTATTAATTATATCAAATATTAGTCAGAAAATCTGCCACAGGCTCAGCCTGTGCTGGGTGCTGGAGCTGGGGGTGGCATCCAGGAGCAGCGGATCCAGCCTGAGCCTTGGGGTGGATGCTCTTACACCGCTCCCGACAGAGCTCCCGCTCCCTTTATCTCGGGCTGCATTTCCAGCTCCTTCTCCTGATAACAGCATCTCAAGGACTCGGACTATTAAAGTTATCTGGAAGTGATAATCGCTGTCTCCGCGGGGAGCCCGTGATCCACTTCCCCTCCTTCTCCTGGCTGGTGCCTCTGCATCCATCTCTGCAGTTTTATGGCAGCTCTGCCTCCAGTCCCCTCTTCCTGTGCATGTTAATTTTTAAAGGCACCTATCTCTGTCCATCAGTTCACCTCCATCTGCAGCATTCCCTCATTTCACTGTAGGCTTGCCATAAAATCATCCACTAATGCCTGTTTGTTGTCCAAACACCTGCTGTGTGTTCCCAGCCCAGCCAAGCTGCATTTTGCTTTGCCTCTCTTATTCTGTCCCTCCCCTGCTTCGTGTGCTGACACTTTTTCCCTAATTATTTTATTTACCCAGACACTTTTTCCACTCGGGACTCCCATCTTCAAAAATCCCTGTCACGGATTCACCACTTCAAACTTCACTTCAAATGTGTTTAATAAGATCTCGAATCTTTGCCTGTTCCTGGGTGTAAATAGGGTGGCAGGATGTGCTACCCAATTTGTGTAGACAGAAGCCTTTCTCATCTAAGATCACTAACATGAGTCCAGTGCTGCAGTTGCAATTAAATGCAAAATTAAATGAGGACAATGTGTCAGTTTTGAAGGAAAATTTGAGGAATCAAATTATTCAGAATTACCTGTGTTTATGCTTTGCTGTCTGAGGGTCTCCAGGTCTGATATTGGACACCTTTGAGCACAGTTGTTTTTCTGGTTCACATCTCCCACAGCACAGCATGAAACTGTTCTGAACTGGTCAAAATGCAAAATCATCCCCAATTCTCAAAGAAAATAAACCTGGTG
The DNA here is from genome assembly GCA_013399945.1 of Ploceus nigricollis. Lineage (NCBI taxonomy): Eukaryota > Metazoa > Chordata > Aves > Passeriformes > Ploceidae > Ploceus > Ploceus nigricollis. Next base: position 169,120 of record VXBC01000200.1, on the reverse strand, counting down.
AAACACACATTAAAATAACCCCACCCTCGTTTCTCCTCCTGGATTGTGGCTCCATGTCTCTGTCCTTTACAGCCCAGGAAAGCTGAAACCACCCATGAATCTGAGGGTGCTGGAGCAGCATTTTCCCTGAAATGCAGGGATGCCCAGAGAAGCAGCAGCTGCCTGGGTTCCCCTTCACCAGCAGCCTCTTGTAGAGGCTTGAGAAGTCATTTCCTCCTGAATAAGTAGGGAATGGAGCTTGCAGCAGGTCCCAAACCCTCTGCTTCCAGGTGTGCCACCTGTGGGAGCCAGGAGAACCTGCCCTTGCCGTGAGCCAGTGCTGCTGGAGCCGGACTGAGGGCTCTGGATAAAAACGTGCCTGGAATGCAAACTCCAAGCTCCAAGGAATGCATTTTCAGCCTTGATTTATCTGCAGGCCACTCCAAATTAATTAGGGCAGGGAGCTCTCCCTTCACCTTCCCACTGGCAGCGAGCAGAGGTGCCTGGTGTGGCAGCCACTCTCTGTCCATCCTGGCATGGGGACAGCCAGGATGCCACCCCTCCTGCCAGCAGGGGCTGTCCTCTCTGCTCAGCTGTGACCCCGGGGCAAACTCTGCACCTCTCCCGTGAAACCCCTGAATTGGGGCTCTTTTGTTCATGCAGTTCCTCTCTGGATCGAGGTCTCCACCCGGCTCTCCCCACCTCTTACCAACAGCAGTAAGAGCAGCTGTGGCTCCTTCTGGCTTTCTTCCACCTTGAGTGCCAGCTGGGCAGCCTGAAATTTTCTAAGCTCTTCCCCAGATAAAATCCTCTCTTGGTTCTCCAGGACCACTTCTGAGTTCCCCTGGAAGGAGGTTGTGTGTGAGGGGCAGCGTTAGTGAGGGCAAGATGTTTTCTTCAGAGGGAAGAAAGCCTGGAGCATGTGGAATTAGCAATTTCAACTTCCTTGGAACAGTTCTTAGGACCAAAGGATGGAGAAAACCCAAGTTAGGTGGGAGAAGTCACTCCAAACAGTCTCAGGTGCATTCTCTTGATGTGCACCAGTGCAGCAGCCTTGGGGAAATCTCCTTTCTCCCTCCACTCTCTCCATGGCTCCCATGGGTGCTCTCTCCGTAGGATATGTGCTCTCTCCATGGGATATGTGCCAGGAAATCCTAAGAAGCTACAGACCAACCTTCCACAGGGAATGTGAAAGCCTTAATATCCTGCATGGCTAAAAGCAGAGGTGACAAAGCTCTAAACCAAAGTGGAAAAACCCCCAGTCCCACCACAGAGCAATCCTGTGTTTTGACAAGCTGCCATCTCAGCTCTCTAATGACACCTCTCCATCAAGTGCAACAGCCAGCAGCTGTTCTGGGAATCATTTTTTCTTTTTCCTTAGAATTATTTCTGATTGGTTTAAACACGGTGAGGAAAGAGAAGAGAATTGTTTTCAAAAGAGAATTTTTTTCAAAAGAGAAAAAGACACAGCTCAAGTTCACCTGAGCTCAGCCCTCACATGCCTGGTAACATGTCTGCACTCTGCCTTGTTCCTGAATGTCAAAATAAAGACTCTGAGTCTGAACTTAATAATTTCCCTGGAGCACCATTGTCCTGCAGTTTGCCTTTCAGTCCTGCACTGCTGCCAAGGGAGAGGGGAGGGAAGTGAAGCACTTTATTTATTGAGTTGGTTGCTGTAACCACTTAAAGCGAGCTCAGCATTGCTGGCTGCTGCTTTGGGGTGGGTTCCTGGAACGAGGAGATTTTCCTGTAGGTCTGCATAGGGGAATCTCCCTGCTTTTATTGCACAGCTTTGTCCCAGCTTCAAATACATCTCCTGACCTGAGAGAGGATTACAGCACCTTTGATACCCCAATTAAAATGGATCAGGAGGGGGAAGGAGCGATTGATCCTTCAGCCCCTGTGCTGATCTGCTGAAAGTGCTGACTTGTGCCCGTGAGCACAAACAGTGAATCACAGGGATCAATAAACAGGGCTGGAGTGCTGCAGCTGCTGCAGGCAGCACAGCAGCCTTGCACTGGCAATTACAGAATCTGGGTTGGCTTTACAACTGCCTCGACAAATGCCCTCTAACCCTGATCCTTCCTATCCAAAAAAAAAAAAAAAAACCATTAGCTGGACTTTGAATTACCAAAATGGCACATAAAAGGGGAAAAATACCTCAATTGCCTGGGAAGTGCTTATAGCTCTGTGTTATAAACATTCTCCTTTTAAACTTATGGGTATTAGGGAAGTTGTTCTTAAATCTACAAAGCTTGGATGTGCTGTGGAGAGAAGGTTTATAAAGGAATAAATGATTCATCCTTTTTGCTTTCTGATGCTGCAGGCAGGCAATTAAGTGGGATTGAAGTTGATAGTTTAGGGGGGTTTGGAAGTTCTTAATATAAAAGATCACAACTACAAAATACTTATGAATTATAGAAGAGGCCAAGGGACAGAATGCTATAGATTTTAATGACACTTGAAAAAAGTGCCTAGAGGAGACAATAATGTGTTTTTCTTAGCTGTGACCTCATTGAAAAGGATGTAAAGACTAAAAGGGCAAAGGCAAGTGGAGGAGGATGTGTTACATTTTGAGTGTGTCACCCTGTGGACAGTGAACACATGCTCAAACTTCCTTAATCTGCATTTTTCCCACTGCAAAATCCAAGGGCTGGGCAATGATGTGGGGAATTGTGGTGTTTGCTGACTGTGAGACAAAACAAAGTATCTTCCTCATCCCCAGCTCAGCTTTGCAGGTCAATATTTACATCCCTCTGCAAGAGTCAACACCAAATATTTGGGATGAGTATTCCATAGGTAAATATCAATACCAAATATTTGGTTCAAACATCTCAACATCCCAGATATTTGGGGAAAGCCCTTTTCTACTGCCTGCAGCTCGGAATAGAGTTATTAAATGTTTTTAAAAGAACCTTTAATTTTTCATGTGCAATTTTGGGGATGAAAGAAAACAAGCAATAAGTTCTCGCTGCACTTCCTGCTTGAAACTCCAAATTTTCAACCCACCACAGCTTTTTCAGAGCTGAATTAAATTTTTAATCAGATATTTACCCAATAAGCTACGCCAGCTCTTTCTCTCTGTGTAGGAATTTTATCTGTTGGCTTTAGAATACAAGGAAAACTGAATATGAGGTCAGGATCCATCAAATCACCAAGGGGAATCTCTTCATCTGATAACCCTGCTTTGTTCTTTCCATGGGGTTTTCATCCCTTTTTTCATCTTTCACATAATTCTCATTTATTTCCCAAAAATATTGCCAGGAAGACTTCATCCCCCAAAATGGAGAGTTTTAAGAGCTGGGTATTGAACTCTATAAATTCCACTACTTGCAGCTCGTTCTGTTGATTTTTCCCATGACAGGAGGTTATGTGGTTTTAATGGAATATTAGTAGTATGGCTACATTAAATGCCATTTGAAACCTCTTTCAAAGTGGTATTGACTGTGTGGAAATGAGGCTATGGAAACATCCCAGTGATGGGAAATAGGTGTGAATATTGTATTTTCGTCACAGAATTTTCAAACTGATGCAGAAAACCCTGATATATAGATATAAAAACCCTATAAAAATTATCATATTGTTGTGAGTGGATTTGCCTTTCTATACAAAAGAGCTGAAAACAGACTCGTTGATATATTAACAACAAGGAAAAATATTCCAAGTAATTATCAGCTCTCCCCACGTGTTGAAAGCCCATTTTGTCCCGTAGCTGTTTCAATCAATACACTATTTATTTTCAAATAACCATGCACTAAGGATCATTTGGACACAGAGCCCATAAATACACATTACCTCATTATCGACCCTCTCTGGCCACTGCTGCATTATTAACATTTCACTCAAAGAAGCAATCAAGCTGTAAACAGGAGGAATTTCTAGAGTTATTCTTCCCCCAAATGTTTTTGTAGGGATGACCAAGCCTGGGATTTTGCCCCCAAGAATTACTTTTCTCTGGGATATTCTTTACAGAGAAGCAAATGTACCCAGTAGCCAGTGAAATGGGAAGAAATCACAGAATCACAGAATCACAGAATAATGAGGTTGGAAGAGACCTCTAAGATCATCAAGTCCAACCTATGCCTTAACACCTCAACTAGACCATAGCACCAAGTGCCATGTCCAGTCTTTTTTTAAACACGTCCAGAGATGGTGATTCCACCACCTCCCGGGGAAGACAATTCCAGTACTTTATTATTCTTGCAGTGAAAATTTTTTTCCTAATATCCAACCTATACCTTCCCTGATGTAGCTTGACAAATACAATATTTGCAAAGAGGGAATGTACACAGGACAGTTAAACTCCATTTTTTATCCAGGGATTATCACTTGCACATACATGAGAACTCCGAATTTCAGTTCCAAAACACCTTATTGTTTTAATCCTATAAATCCAATTTCTGGAAATTGGAACCAACCAAGTGCTGGGAGCAGAATCCCTTAGCTCTGGGTAGGACAGCAATGTGCAGTGGCATCTTTATGCAGCTGATGCAGGGGAATTCTCCTCCCCAGGTGCTCTGGGGTGACTGATGGCTTTCCCATAAAAGATGAGCTACTGGGGGCAACAGCAAAGGCTGCCCTGGCAAACTGCCAGGAGCTGGGGGGCTGCACCTCGTTTGCATGTCAATTTACACTGCTTTTAAGGCCACAAGGAGTGCACTGGTAGTATTTGAATATTTCTTGATAGGTTTGTCAGCGCTGAGTGATCTCCAGAAATAAAAACCTGGCTCTGAGCGGCCTGGTGGCCCTCTGTGCCTCTGGGGCCATGTCCTGATCCCACTGGTCTTGGCAGAGGGTGTTCACTACCCACAGGACCTCCAAGATTCAACCCCTGCTCCCAGCACCTTCACCCCAGGGCTGGTTGCCATGGTTTCAGTGTGCCATCACTCCCATGTCCACCACAGATCCATGCCCACATCCCACCCTCAGGCTAAGCCAGGCCCAAACCAGCCCCACTAGTACCACAGGAATGAAATTATTGGGGTACAGACACTGTATCGCTGCTGGGTTTGTAAAATACACCCCCCTGCTTAAGATCAGTAAGAATATAATGAGTTTATGGTGGGTTTAGTTGGGATTTTGGGAAGGAGTTGTTCCCTGGGAGGGTGGGCAGGCCCTGGCACAGGGTGCCCAGAGCAGCGTTGGCTGCCCCTGGATCCCTGGCAGTGTCCAAAGCCAGGCTGGACAGGGTTTGGAGCCACTTGGAATAGTGGAAGGTGTCCCAGGGTGTGTAATGAGATGAGTTTTAAGGTCCTCTCCCACCCAAAGCAGCCTGTGGAATTCAGTGATGTATCTGCATTCCTCCATCCGTGTGCTGGCACAGGGATGCAGCTCAGGAAGGATTAAGCCCATTTTGCATAAAACCAATTGCAACAAGTGAGGGGAGAAGGTGTGTAGGGGTACAAAGTGGAAAATCACTGAGGGAAGGAAAAGAAGATTGAGAGGACAGAGGCAGGTCCGTGTGCCAGCTGCTCTGCAGAGGAAGAAAATGGGAGGGATGAGCTCAAACCTTTGGATTTCAGATTTGGACTGAGGCTGGGGATAATGCAGAAGCTTCCTGGCAGATTGGGCATCTGACAGCAAGAGCTGCAGTCAAGGTGATCTTCTGGGTAGCTGCTGTATTCACTTTATTTCCAAAGCTTGCATTCATGCTCCTGCTGTCAATAAAAATCCCTGCCTGAATAGATAAGCCAGAGCCCCGTATCTCATTAAGCCTGAGAATTCAATCCTCTGCTTCAAGCTCTGTGCTCCTATGCTACTTTATATCATTAAGAAATATTGCCCAAGCTGATCCCCCTAAATCCTTGTATTAGCCAGCACAATTAAATCTAATATGGATGGAAAAATGGGAGCCAGTGGGATTTCTCCATGGTGTGAACTCCAGGTGCATCCCCGTGTATGTGACTGAAGAGAGCACAAGCAACAAGTTAGAAATGAGACACTTAAAAGCCCTAAGTCATTCTATTTTAAATAGCTTAAGAAAATGCTGAGACTTTCTCAGGATGGATTGTGGAATACCTTGAAGTGAGACCATAAATCCCTATGCTGTCACTCTTTTTCTCCGAGGTGTTATTAAGTGAAGCATCCAAAATAAAAAGTCAGGCTGTCGAGCTCCTGGGGTTTTGTTTCTCTGTCAGACAGGAAACTTGGTGACTTCTGAGTTTTAAAAACAATGGCCTAAACATGCCAACCATTAGCAATGGTACTTAATGAGATTCTCAGATAACCCTTTAACAGAATATGTAGTTATTAAGTCAATTTAAATGATTCATCTCCACTGCAGCCTGTGAGACTTGTACATAACAGCCATTTGCATAGCAATAAAAATCTCCATTTCTCCGACCAGGACAGGTTTATAAGGATATTTCCAACCATAATAATGTCTGCTCTCATTTGTCTGTTCGGAAGTTTTTTTTACTCCTCCTTTTTGCCAGATGCTTCTCCTGATAGGGGAAGATCTCAGGGCAAAGCATCTCCTTGTGCAGTGCCACAAATGAGTGACTGAGGAGGAGCATTCCCAGGCTGGCTGTGAAGAGGCTCGGGTGGGGGGGGGAATTTTACTCCTGTGACATTCCTGGCATTGGTGTGTGGCCAGAGCATCCCCTGCACTTTCACACACACACAGAGCAGCCCTAATGAGCCCGGCCCCAACCCCTGCCAGCCCAAATTAACCCAGGACTGCAGCCTGGTCCAAGGGAATTGCTAAACTCCCTCCAACTTCCAAAGGTGCAGGATCAGATCCTCCCAGATCTGAGATAAATCAAAGGGGAAGGCTCTGCCAAGCCAATCCCTGGCAAGGCTGCATTTTCTGGAAGGTCCTGGAGCAGCCTGGCCAAGGGAGGTTGTTGGAGACTAATCCTTCTTTACCGTCTTCTTCCTTCTTCTTTGTAAGTTCAGATAATATTTTATAATTAAACAAAAATGTCCGCATTGTGGGCTTCAAGTAATTAGTTATTAAATTAAAAGTAAAAATAATTTAAGTGTCATTTCTTAATTAGATAGTTTAACCTTGAAAAAACCTTGTAACAAAAAACTGTTAACCATTTCTTGTACCTTATTAGTAAAGAACTACAAAACTCACTACCTATAAAACTATAACATCAATAAAAAAATAATAAATCCTTAAGTCTAAACACAATCTATCATCTTGAATACCTTCAATCCCAGCCTCAACAAAAGTAAAAAAAAAAACCCAAAAAACCAACAGGAGGTGACAGTGCAGGGTTGTGTAACACCCCCTCCCTGCTCCCCCAGCCCAGGCAATTCATCATTAATTGAAATTGCTTCTCCCCAACTGACCCAGAGCCACACGGATTAAACCAGATTTCGGAATGCTAATTACACGACATCATTTTCCCAATTATTCTTAAAATTGGATTATGTACCGGGAGATGGGGTGTTTGAAGCAGCCACTAATGAGCAAATCATGCATAAAAAAACCAGTTTGTTATGTTGGTGACTGAACAAAATAAGGTCGCGGGCGTGAAGTCGTGTCCAAACAAACAAAAGAAACCAAAGAGGTTCCAAGAGTAGCACCAAGCTGGAATTTAGGGAGCTTCAAAAGCCATGGCAGGGCCAGAGAATGGGTTTTTCATCCTTTTTCTCCCATTGTCCATCGATGGCTAAAGCTGTTTCTGGGTTATTGGGTGTTTCAGGGTATTTTCCCAAGAAATGATTATGTTATCTAAGTGACCGAGTTGCTTTTAATCCATTTTCAAAAGTTTCTGTGGAGCTTAAGAACATAAATCTGATTATCAAAGAGGCTCCACTATTGCATTTTCCTGTGCTTGCCCCACCTTTCTGATGTAATCAGGAGTGACACAGAAATTTAATTGCTCCAAGTAGCCTCTGTATTGCAGCAGCCAGAACTCTTTAGATTCTCTGCAGAAATATCATAACTCTGGTTTTAGTCCCTCTGTACTTTTCTGGCTGAATAGTTTTGCTGTGATTCCAGGGCAGTTCAGGAGAATATTTCAAATGGGTTTCCAATCCCTGAATAAATCTGGAGATCTATCAATACACACCTGTCTGTCTGTCTGTCTATCCACCATCACACTGCCTGGAAACATTCATTGCTAATTTATCCTCAATATCCTTATAATACAATTTCATAGCAAATTTCAGTGCTGGTTTTTTTTTTTTCCTCATGGATTTGAGACAATTATTGCTTAAAAAAACAAACCAAAAAACCTAACAGAAATCAAATCATGTATGCAGTGTAAAAAAAAATAAAGTTTCCAGGGTACTTGCTCCAAAGCTTCAGATTTAAGTATAAAATAAGAAATAACACTCCCTTCTCAACAATCCTTTGTCAAGTCAAAATGGGCTTAGCTTTAAATCTAATTTTTTTGAGTATCGTTCCTAACAGAGAAACTCCGAGCTCCTTGAAATAACCCTTTTTTTTCTCTTCAAAGGACATAAATTAAAAAATAGTTTTCAAAAACTCAGAATATTTTTACTGCCTGGACTGATAAAGCCAGTGAGTTCTGCACTGTTCTTTCCTCCTTCACAAGTCTCCTTACCAGGCTCTCTTGACCACAATTTTTAAAAAACCTTGTATAATTACTGAGATAATTATTTTCTGATATAAAAATTATGTTATAAGTTTGAAACTTATGTTACAAGTCTGTTCTGATATTAAAAAGAAAATATATAGGAAGAAAAGAATGAAATTACAGTGCACTTTGTAGCAACAATGAATATCTTTTGAGTCAATCTCCCATTTACATTTTTAAACTCTTTTCTCTGGTAAAGCTTAAGACAAGACTTCCATAGCAACAGAGACAAGGTCTGGCTCCCACTGCAAGGGATCCTAACAAAAAATGTAATAAGAAAAAACCAGGGGGCGATTATTTATTTTTAAGTTATTTGAATGAGGCACATGAACCTCAAGGAAAAAAAAAAATCCAGTGTTTTTCTTCAGCCCAGCCATCAATCAAAATAAAATAACATATTCTGTTAATTGCTTTCTGTTTTTTCTCACAGTTTCAGGGGAGTGCAGGGGTAGAGGGAAATTCTTTTTGGGTTTAGGGTTTTTTAAAAACAGATAGAAATCCTGACCCCTCTGAAACTGCAAAAGGGAAGTCAAAGAGTTTTCTGCCACCAACTTGTGGCCAAGATTTGACCCAGAAGATGCATTTGTGTCCTCACCTCGCCTTGTGGGCCCTGGCACTGAGAGTGAGGGCCAGGGATGAATCCAGAAGGCAGCAGCACTCCACCAGATTTCCTCCTGCATGAATTCAGGGAAATTATCAACAGCAGAAGGGACAGCAGTGGGCAAAGGCAGAGCCCTTTGCATGGCTCCATCTGGAGCAGGCACTGCTGCAGCCAGGGCAGGAGCACAGCTCCCAGGGCTGGGGCTGAATTCCCAGCAGGATCTCCTCTGATCTCAGTGCTTCTCTGGAGGTCCAGCAGCAGATCTGGGTGCTGGCAGTGAGTTTTTATCAGCCTGGGCTACAAACGTGTCCCTGTCCATGGCAGGGGGTGGGACAAGATGAGCTTTAAGGTCCCTTCCAACCCAAACCATTCCATGATTCTCTGGTGACATTCCTTTGACAGTGACTTTTGGAGAATAGCAAAGCTGTCCCAATAATGAAACACCTCTAATACAAATTTTTAGTGGGGTTTTTTTTCTCGCTGGTAATTTCAGTTTCCATAGTTTCAGGTTAAATGAAACCTCTTTAGGGTTTTTACGCTGCTGTAGGGATGATGGTCACCAGACCATCAGTGTGAGCTCTGTCAGATCCCCACCACGTGTTTCCCCACAGGATTTACTTTTTCCTGCAGTGGTGACTTTCATGGATCTCAGTCCTGAGGATTTCTCTGAGACAAATGAGATGAAGAAGGTGGCAGAGCGTTGGCTTCAGTGCCAACATTTTGCATCCACTGAAAGGACTTCTTGTCTCACTTCTGCTTTTTTGTTTTCTCCTTGTTTCTGTCTAATATTCCTCCTTTCTGCTTCCTGTTTGCTCTTTAAATTATATCCTCAATAACTGCATATGCAAACCCTATAAATGCTTTTTTCCCCCTTTACATTTTACCTTCTAGGTAACACAGCACTGCTTTTCCTGCCTTTCTGGTAAAACTTTAAAAACCCCCACTGTCTGAGGCAATTCATGGTTCCTGAGACCCTTAAAAAGGAACAAAACCAGAAAACCTATTGCTGCCTGCAGTTCTTTCCCTGCACATCACCTCTCTGCCCCTAATCTGCTCTTTTCTGTACCTTTGGGATCAGAACTTGGCAAAGCCAGGCCCAGCAGAGCTGGAGGTGTTGGAGCTGGGGCCCTACAAAGGCAGAATCTCCCCGGCCAGCAGCAGGGAGGGATTGTGGCTGTAACAAGGACTTGCACAACTCTCATCTGTTGTGTGTATTTTTCCATGGTTTTGGAAGCTCTGTGAGGGCACTCTTGAGGGAGATGTCAGGCAGAGAGAATGAGAGATCAGTTTAGAGTGGAATTAGGGCTGCAAAAACAACCTTTCCATCCCATCAGGGAAGTCACTGCCTGTCAGAGGAAATGAAGAATTGTTTGGGTTGGAAAGGCTCATAAAGATTATTCACTTCCAACCTCCTGCCATGGCAGGGACACCTCCCACTGTCCCAGGAGCTCCCAGCCCCAGTGTCCAGCCTGGCCTTGGGCACTGCCAGGGATCCAGGGGCAGCCACAGCTGCTCTGGGCACCCTGTGCCAGGGCCTGCCCACCCTCCCAGGGAACAATTCCATCCCAAAATCCCATTTAAATCTGCCCACTGTCAGTTTAAAGCCATTCCCTGTGTCCTGTCCCTCCATCCCTTGTCCCCAGTCCCTCTCCAGCTCTCCTGGAGCCCCTTCAGGCCCTGGAAGGGCTCTGAGCTCTCCCTGGAGCCTTCCCCTCTCCAGGTGAACATTCCCAGCTCTCCCAGCCTGGCTCCAGAGGGGCTCAGAGCAGCTCCATGGCCTCCTCTGTCATTTGGACAATTTCTAAAATCTTCAGCAGTTTGAGGTGAAGGTTCCATGCAAAGAACACGCTCTGGCTGTGGATCTTACACACCCTGTGCCTCTTATTTAGCTCCTAATTAACCTCATAGCAAAGTGTGACCAAGCCTTGGAGAAGCTGTCCCACAGAGATGACACTGGTGCCATCCCACCCCAAATCCCAACAGAGCTGGATTTGCCAACAATGTCTGCTGGCCCAGAATGGATATTTCATGCCCAAACTCTCACTTGTGCCACTGTATTTCACTGATACCACTGAGCTGCTACAGTTATTTCTTTTAAGTGGTTTGGAAGAAAAGATTGTCATCAATATTTAAAATAAATATTTTCCATGAAAGTTTAATTGTGTGCTATGGTGGTTTTAATCTAATCTAGTCAGCAATCTTCACATAGTCCCAAAAGGCAGCAACAGCATCCCAAGTGACCAATTTTTACCTTGCATTTTCTTTGCTTTTGTACTACTTTATCATTTAATAATGTTTTGTTTAGAAACCCAGATTTACCTTCTGCCTCATCATTGCTGTTCCATTATGCTCTTTATGTGTAAACAGAGTGTACTTCAAAGAGCATATATCATTATTAATAGTTAATAAAAGAAATGGAAATAAAAGCTCCACAAGCTGGTCCTGTAGCTGGGAAGCAATTCCCTGCACTTTATGGGAAAGGCTTTTCCTTCCTGTTAGATGTCCTTGATGACTTTTACAGGGACATAAAAACAACCCCCTATTATTGCACTTACTGGATATATAATCTTCTAATAATGAGCAACAGGATGAAAACAACTCAAAGAAGCCTCCTGGAGCATTTTGTCCCTGTCTTGCCAAGGCCAGCAGTTTTCCTTGATTAAGGGTTAGAGGATCAGAGTCCCAATAAGCAGTTAGCTGTGGAATTGAATCCATGACACATCCTTCTCCTCTCCCCTGAGCTAGCTCTGCCACCAAATGAACCTGGGGTATTGATGACTTCAAAGGAACTGCAAAAATGAAGCAACAAGCCACACTCAGCCAATATTCCTAAGTACTCTGTGACAGAATTACCTTCAGAGGGGGAAGATTTGGAGTCTGTAGTATTTTATTACGAAGTGTAACGAAGCCTACAGGGTCCTGTGCCCACCACACCCAAAGCAGCTGCATGGGAGAGGTGAAATCCAATTTATTCCCATTTTTGTGAACAGTTCTTAGCTCAGCAGGAGATGCTGTTTGTCATTTATAATCCAGCCTTCACGAGCCACAGGACTTGTGTAGTTTCCATGAATCCCAGCAGCTCCTTGAGGCCCTGCTGGGAATGGGTCTCCTGGTGCTGGGCAGTCCCCAAACATTTGTATAAATGACATTTTTGAGGCTGAATTTCCCAGTGCACTGCATGCACACCCTTATTGCCATTCCATGGGTACAGCCAGCGAGGAGCTGTCTGTTATCCCATTGGGAATTGAGCAGGAGTCCTTGATCAAAGGACAAATACCTTTATATTCAGTGATTCCCAAATCATTCCTTTGAAAAGCTTTACCACCAGCAGATGTTTTTGGTGGTGGGATATTTATTTAGCTGCCCATATTGCTCTCCTCTCATCAATGACAGGCTCATTTTCCTTCTACTTAATTAAGACTACCTTCAAAGAGACCCTTTTATAAACAAATTAGGGTTATCTGACTCAGAGTTTAAAATGGAGCAGTGTTTGATCAATACAATCGATTGAAGAGATCTAAACTCATCTCTGGGATACTCTGTTCCTGTCTTGGAAAGTTTTTAATGCCTCATTGAAGCAGAGGTTGAAGTGTGTGGCAGCCTCTGGCCTCTTACAACATTAACTGAGCACTTTTAAATGAGGCAAATAGCACTGGAAGACCTTCCAGTGGAGCCATTCCCTTTAAATAAAGCTGTGTGGAAGGGAGGTGGGAAGCCTGGAATGCTTTTAGGAGGATCAGGGATCATGGAGAAGATGATGCTGGTGACAAGACGAACACTTGTGTATTTTGAGCTTCCACAGGATGCATTTTGGCATTAAAAGAAAAATCACAAAATAAAAAGAAAATCACAGATAAAAAGAAAATCACAGGTAAAAAGGAAATCACAGAACCCTTCAACCAACCATCCATCCATCCATCCATCCATCCATCCATCCATCCATCCCTCATCCATCCATCCATCCATCCATCCATCCATCCCTCATCCATCCATCCATCCATCCATTCATCCATCCATCCATCCATCCATCATCCATCCATCGATCCCTCAATCATCCATCCATCCATCATCCATCCATCATCCATCCATCCATCCCTACTTTAACACCAAGACTGAACTCGAAACACCTCTAATTTATTTTTGTTGTCTCAGCAGGAAGTTCAGCTCGAGCATGTGAAGATCTATGGACATTCAGATCCAATGGATAAGATACACTATTAATTTATATTTCTTGCATGGAATGCAGCCTTGGAGCCATGACTCTCATTTGGGATGCTTTAATATAAAAACTTTACAAGCTTGGCTGCATTACAAAAATATAAATTGCAATATATCAGTGAATTTAAAGAAATGTTCAATATTTCCTCCAGAAGAACTTCTCCAATTGATGTATTCTGAATATTTTATCTGTGTGTGTGAATGTTCTAATCAGGGAATCTGCATTCCTGCACACATCCCTTATGTTCATTCCAAGATGCAGACAACACTGCACTGCACAGACTTTAATAAAAAGGAACTTATTGCACTGCAAACCTACGAGCAAAATCAGCCTGAAGAAGGAGCAGGAGAAAGCAGCAAAACCAAAGCAGAGTTACCAGACACACAGAAATTACATCTCTGTCTCACTAATTCAATACTGCCACCTAATTCCTGACAGTAACTAACAATTTCATGATAGCTGTCCACCAGCTCACCAGGAAATTCTCTTGTTCTGGAGAAAAAAATAGTCAGCTGCTCCTGAGCAGGCTTAGAAAAACACTCTGTGTGTCTGTGCATCTGTAGTCTCTTGTTTATCTTTTTTATTCAGTATAAAATGCTCTTTTTGCTAAGGAAAATTTGAGTTTATGGATGGAATCCCTGCATTTCCCACAATTGGGAAGAAAGGATTGTGTTTCAGGCTGCACTGGGATCCATTTCTACCCCGTGCCAGTAATCATTTCAATGTGATATTGATACCATACATTTTTGGATGGTTAATTTGGTTCAACTTTATCTCTGCCAAGATATCAAACTGATAATTGATCTCCAGCTTTGTTCTGCAGCATTAATTAAGTTTTAGAAAAGCTTACAGATCAATTTATTTGAGTTAATGCAAATCTGCACCTAGAACAACACGACTCAGATATTTATCACTCTGCTGTTAGTCCCTTCTCATGCCTCAGCAATTCAGGTTTACATCTGGTTCAAGTTTCTCTAATCTAAAATAAACCAGCATGAAAAAGCATTTGATTTCTCATTTAGATTCTCGATAGCCTTTTATTGCAAAGATAACATCCCTTGTCTGATTTGAAATGGTGAAATTGTTGGGTCAAAAATAATGAATAAAATGTTGGCACTCCCGAGTTTTTACAACTAACCTAAATTTTATTGGTCTTTAAAAAATTAAAAGCAAATTGGGGTTCTTTTCCACATGAGAGATAACATAGCACTTTATTTAAGTTGTGCTACAATTGTGATTAATTTCTATGCCCTAAAAATATTGACTTCAAAGACATTGAAAGGTTGATGTGAAAAGCTTCTCACTGTGAGGACCTGGCTTGACTTTGCTCTTGCACAGCCCCTCAGGTGAGGATGGAGATAAAACCAGCTCAGGCCAAAACAGATCAGCTGCAGGAGCACCAGGTTTGTTTATCTTTTCTTAAAATGCAAAGGATGGCTGTGTTCATGTGGATTTATCAGAGAATAATGGTTTGGGTTGGAAGGGAATTTAAAGTCCATCCAGTGCCACCCAGGGACACCTTCCACTGTCCCAGGCTGCTCCAAGCCCCAGTGTCCAGCCTGGCCTTGGGCACTGCCAGGGATCCAGGGGCAGCCACAGCTGCTCTGGGGCCTCACCACTCTCACAGCCAAGAATTCCCAATTCCCAATATCCCACCCATCCCTGCCTTCTGGCAGCCATTCTCTGTGTCCTGTCCCTCCATCCCTCTCCAGCTCTCCTGGAGCCCCTGCAAGGGGCTCTGAGCTCTCCCTTGAGCTGCTCCTCTCCAGGCTGAACAACCCCAACCCTCAGTGTGCCCTTATACCAGGATGTGGATCCTGCTCATGGATCTGTGCTTTACAGAGGCCTTTTGTTTCATTTTTGAGTTTAAACAAAGCTTCCATTTTCTTCAATCACGCCCAGGTGCTAAAGAGTTACAGCTCCAAAACATCCCTCGATTTTCCCACAACCTTTTATTTTGCAGAGTCACAGTTTTCTCAGTTTTGTTTCAGAGCATTTAAACACATTTAAAGCTGAGCTGGTCACAATGACCTTTCAGCACAGCATGCAGAAAACTCTGAATCGGGTAACTCTGGTTTTACTGACTGTTGCACATTTCCCAAGTACTCAGGTCAATACTTTGCAGATTTCTCTAACAACAAATCTGCAATATGGGGATGAAAACATTTGCCCACCTCAAAATTTTTGCTGGAGGCAACTTGGATTTTCCTTAGCCTGTATCTGGTGTAATTTTCTATAGAGGATGATAAAAGGGAGGATAAAAAAGAGTTTGTAAAACATGAGCTCTCTGTATTTTTCATGAGAGGATTTTTATGTACATTGTGTTAGGTCAATGAGGTGTAAATTTTTGCCTAATTAACAGAGCAGGGTACTACTAATTAATCAGATGAGGTACATGCCAGTAGGGCCCCCTTTATCAGAAGCAGAGAAAATGGCTTTAGGAATTTTCCCAAAATCTTAAAATCTGGAGTTTTCATAATGTGAGATGCCTCTGCCAAGCCCTTGCTGGGTAACTCCCCATAGCCAGGACTGCCTTCACCAGCAAAAAGGGTGAGAGTTTTCCTGAGGAAACTGGTGAGGTTTTGCCATGTGGATCCCACCTTTCTATTTCCCTACTTGCCCTTTCCTGAACATTTCAGTGGGTTTTCTCCCTTGTACAGCTCCCTCATCCAAAACGCCGTGTAGATCCTGCTCTGTATTGATTGTGTTCATTGTACAAAATGCTGGCTGAAGGAATAGGATAAAACTCCACTCCTCTTGGCTTTTCCCAACTTCCATTGGTTCAGGAAGGTCAGAGGAAAATGCTCAACTCCACCCTCCAAATGAGAGTTGCTTGGGAACTGGAGATGCCCTTGCTGGTGACAAATATCATGGGCTGCTGCTCAAAGAGCTCCACAGAGAGATCATCAATTGAGAGATTGGCAAGACCAGGAAATTCAGGGGTTGGTCATGATTTTTGGGTTTTCCTATTTGTGATAATTGTAATCTGGATGTGGGAGTGTGTCTCAAGTGCTTCCCTTTGTTTATCTATGAAAATCAATAATCATGGAAGCACGGANCTCCAAGCCCGAGTGTCCAGCCTGGCCTTGGGCACTGCCAGGGATCCAGGGGCAGCCCCAGCTGCTCTGGGCACCCTGTGCCAGGGCCTCCCCACCCTCACAGCCAAAAATTCCTTCCCAATATCCCATCCATCCCTGCCCTCTGGCAGCGGAAGCCATTCCCTTCTCCTGTTACTTCAGCTCCTTGTAAAGAGTCCCTCTCCACCTTTTTTGCTCCATTCAGGCACTGGAAGACTACAATGAGGTCACCCCAAAGCCTCCTTTTTCCAGGCTGAACAATTCCTTTTTCCAGGCTCCAGCTCTCCCAGCCTTTCCTCCCAGCAGAGCTTCTCCATCCCTCTGATCAGCTTGGTGGTTTCCTCTTGCCTGGCTCCAACACCTCCATGTCCTTCCTGTGCTGGGAACCCAGAGCTGGAGGCAGAACTCAAGAGAAAATCTTAATTTCAGGATTTACCAGTGCCTGCAAAGCACCACAGCTCCTTCTTTAGCTCTCAGCTGGTGGGGTGAGAGGGGGTGAGAAAACAGCTGCACTAGACATCACCTCAATCTCCATGAATGAAGCTGCAATTTGTACATCCTACCTGGAATTCCAGTTGGATATTTATTTTCCCACATTAGCTTAGCCACAGTAGTGGCTATATTTCTATATTTGATGGGGGTTTTTAGTATGCAGCTTGAAAACTGGGAATAAGACAGCTAAAAGAAAGAAAAAAAATCACTCCAGCTTCCTCTGGCTGTAATACCTAAGGCAAAGGACCCTCTTTGAAGCAATAAAATGTTTCAGCACAGTGTGGAAGGCAGGATGTGCTGAGGGAGGTGGTGCAAACATCCTCTGTTCCTCCTCAGCTACTCCCAAAATGAGGGACAGACAGAAGGAAGAGCCTGAGCTGCTCCCTCTGGAGCAAGTTTGGCATGAAAGAACCTTTTATACCAAAAGAGAAATGATTATTTTCCTCCTTGGAAAGGAAGGCTTGGTTCCCTGCCCATGGCAGGGGGTTGGATGGTCTTTAAGGTCCCTTCCAACCCAAACCATTCTGGGCCTGATCCTGTGATTCCTGGTTTCTAGTACAAAATACTCTGTGATGCTTTTTGCATGAACGACTATAAAATGTTCTATTCTTCAGCTTTTACTGACAATTTTCTCCCTCTGGAACAAAAGATTAATTTACATTTTCCTATTAATAGGCACATTTTTACAGTGCCTGCACCACTGTAGAAAAGGGGCAGCACAGCATTATTTTTTTGTCTGCTTACTCAATTATTGTGGGAGAAATAAGCTATTTTAGAGACATCTTCCAAAGTAGGTCAGGACAGAACGAGAGAAGCCTGTGAGTACCTTTCCAAAAATAAGTGATATCCCCTGATCTGAGGCAGGCTCTGGGTGTCTGAAAACCTCATTGGCTACAGCACTGCATTTGGAGGACTGTTAATTAGGAGTGAAAAATTAATTACCTTCCACTGCCTGCTCTGGGGCTGGAGGTGCTGCTGGCAGATGGGCAGTGCTGCAGCAGCACTCGAGATGGCAAAGGTGATTGAGTTTAGATTATTCTGTGCTTCTGATTTTCCTCTTTTTGGGTTGTTTTGGATCATTTAGGGAAGATTCATTCTCCTTCCTTAGCCAGGGCAGTCTGTTGATGAAGCCACCAAGTGGGATGCTGTAAGATTTTAATAAGATATTGACTGAGGTTGGTTTTTTGTAGGGTTGGTGTTTTTCCCTTCAAACTTTGGAGTGTCACTGGGCTTTTTAAGATCTCTACAGATCTGAGCCTTGTTTTTCTCTGCTTCAGTTCCCTGCCTGTAAAGAAGATTAATCACATTTCCCCATCTCACAGGAGCATTGTGTAAATGAATCCATAAAAAGATTGCCAGCTGTCCCTATATCATTTAACGGGAAAATAGGGGTACCTAAAACAAACATCCAGAAGCCTTCCTGGCCAGGGCACAGAAATACAAAGAATATTTTTCCATGCCAGCAGCCAGCAAGTAATTTTGAGTGTGAGTAATTCTTTCCTTCAGAGACAAGCACCAAACACATGCACTGAGCTATGGATTTAACTGGAAATGTGGAGTTATCAAGTGTTCCACCAAGCCATGGGCTGATCTTGCTCATTAATCCAGAATTTGGCATAGAGGGGATCAGGAAATTATTTAATTGTTTTTTACTCTGCTTCCTTCCAAGTTCATCTTCTTCCATTAATGAGAGTCTCCAAAGCATTTGGAACCAGGCAGACACCAGGAATTAATTCCCCTGATAATGTGGATTGCTGGCACTGGTGTGGTGTTGCCAAAGCACCTCTGCAGGTCTGTTCCTGACACTGTGCTCCTAAAAGTGTGGCTGCACTCTGGCCTTTGCTTTCCAGCTCTTGAGGTTTTATAACAAATATTTTATTATTTTATTATTTATTTTATTTTATTTTCCTTGATTTTATTAGATTTTCCTTTTTTTATTTTAATTTTATTTTTGCTTTATGATGAAACACTGCTCCAAGCCCCAGCAGTTGCACCTGAGCTCGCAGGTTTTTGAGTAAATGCATCCCACACATTCAAACCCCAGAGAATAATTAATAAGGCTTCATTTATTAAATATCTGCATACATATAATTATCTTAACCTTGTGATTTTGGAGTCAATAATTTTTTGGTTGACCTGATGGTGATTTTAATGGAATTGCTGCTCCTGACCTGCCCTTCACTGTGAATAGAAGAAAAACAAGGAACTTCCTCTCCTCTCTTGGGCAGCCCTGCAGACCCAAATTTATCAGCTAAAATGTTTATCTCTGCAAACTTAAAATGAGAATTTTGTGTGTCCAACGATTCATAGAGGGATTTTTTTAGGGAAGTATTTTGTAAGTTTTTTTTGTGTTGGAGCAACGCAAAGGACTTCAAAGTCCTGGAAGTCTGAGCGAGCTTCGATTAAATTGAAAAGCTCCTTGCTGGAATTGCTGTTGTCATGTCCACATGAGGATTAAGCCAATGACACCCTGGCACTCTGCCTTTTAAGAGGTTCCTTTACTATAAAGCAGAATTATCTGACTTTGGAGGTTTCACCAAGTTCTAGCTCATTTTGAGCATTTCTGTTCAATTATCAGCAAAAGCTCGACTTTTCAATATTTCAAAGACTTGTGGAAAAGCCATTTACTCTCATGCTTCCTCCTGTCACANCCCCTGAATGGCACTGCTGCCACCACCCTGACACACAGGGGCCAGGGCCTGCTTTGACTCTGGCTGTGGTGTTTTGTATTGCTGCACTTTTTATTTTATTTTTATTTTCTTCCCTAGTAAAGAACTGTTAGTCCTATTCCCATATCTTTGCCTGGGAGCCCCTTAATTTCAAAATTGTAACAATTTGGAGGGAGGGGTTTTACATTTTCCATTTCAGGGGAGGCTCCTGCCTTCCTCAGCAGACACTTGGCTTTCCAAACCAAGACACCTCCCCAGCTCCTCAGCTCCTTCCCAATTCCTCCTGGCTGGGATGCAACCAGGAATCAGAAGAGGTCTCAGCTTGGAGATGTTTTGTAGCAAAGCCCTTCCTTACCTTGTCAAGTGAAATGATCATTGCACTGTCAAGCAAATGACACATCCAGTCTCAGCCCTGCAGCTGCTTTATTTAGCAGGGGACTTGTGTAATCCAGCAAACTCCTGCTCTCCTCACATCCACCAGCCCTCACATGCTGGGAGAACAGCCCAAAAAATTCTGCTTTTCCTTTTTTCCTTCCCTAAAAGGCCTTTTTCCTAGCTTTGACTTTGAGTAAGAACAAGAAGGCCGCAAGAATAAATAGCCTTGACTTTGAGTAAGGAGAAGACTTTAAATAAACCTTCAGATTTCCTTTAGATTTGCCTCTTTCAAAAGAAAAATCTACAAATCCTCACCTTTAGAGTACAACATCCCTTCTTCTCTTTTCATTTTGCTGCCAAATAAGGGGAAAAGAACATTTTTGCACAAAAAAAAGGCGCGTACATAATTTCAATCCCATTTATCAGCAAATGTTCTGTATCAATACGTGGCTTTATTGCTTTGCAGCCCTATCAGACAAGGTTTTAACAAAAACTGCCATTGCACAGGTACTTGGGAAAAGCTTCCAACATCCTCATTGTGGATTTGATATGTGTGGATAATTGTGGATTTGATATGTGTGGGGATCGTCAGTGCCTGAGTGGAGCCCCAAACCGAGGGGTTTAAGGATCTCTTTCTTTTCTTCAAATAGGCTTGCTGGGTGTCTTAAACTGAGATAAGCACCCCAAATGATTTATCTTCAAAGAGTTTGGCCACTTAATGTGAAATTTTGTCATTTAAATTTCCAGTAATTCCTGTAGTTGGTGGATTAGGAGTGATTTCCTCCTGAATAGTGCAATAAACTCTACGCCAACCACTTTATACCATTATCAAAACCACTTGAAACCTTCAGTTCTCTGACAGTGAGAAGAAAATTTATGACGAGGCTGAATTCTAAAGAAAGGTCGTTTGTACATCCCTGAGCAAGTCCCTCCCCAGTCGAGGCCCTGCCAGCTCTCAAAGAGACACAGAAAGGTCTTTGAGCTCCTGTCATCTCTGGGAATAACAGCATCAATATGCAGGGAGGTTAATGCCTCACAAAGGAGCAGGAATCTGCATATTACATTTATCAAAAGATGTGTAAATGAGCCGTATAGGAGTCTCCTACAATGCCCTGCATAATTTATTCCGTGTACAATAAAGAGCTGATCAGATTTCACGCATGTTTACTTTGGGAAAGATAACTGCTGGAGTGTCTGAACCAGCCATGGAATACAAATATGGTTCAAAGTAATGTGTTTATCTACCTGACATTTTAATCTTGAAAACTTTCTTATTCCCATTGTTTTGACAAAGAGGTTGCCTTTTGTGAGAATAATCTCTGCCCAGCACTGGAGGACTTGCTTTGTTGGAGACACACAATGTATCTGGGAGTTTATTAGATATGCAGAAGTGAAACAAAAGGCCCACGGTAGCACCATTTATATTTCTGATATGGTTTGTTTTCTTTCTCGAACTTTGAAGGAGAGGAAAATTAATTGAACCTGAAGTCTTAGAAACAGAGAAATCCTGGTTTCATAACTCAGAGGCAAAGTGCAGAGCCTCATGCTGCAATCTTGCTCCTTGAGCAAGGTCCTTGACAAGTCAAGTTGGGCCCTTGTACATCCATTTCCCTCTCCTAATTCTAACCAGCTCACATTTATCCTCTCAGCGTGAGTATTAGCTAAGAGAAACATGCAATTTAAACTTTTTATAGTTCAATTTCACATTGCTTAGGCATCACTTAGTGACGAACTTCCCCCATAATTAATATTCTGATTTCAACAGCTAGACATTTTTACTGCAATTCTGAATTTACCCTCGTCTTTACCTTAGATTTGCTGGCTGTTATGTCTTTGTTCTCCAGGGTCTGGCAGGTGCAGATGAAGCTTTTCAGTTTTCCTCTTTCAGTTACTTCCCAGAGACTTGCTCCTCACCACAGAACCTTGGCAGATCCCGTACTGAGGATGGGAGCTCACCTTCAGCATCCCCTGAAGACTCTTCCCTGCAGTGGCTGCAGCTGAGTTTCCCAAATCCTCCCTGCTGGAGGGAATCCTGCTGCTGTCAGGGAGCTCAGCAGAGGAACAGACCCTCCTTTGTTCTGGGTTCAGGTGCTGAAGGCTCTCTGGAGCTGCTGTTAAACTCCTTCTTTAACCTCCCCGCCCAATTCCTTTCAATCCATGGGATCAAGTTCTCAAGCCTGCTGGATCTAAAGCTCCGGAGAGAGATTTTGGTGTGCAAAGCCTCATCCCCAGCAGGACAGTGCCCTACAACCCTTGGGAGCATGGCTTGGCCCCTGTTTCCCCGCTGTTTGTGGGGCTGCTCCCTCATCCCACGGGGATCGGGTGTCTCCCACCACTCCAGTGTCAAAGGCACGACCTCATTTCACACCCAGTTACTCTGAGCTCCACGATTTAATTGCAAAACAAGTAGCTGTGTTTCTCAGCCCTCAAATTCTGGTTTTAAGTAATTCTTAAATGTCTTCTAAAAAGCAGAGCACTGGAGTTTTGCAGAACTCTGCAAAACCTTTTTTTCCTTGACACGATTGATGAGTGAATGTGCATATATTTAAAATAACAAAACTGTTTTCATAATTCACATTATCATGATATTTTGTCATCTTCAAGAGGCTGTGCCTGTCTGCTCTGTTGTGCCAAAGCAAACAGTGACAGTTTCAACAAGTCCAGAGCAACAAACCCAACAGGATTGTTGTGGTAAGAAAGATGTGGGGACAAACCAGGGACAACTTTTTAGCAGGGGCTGTTGTGATAGGAAAAGGTGCAATGGTCTTAAATGGAAGGAGAGCCAATTTGGGTGGGATGTCAGGAAAAATCCTTCTCTGGCAGGGTGGGCAGCCCTGGCACAGGGTGCCCAGAGCAGCTGTGGCTGCCCCTGGATCCCTGGCAGTGCCCAAGGCCAGGCTGGACACTGGGGCTTGGAGCAGCCTGGGACAGTGGGAGGTGTCCCTGCCATGGCAGGGGTGGCAGTGGATGGGATTTAAGGTCTCTCCCAACCCAAACCATTCTCTGATTCTCTGCATAGGCAAAGAAGGGTCACAGCAACAAAAGGCAGATGAAGCCTTGGTTAATACTGTGCTGCTGAAGGGAAGAGTTCAGTGCTAAATCCAGACAGATTCCTTTAAGCACAAGAGACAAAAAAACCCCCCAAAAAAACCCCCAGATATCATTTGAAGTGTCTGTTTAAAAAACAACAACTTAAAAAACAACCAAAAACCCACTGCAGCCTCGAGTGAGTCAGTGTTTGCCCATCCCAGCCTGCACCAGGTGGAACCCAAGGACAGCCAGCACCTCCTTTGCACGGATCTTCTCCTGTTGCAAATTTTACACCTTTTCTTTTCCTGCAGCCATGGGAATTACAGTGTACATAGCATTTCTTCATCAGTTCACAACTGCTCCCCATTAAATGTGCCCAGTTAATGCAGTCACATGGCTTGGAAAATGCCAATCACTCCTGTCAAGTAGATTTATGCTACAACATGAATATGGCAGTAACTGTTCATTAAAAAAAAAAAAAAAATGGCAGAGAGGGAGACTTCATGAGGGGGAATAGAGCAACCTGAACAAGCAACCATAGAAACCACACAGAGATAATGCTGTCCCAGGAGACAAATTTCCTTCCCATATAAATTTCTAGGTTTGCACCTCCCTCCTTGAGGCTGTTTCAGAGGAAGATGATCCTTGCTGGTTATTCATCAACTTGGAGCAGAGATGAGACTGAACGTGGATTATATACATTAAAAAAGCAACCCCTGTTGAAGCAGGAGCCCTGAAACACTTGCCTTTTATGTGGGAAAACTGCTACAACAGTGTTTTATTCCGGGAGCCCAATTGCCTCTGTGTGAGTCACCCGAGGAGTTAAGTCAGCGAAAACATTTGTGATAATACAATGAACCAGCAGAACGGGTTTTGCCACAATGAATGTATTCAAAAAAAGGGCCCTGTGCTTACACACTGCACCTCTGGGTTTACTCACAGCCTGCTGCAAGGTTTGGGGCAGCTGCAGGTCTTGGTTCAGGTAGATTTTTGGGATATTTCAGGCTATTTTCCATGCTAAAGTTGAAACCAGGCTGGGAAAACCAAACCAAGAGATGAAAAATATAACTTAGCAACAAGTCATATAAAGGGAGAAATGCATTAATTCTGTTCCATAATATCAGCAAGCTGGTAGTGTTGAAAGTCTGGGATTTCAGTGCTGGAACCACTCATGGGGCACAGTGGAGGAGAGAGGGTCACCTGGAGTGCAGTGGGTTTGGGGCTGGAGCTTTTGTCTACCCAAGAAAATCTGTTCCTCCTGTCAAAAAATTTAATTTACAAACGTAATTTTGGTAATGGCCCTGTACTTGGGTCTGTCAGGAATGATGTGGCCTGTTCCTGAGCTGAAGCTGGCATCCTGATTTATTTCAAAAGAGTGTCCAGGGAAAACACAAAGGCTTTTCCTGCCCCTTGGGAGCTGATCATGCTCTGACCCTGCTGCTTTTTACACACTGAGTTTTCCAGCAGCTCCATGTGACCCTTTCCCCTCCGTGCTGATGGAAAGGCTTTCCCTGGCAGCTGTGAAATGCAGGATTTTGTTCTGTTCTAATTCTGTTCTGGATCGTGGGTGATGTTTCCAAGGATTTTCTGGATGCACCAGCAGCCAGGTGATGTAGGATGTCCATCACCCACTGCTTTATTTTTTATTCCTCAGCACCTGCCCTAGACAAGAAAATATTTGGACTTCCAAACCCCTAAATCTCCCTGTGAAAGAGGAACATACTAAGTTACCTTTTAGAGTAAAATCTGTGTATTTTAGCTCCAGTGCTCAGGGATTAACCTGGTCTTGTTCTCTTGCAATGCAGTAGAACTTGCAGTATTAAATATGCATTTAAGCATTTCAATAATGAATTATTTTTAAAAAGTAAAATAGCTACAGGTGCTCTATGCCAGATATGTATGCCACTGAATTCTTAATTTATTTTAAGGATGATTTTTTAATCTGTTTTATCAGAGTAACATTCACTGTCATGGAAGATCTTCCACTGCAGGAGATGCAGCATTTCTGTGCTTAAACCTCAGGATTACTCTGAATTAATGAACTGATAATTTAGTTTCTTTTGAAATGCTGATAATGTGGGGTTTTTTACTTCTAGATACATCATGGGCATAGTCAGATACGTGGTTTTGTACAGTTTGAATGTTATTTACAGTTATTTAATTGCTGCATCAGCCAGAAGTATCATCAAGCCTCCCCAAACCTGCTGGGAAACAACAATTCCTTGTTTTTTCCAAGAATCATGATGTGGATCAGCACTTTTTTACACTGTGGGGTTCAAGGTGGGTGTTGAAGGCTGAGAGACAGAGAGAAGGGAGAGATCATCATTTCCATGGGAGAGCACGAACTAATTCCTCCTTGGGTTGTTGAATTCTCCAGGATTGAAACCCTGATGCATTCCCTAAGGAACAGTAATTGTCATTAAATATCCTGTGAACAGTTCCAGTGTGCATGATTACCAGAAAATCACAGTCACTTCCTATTTTTCATGTATAATTATCATAAAATCACAGTCACTTCCTATTTTTCCTGCTTGTGTTTGCCTATTAAAGCACCAAAATCTTTTAAAACTTCTAATGCTTTTAGAATTTTGAACAGAAAATGGGGAGATTTTTATCCTCTGGAGAGGATCAGCCCTAAATGCTTAAAGCACCCAGTGCTCTGAAACAAAGAGAGAAGAAGAAGTTTGCTCTCACTGCTCCCATGTTAAGCTTTGAGTGAACTCAGCAATTATTGGATTTAGGAGTTTTTCTTCCAACCTTTTGTCTGAAAACACTTTCCTTCTGCATCTCTCACAAGGATTTTCCTTGAAAGGCTCTGTAAATCACTAAAGTCCTTGGGGGGGGGAAAAAAAATAAAATCCTGTTTAGAATCTCTGAAAAAGTTTTCTCTTCCCAAAACAATTCTGAGCATTCTCCAAATCCCAGTGTGACAAAATGACTCTGTGTTTTTCCTCTTGGGACAAAGGCAGCTCTGTCCCCAGGAAGGAGCCAGCTGTGCAGATGGGGTGGCAGAGGGTGACAGTTAAAGTGGGGTTGGGATCACAGCTCCTCTTGTGCTGCCCCTGGTCCCTGGGGAAACAACGGCTGCAAAAATTCCCTTCCAGCTGCCCCTGGGGGCTTTTGTTTGCTCTGAGTTGAAATTATGTCATAATGGATCTGGTTTAGGATTTGGGAGGAGCCAATTTAGATGTTGGAGCTGCCCAGCCACAAAATATCCTTCTTGTTGTCTCATCAAAGCATCTCACTGAATGCCAGAATGGCCACAGCCCTTCAAATGAAAGCAATGAAATTATTTATTTGCTATTAACAAGTTATAAATAATCCATAAACCCACTATAATTTTGGTTATTTTAATCAAATTTTTGGTTCAGAAAGGAGAAGGAACTCTTTATTACCACTCATGGATTTAATTTTGCAAACTGCTGGTCTGAGTGTATTTACAATGTGCACAAATGTACCAAAAATGTGGTGTACAAACTGTTCCTTGCCAAGAGTAAGACTTGACACAGTGAGACATTGCAGCACGAAAGGGGAGAAGACAGAACCCCACCATTCCCAGATCCTCACTGTTCCACCTCAGAGGAGGGCACCATCCTTCTTTGGGCCACACAAGGATGATTGTCAGGGCCCCCCAGACATTCCCAGGGACATTTGAATGGGACCTCTCTGGTCTTTCCTTTGGTGGAGAAAATCTCCTGTAAAGAAAATCCAAGCATGGAGCCCATCAGAATGATGTGTGTGCACAGTTGTGAAATCAGAGCACACAGGTGAGTTGAGAGCATTGTCCTGAGCTCCACTGTTATTTATATAGAAATAAAATCTAACATCAACCCTTGCATCACATTAAATTTTGTTTTCTTTTGGATAACGGATCATAAAAATATAGATTTATCAATATACAGCAAGATATAGCTCAGCAGAGCAGGTATGGATTTAGGCATTAGGATCAATGGCCAGTCAAAAGGAAGATCAGTGTTTAAAGAGCATTAAAATGTCCATTTTAATTAAAAAAGCAGGGGGAAAAGCAGATTAAAGCTCAGGAAACTGGTGGAGCTCTGTTCCCTTTATAATTATTATTTGCTTGAGGAGAATGAGGGTGCCTTGAAGCACAAATGTAAAATCACTTTTTTGGACTGGTAAATTCTAGGGTCAAAAATCAGAGTTTTTTCCCATCTGTTACAAATTCCTAGTTTTATTGTCCAAAGGAGAATTTTTACATTGCTTTGAGAGAATTTTACAGCCAAGGGTGCAGGGTTATGGTAATGAAATCACAGAATCATGGAATGCTTTGGGTGGGAAGGGAAATTAAAGCCCACCCAGGGACACTTTCTACTATCCCAGGGTGCTCCAAGCCCCATCCTTGGACACTTCCAGGGATCCAGAGGCAGCCACAGCTATTATGAACCTCTGTAATTAACTTAAAATTCTTCTTCACACATCTTTGAACTCAATTCTTATACTCAAATACTCATATATATTTATACTTCATAGTATGTACACACTTTATAGTATGTACATTTATAGCTATATAAACTTATATGTACATTTCCCTAAATATTCAATATTTAAGACCTGAATCAGAGGATAATAACAACTGATGTGGTAAAAGGATGAGGACCAAACTTACCTGTTAATCTGCTGGGGATGAGTAAAGTCAGAGTATGGTACCAAAGAGAGAAGAGCATTTTTATACATCTCCATCCTGTTTGTACCAGTTTCCTTAAGCGTAATGCACTTTCTCAGAAATTGATTTTTTTTGAAAGTACTATGATAAAAAATAACCCATCTTCCTCTCCAGGAGTATTTCATTCCCATAACTTCCTTTGAAAATATTCCTTGCATCAAAACAAGCACTTAAAATACCTGACTAACGTGAGGCTCCCAGCAGTGACTTTGGAGAACACTCATTTTTTATTGCCAGTGCTCTCACTGATTTCAGCAGGGCTGTGGGTAGCTTGGGGTGGTACTTGACTGTGAACCCCCAAAATAAGAGGAGTAGAATGATGTAACTCTGTGGCTGTGCTCAGGTGGGGTTGGGCTCTTTCTCCAGGCAGCCCTGACAGAACCAGAGGACACAGCCTCAAGCTGCACCAAGGGAAATACAGGTTGGATATTAGGAAAAAGCTTTTC
>VXBC01000200.1:105188-127280 GCA_013399945.1 Ploceus nigricollis | reverse complement strand
GATGATTTGATGTGTCTGTGTTTTTATAGCCACACTCACATCCCTGATAGATTTTGCTAATTATTGGCCCAAATGGGACTGACTGGCTGGGGGGATGGATGTGTTCAGTGTCACCAGAATAATGAAAAGCTGATAAGAATATCTGAGCTGCTCTGCCCAGCAACTTCAGCTAAATATAGAGGAGTGGGAAGGGGGTGGAAGCCTGCAAGGGACCAGATCCATGTTCAGCAGTTCCTGGAACTCCACAAACCCAGCCAGGTCTCCTGGACCTTCCCATGGCATTGCAGCCATGCCAAGGAACGTTAATTGACACATCTCTAATTGCACCTAATTACTTACACTGAATTATTTAGTGTAGCAAGAGGGAGCATAAGCAGAAGTAATGGGATTAAATTAAGACAGGGAAAAATTAGGTTGAATATAAGGGAAAATTCGCTGGCAATGAGATTCATTAGGATGGCTCCCAAGGGAAATGTTGGGCACTGCTTTGCTGCAGACACAGAAAATTAAGTTAAACCCATATTCAGGAAAATTACCTCGATAATTTGGTACGTCTTTTCCACTTTTAAATTATTGAACTCTTCAGCAACTCAAGTGCTGCACAAGTTTTTGCAGGCAGCTCAGGTGCCAGCCCATCCTAACAGCTGATGTCTCTGAGGAGATGATTGCCCTCAAAGCGCTTCCAGGAGAGCAGACCCTGTACTTATTCAAAGCAAGTTGTACTTAAACTTTACTGCAAAGCCAGCAATGCTTAACCCGTGGTTAAGTAGTGCTTAAATGCTCCCCAGGGTGGCAGTGAGGAGGCAGACAGTTATTTTCCCACTCTGAGATTATAATTATCTCCTGCTCTCCCCAGTAGAAAGGAGCGATGGCAGGACATGGGGAGATAGGAGAACCCTTTCAGAGGAGGTATCCTCAGCACCTGCTCTTTCATCTTGTTTTATCATTTGACCCAGGAGAAGTTAACTGGAACAAGCTCCAGAAGGAGCTGTGAGCACAGTGAGACATGTGCAGAGCCAGCTTTTATCGTGACATGATTGATGATGTTTGAGAAGGCTGTGAGTGGCAGGGGAGCGAAGGAATCCAAAGCAGGGAGTGAAGACTCATCCCTGCTGCTTACACTGTGTAATGCCACCTCAAGGCAGGCAGGGAGCTGTGAACCTTTACAGGCTTATTCTCCATAAATCCTAAATATGATTCCTTTGGAATTGCCTGGAAACTTCAGTGTGATGACAGGACTCAGAAGATGGAAAAAACCCAACTGTGTGGCCACTGGTGCTTGCTGGGTCTATTTATCTTCATCTGTTTAACAGCTGATGGGGTTTATTTGAGCCTTTCTGAGCCTTTAAATTGTACACCAGCAGCCTCAGCAGAAATTGTGGGGGATTTTGGGGGGAGCTCAGCCAGCCCTCACTGCCAGCAGGATCTTGGGCTGGAGGTGAGACCATGACCACTACAGGAATTACCAACATTTGGGAATTACCCAAAACAGCCTTCACACCCCAGAGCTCACAGGACACCAGGCTGCTTCCAGAGTTTGTGGAATCATAGAAACTGCACCCTGGAATTAAACTGTAATATCCTGCACAGCTGAAAATAAAGGGAAATTGCCCCTGTTTGGAATAAAACAGAAATGAACACACACTCAAAGCCAAACAGAGCAAACCTCCCTGGGTTTGTGTTCTGCAATGCTGGGAGAAGCTCAGATTAAAAAAAGGAGTATATTTGCAGGTCTTAAGCACTCACATAGACACTGCTGCAGAATAAATACCCATTATTCCCTGTTAATCTAAAGGTAAGGTGTGTCTGCAAACAAAAGCAATCCTAAACCATTTTGCATTATTTTGTATCTCGTGATCTTTACAAAAATGAAAGGAAAACACCTTAATTGCACGAGTTACCATTCCTCCTCCTGAGTGACTGACTTCTGCCTCTCTGGAAGCTGACATCCACCAAGGTGAGTCGGTTTCCCAGAGATATTCTGAATATCTCTTCATTTACAAAGACAGAAGAGATTTTTCAAGGTCCAGACTGTGCTCACAGACCTCAGCTGCTCCAACCCTTTGCTATCTTTTCTCAGAACTGCTCCTGATCAATTAGAAAGCTAATTTAAAGCGCCTTTTTTAAACCTTTATTGATGAACTTGAGCATGTCTCTGTAATTTATAGCAGCACACTCTCCCAATTAATCCCCAGTAACTCATTTTTCAGCCCCCACCACCAACGTTGCAAAGTTCAGTGATCTATGGCTGTTTCCAGAAGTTATTATTCATTTTACCTCGTACAGCAGTGAGGGCCACGTTACCCCTTAACCAGTAACATCATGTCCTGTGATTTAACTGCAGTTACGTGGGGCTGGATGCACTTCCAGAGATCTGCTCTCACCACTGAATGACTCTGCCTTTCATCTCCTCTGAACATGGAGTTCTGAACATCCATCCTCAAATTCCCGATGGGCTGCAGCGGGAAAGATGAGTGGAACATAAAAACTTCAAAGACAGCTACTTCAAACTCCTGCAAACTTGCATCTCTCCCTTCCTCACCTGTTTTCTCTCACTCTTTCGGTGGAACTCTTGGTTAATGTTTTAATTTCCAGCTCAATTTTGTTTTTCCCCACTTGTAGAGGAAACCAAGAGTTTTCTGACTCTGTAGTAGGTTCCCCTGTGGTCACGTGGGCAAAATCCAAGGAAAAAATAGGTTAATAACCACATACAGACCCTTATGTTTCTCTAGGTGGGCACTTTCCAAATATCGCTGGGTTCCTTAATCCACAGCCCCAGCACTGATCACATCATATGGGAATGATGAAATTCAACCAAACTCAGCTTCCTGCAGCTTTTATTTCTGTTTTTGTTTCCCATCATGCTCTGGAGGCTGACAAAAGGTGAGGAATGGTGTCTTATGGCACTGGTTTCCATCGCTGAGCAGGTCCCCTTTGGTGACACAGAAATCATCAGGAAGATTCCTGTTGGATTCAAACTGCCAGAGGGCAGGGATGGATGGGAGATTGGGAAAGAATTCATCCCTGGGAGGGGGGTGAAGAGCTGGGATGGAATTCCCAGAGCAGCTGTGGCTGCCCCTGGATCCCTGGCAGTGTCCAAGCCCAGGCTGGATGGGGCTTGGAGCAGCCTGGGACAGTGGCAGGTGTCCCTGCCATGGCAGGGGTGGCACTGGATGAGATTTAAGGCCCCTTCCAACCCAAACCATTCTGGGACTCTGTGTAATTATGGTTGTGGTGACACAGAGAGTTTTTTCCAAGGGCTGCTCCATGGATCTGTGGGAAATCTCAGGGGGAGATTCCCATCAGTGAAACCAGACCCCACTGCTGTTCCTCAGCTCCACTAAAGTCTATTTACAGAGCCAATAAATTGCATCTCTCCTGGTAACCTCTAAAAGAAACTCTGAGTTCAGGTTTAAATTAACTCCATAATTAGAGTGACAACAACTAAAGAGTGCAAATCCTTATTTATTTGCCCAGCTGTTACCAGCAGTGCTCAAACATTGAGAGTTACAGATACCTTTTAACTTTATCTGGGTTTGTTTGTACAACATTCTGACTAAACAGTAACAAAGCTGGCAAAGTGTGACATCATCCTGTGTCATACCTGCAGTGTGTGGGAGGGAGACAAGGGAAATCTGAGAATCCAAAGCCCACAGACTCCCCTGATGATGAAGGGATTTGTTCCTTCCCTAACTCAGAATGTCACAAAAGACCAACGTAATATTATGCAGTTATTCTCAATAAATATTTACAAGGAATTTTAAGATCCTATTCCAAAATATAGATAATTAAACTCTGAATGGAGGCAGCCAGGATTTGACAGAGTTAATTTCCCACAGCTGATTACTCAAATTGAATTTACTTTTACTTTGTACACAATCACCCTCCCCTCCTTCCCATTTTGTCTTTCCCTCATTCCTGCTGGAAACCAGGGGAGGTACTGGGCTCCTCATGGAGCCTTCAGAAGAACTGATGCAATTTTTAAACCCTTCACTATGTTAAACCCTCCAAGGGGTGCACGAGGGGGTTGTGGGGTGTGTGACACCCCTGGTGACCTTTAGGGACAACACATTTCCCTACAGCCTGGTGGCATCAGAAGAAGCCTTGATGCCCCCATTCCAGACCTGCCACATGAGGGGGTTTTTTTCAGGATCAGAAGAAAATTCTGGACTGTGCTGGCATGATGTGAGTGCTGAGGTGGAACCCAAGGAATGGATCTCTCATTTCAAGTTCAAAATGCAGTCAGCTGTTATTAGCCCACGATAATTGCACCAGCATCAAAGATGGGTGAGAAAAGATAAAAGGAGCTCTGCACAAAGTTACAGTTTTCAAATAAAACAATCTGCTTAAGCACCATTTTCCTGCACACCAGTAAGTCTCTGCTTTGAAGGATCTGTTTAATTATCTCCTTTGTTTAAACCCTTGAGGGTGCCAATTCAAGAGCATTTTAGGGAAGAGCATTCCCAGAAAAATCAAAAACTTCTGGCAAAAAGTCAATTCCACTTGTGTTTTTTAAATATACAGCTCTCAAAAGTGTAGTCACTGGGTTTTGGTTCCCATCAAAACATCCATGCTGAAGGGAAATGGAGTGGGGTGAAAACACCTCCAGAAGCATTATTGGGATTTCAGCTCCATAAAGAGCACAGGGCAGGGTAGGAACCCTGTCAGCAATTAAGGAATAATGAATCTACCAGAATAATGGATATTGATTAGGGACATTTCTTTCTGATAAAATGAGGAGAGTCAGCAAAAGGCAGAGATGTTCAACCTAATTATAGTATGAGCTGAAACAAAGTCAAAGCAGTCACTTGGACTAAGTAAGCCTGGGACAAAAAGGAGCAGCACCCCATCCATGGACACTCAGAGGGAAGAGGGAAGCTCTGCTGAATCTGAATTTTGTCATGGCAGAGGTGGCTGGCTCAGGCTCACAGGCTCATTGTGCCTTCCCTCCTTCCCCACCTGACTGAACCCACCACAAAGTGGGGGACATCGTGCTCCTGTCCTTGAGCACTTGGGGTTTTTAAAAAAAAAAAAAAACAACCTAGAAATTAAGGCTGGGATGTGCAGGGCAGTTTTGCTGTGGAGATTTTGGAAGAATGAGCTGAATCCCAGAGAGTTAAAGGGGTCACTGCAATGGGAGACCCCCCCTGCCCCTGGCAGAAAAGGAGAACTGACTGATGGAAGTGGAAATTTCTGATCCTGATCAGAGGGAGAGTGAGGGCACAGTGCCCTGCCCTGCCCAGGGGTGCTGGGGAATGAAGGGATCTTCAACCTGGAGCAGGGAAAAAGAAGGGGAATGCTGTGGTTGTGCTCCCTGGGAGCCTTGTGTGACCATGGGCTCTGTCCCTTGCCCCAAATTACATTCAACCATCTAAGATCTAATCCCACAATTACTGTTCCTGAGTTAAATTAGGGTGGAACATTCTGTGCCAGGTTTTCTTTTACTGTTTTTATAACCAGATCTGCTGTGGGGTGGCAGGCCCTGGCACAGGGTGCCCAGAGCAGCTGTGGCTGCCCCTGGATCCCTGGCAGTGCCCAAGGCCAGGCTGGACAGGGCTTGGAGCACCTGGGACAGTGGGAGGAGTCCCTGCCCATGGCTGGAGTGGAATGGGATGAGCTTTAGTGTCCCTTCCAACCCAAACTATTCCAAAATTCCATGAAAATCCCAAATAAAATATTCTGGAGATTGTTACTCATATTTTTCCTGTTCTAATCAGACTTATCAAATACATAAATTAGCACTTTTTATTACCAAAAATAAAAATTTCCACACTAGCAAACTGTCTTATTTTACACATAGAAAGATATAAAGGCTGTAAGTTTGGAATTATATTAACCTTGTAGAAAAGAAAAATAATTATTACAATGCATTGTGCAATCTTAGAAGAATTTCTTACATGTTCAATAATAATAATAATAATAAATAACAATAATACAAGTTGAATTACATACAGTGCTGCAATATTTTAGTATTTCTAAGAAATTTATATATATTTTAATTCTCTATTTTAAAATTTTTCTGTGGTCCCAAGCAGAGTGATCAAAACACAGAAGCTTTTGAAAGGGAAAGCCCTGTGAGGGTGAACCTGGAGAGGGGGAATGTCTGTCCTGGCTGATTTCCATCAGTAAACAGCCACCAGCTCACTTCATTTGTCCCTTGTAATTCCTCCAAATTATCCTGAATTGGAGCCTCCAGGGGACAGAGATCTCCTCTCTCCTCCACAGCACAAGGCTCTGTTATTTTATCTTCAGTGAAATCTCACCAGAGAACCAACTGGAGCAATTTCAGCACAGAATCCCCCTGGGAAGGTGCCCATGACACTCCAGTTTCTCAGCTGATGATAAAAAATTTTTTATTTTCAAATTGCAAGAGCTCCACAAGGCTTTGTCACAGGCTCTGAAATCAGAGATGTTGGTGCTTGCCATTAATTCCTGTAATCCCTTCCCTGCCATAGGAAAGGAATGTTCAGGAAACTCCAATTTATTCCCAAAGGTTCCCTTTGTACGTGGGCAGGAACAATCTTCCAGTTCAGAATTAATACTTCTGATATCTTTGAAGTTCCAGCTAATTCTCCACAGATTCTTTCCGAGGCGTTTTTTGGGATGTTCTTGCTCGTGGTGAGAGCCCCCATGGGACAAAAAGACATTATGAGAAATATTAAAGGCACAAAAAAAAAAGAAGAAAATAATACTTTTAAGATGAAATAAGTCGAACAAGGAAAAGAATGAGCCTGTTATCCTTGGAAAGAATCAAGATGCTTTTTCAAACATTTAATCCCCTGTACTTCCTTGAAAAAGATATCAAGGCTAAAACAAAGAATTGTGATTTTGACCCAAAAAGGCAAAAAAGAAAATCCCCTATTTTGCTAGCAGGCACCTTGTGGCTTTTTGAGGTTAACAAGGACTCTGAAACAATTTCACTGCATTACAGTTCTGCATATTCATAAAGATATGCTGAGCAGATAACAGAGCAAATGATTTAATTGAAAAATCAGCCAGTGTGAATATTTTTTCCTGTGAATCATGGAAATGCGACAAGATCTGTTAATTAACATAATCTCATTTATTTGACATTATTCTTGTCACTTAATATAATCTTCCTACAGAGAAGAAGAAATGGAAAATACCAAAAAAAAAAAAAAAAAGAAAAGCAAAGAGAAAAATATAAATGGGGAAAAGGAGAAAAGAGAGAACGCCCCTGGAAAATGGAAAAGGATGTAGGTTACATTCACCAATAATAGGGAAAAAATTGGAATGAGTAAGGAAAAAAGCAAAGGGAAGGCAGAGATAAAGAAAAGAGAAAATGGGGAGGAAAAATCCCAAGAACATTGAGAAAGTGCTTGGGACTTGTAAGAGTGAGGCAGGAGACAGAGAGAGGCTGTTTGGGACCAGATGTGGCCCCAGTGAGGAGAAATCCAGCAAAGAGAGGAACTGGAGCCCTGCCTTGCCCTGCTCTGGCAGGAAATCCCAATGCTCTGCTCTAGGCTTCATTTTGGTCTTTAAAAAGGATGGCTATGGAAATTTGGGGCATGAAGAACCCAATCAATAAAATTTATATTTTATCATTTATCCTTTATCATTTATAATTTGTCATTTACCTTCAGGAATTTGTTCAATTTTCCACCATTTTTTGTCATCCCCTTCCTGGGAACAAGGGACAGAACAAGAGGAAATGGCCCCAAGCTGCACCAGGAGAGGTTCAGGTTGGATATTTGGGAGAACTCCTTCACCCAGGGGTTGTCCACCTGAACTTGTGGTGCTGCATAAATAACAAAAAAGGAAATAATGCAATTTATCTAACGCTCAAGGCTGCAAACTCATTTAGTCCTCAATTACTTCTGTTACTATGACCACAGATATTTAAATGGGAGATAAATTCTTAGAAAGCCAGTTGTTAATAGACACTATTAACTACAATTTCTATTCGTAATTGTAGATATTATTAAGTGTGGGAACTGATAAAAAAAGAGAAGCCTAATTGGAAAATGGAGATTAATTTCATTACAAAAAATGTGTTGATAGAACATGTCTTGTTTGGCTTCTCCAAATAACTGGACTTTAGGGCCAAGTGGTTTGCGATGAATGTTTTCCTCAAAGGAAATCCCCTGGAATTCAGGAGGAACACAGATCTAGAAATCCCATTTTTAGTGCCATTGGAAGGAGGGAGGGATGGATGATGGATGGACAGAGATGGTTTCAAATTGTATGAGAAAATAAGTCTAAAAAACCAAAGCTGAATTAAAGAAAACTAAAGAAAAATGAAATAAAATCTCTGCACAACAGCAGGGCAAACAGAGCCCTCTGAAAGTACTACACAAACCTGAATCCTCTGATTTATTTCACAAATACTTGTTAGTACAACTGATCAGGATATGTAATTTTTCATGGCTGTTTATTACAATAAAATGTTCTTTTAAAATCCACATAAGCAACGTGCAACAAACAAACTGTGAGAGCTTTATGGCTGCTCCCTGCAAAGCCCCATTTATCACCAAGACTGAAGAGAAATACCTTGAAAAGTGATATCAGAAAGAACAGGCAGGGGAAGAAAATAAAGAATTATTTCTTTATTTTCTTATTTTACCAAGCAGAGAGGGGAAAAAAAAATCAGGAAATGCTTGCAATATTTGTTCTGTCATTGGCAAAATCCTCATAAAAGCAAACAGCAACCCACAGGATAAACTGCAGAGCTTTTTACTCTGCAGTGTTTTCACTCCATTGAAAGAGATGCTTGTAAATGTATGTTCTATTTTTACCAGATTAAAACCTAATTTCAATAAGGACTGCTTGGAAAGTGCTTTCATAGTCCCAGGGTTAAGCCCTTTTACTTTCTTTATTTTATGACTATGACTCCACCATTCATGTTTTCTATTCTCCCTGTGAGACCACCACACATGAAATAGGATTAAAGAGTGAATTTTGGGAAGTCTGTTGAAACAGAGCCTTCTCCAGCCTGGACACTGACGCAAGAGAACATCTCAGTGCTGATTTCATCATCCAGAGGGATGAGAGGGAGCTTTTATAGAGATGTAAAATCTTATTTTTAGCAAATTAGCAAAGTGTCCACTTTTCAGGTTCATTACTCACAACTTTGACAATGCATTGCTCAGTGCTGGTGGCTGCTTGATCTAGAAATAAAAATGAAGAATTTAGGAACATTAAAGCTCCTGATTATGGACTAGTGAGGCAGGGAAATCATTTAAGGCCCAGGAATGGCAACACCCACCTCTGTCAGTCAGTTGAGGCCTCTCTTTGCAGTTTCTCAGCCCAGAGAGCCTCAACTGTGGGCAGGTGGAGCTGATTTACACTCCTGGGAATCAGCTCCCCAATCCTAAAGCTTTTCCATCAGCGTGGATTACTGGAGTGAAATATATTAATGGGATTATTGAAATATTCTGGTTAAATGCTCTCCTTTCATATACAGAAAGCATTCTCAGCTGGAAGGCTTCTTTCCACCAGCTTAATACTGGTGGAGGAAAGTACCAGGTTGGAGGGGACCTCAAGGAGCATCTGGTCCAAACTTCCTCAGCAAAAGCCTGGGGAAAAGGAAAAAAATGTGGTTTTTTATTTAATAAAAAAAGTTTCTGCTGATTTCTGAAGTTTGATCAGTGGAGTCAAATGTGCTTGAAGGCCTCCAGTGTCCCTCCCTGCCCTGCAGAAGGGGAGAATGGCAGAATGGGTGTGCAGGCAGGACAAAAAATCAGGGAAAAACCAACACAGGATGTGCCAGTGGTTATAAACCACTTGTAAATAAACCAGGGCTGAGGTGGGTAACAAACCTGTCAGGTCTGAAGATCTGCCCATAGATTGGCACAGCTGCCCAGGTTTTATTTGGCAGAAAAAGAGAGGTTTTCTCGTTCTACCTACGTGACCTATTCTGTACATGTTTAAAAATGAGCTGTATTATACTTCCCTCACTGATTGCTGAGGGAGACTGGATGAAAACACAGACTAAATATTCACCATTTTAGGTGGGTGAGGTCATCATGGCCAAACTGTCCTGACAGAAATGGGGAGAATAGTCCTGGCCCTTCCTCTCCTGTCAGAGGTGCTCCCACAAAGGCTGATAAATCCCCCTGAAGGAACTCCCTGACAAACCCCCCTGAAGGAATTCCCTAATAAAATTCCCCTGAAGGACCAAATTTAGCCCTTGGAGCAGAACGTAGGGTCAAGAATCCACATCCCATCCCATCTTGGCTGCAGCATTTCTTTTTCCCCATCATAAGTGATGGAGCTCTTGGATAAACATTCCCAGCTTTCTGTGCTGTGATGCCTGAGCAATAAGAAAGAGCTCCTGCTTCAACTTCATCTATTTATACATTCCAGAGAGCTGACTTGGGGTTTTTTACATCCCACCTTGCTCATCTGAACACGCTGCATTCGCATAGCCAAACCCAGCACCTCTGCACCTGTGGAAAGCAAAGCAGGATAAAGGGAAAACAGGGACACAACCCCAAATTGCAGCAATTTGCCCTCCCTTTTCAGGGCCATGACTAAACACAGAAGGTGAATTTGGGAAATGGGCCAATTATTCCTCTCACCCCAGCCTGTTGCTTCCTTGATGTGTGATCCAAGCTCGTGTTTTACTCGCATTTGTGCCTCACAGGGAAGGCAACTGCTCAGCTCACACAGGGACTTAAATTTATTTCTCCTTTCAGCAAGGAAATTCCCTTCTCCTCATGATTAAGGCCATGGGTCAGTGGTGGCCTTGGCAGGGCTGGGTTAATGGTTGGACTCCATGACCTCAGAGGTCTTTTCCAACCTGAATGATTCTGTAATTCCCAGCATCCACTCACCAGGGATAAGCCTGGCCAGAAAACCCTGTGATCTGTGAGTTACTGCTGCCCTGCCACAAGTGGGCAAATGGAAGGGTTTAATTTGTGTTTTCACAGGTGAGCTGTGGGGGAACAGCCCCAAAAGGTGACAGCCCTGCACAGGAGGTGACGCTGGGCGCTGAAATCTGTCTGCAAATGTTTCTCTGAGAGGCAGAGGAATAGTTCTGACTCGGGACAGCTGCAGCTGCATTTGTGATCAGAGGCACGCCGTGCATCTCTGCTGCCCACCACACCTTCAGCTCAACAGGAACAAAGGGAAGAATATTTCTCCAGCTCCCTGAATCCTCAGCTCTGCCAGGTACACAACCCCACAAGCAAGTTAAATTATCATCACCACAAACCTCCTTCCTCGGGGTGTGGTGAAACCCCAGCAATGTCCTGTGTGGGCCCAGGATTGCACTCCCCTGTCGATCATCACTCCTCAGTACATTCTTTAGCCAATTACTCTGGCTCATAATTGCATTTCTACATAATCCACTTGGATTCATTTGTCAGACACAATTTAGAGACACACTGCTTTGGTAAATTCTAGATGCTTTCACACACTGCCTTGCCTTCTCCCACTAATTCAGGATTTAATTAAAAAAAGAGTCATCTTTGCTTGCCACGATTTGTTCTTTACATACCCACGTAAGTGATACTATTTCTAAAATTAAATACAACTCTGAACCTTACAGACCCTCCACTGTTTTCTCTGAGGATCCACAACATCTCTGTCAACAGGATTTGCCTGGAGAGGAAGAAAACTTTAGATCCTGAAAGGCTCACGATGTTCTGTCTATTTTTGGGCTTTTCTGTTGTATTTCTATCACACAGCTCACTTTGAAGCCAAGGAGCAAAATGGTTATTATTACAGAGTTTTTATATAGTTTAGATTTTTACTCTCTACCCCCAAATATACAAAGATCTACAAAGAGTGAGATCTGACTTCTTTTTTTTTAATCATGAGGGAATATCTGGTTTATTAAGTATGACAAGCCTGTGGTTTGTCTGAAAGTATCTGAAAATGGGATAATTATCAAGGTGAATTGGATCCACATGGTTATGTCTATAATATTTAATATTCCAGCACTAGTCTTTAACACTTTCTTGCCATTTTTGTCCTGAA
This sequence comes from Ploceus nigricollis, assembly GCA_013399945.1. Taxonomy (NCBI): domain Eukaryota; kingdom Metazoa; phylum Chordata; class Aves; order Passeriformes; family Ploceidae; genus Ploceus; species Ploceus nigricollis. The sequence goes on along the minus strand of VXBC01000200.1, from coordinate 115,337 downwards.
ATTGAAACGTTAGCAAACAATTTGTCACCAAAGAGATCCTTTATGCAGAGTTCCACCAAGTTCTGTCAAAATAACTTGCAGTAAATACTTAAAAACCTACAGAATGAAAAAAAAAAACGTGTTGTTTGTTAGAAGAGGAGAATGAATAGCATGTAGCAATGGAAGGCCTAGTAAATCATTTCCTGCACACCAGTTCATATTTACTCATAATTATAATTCACAGGAGTGCATTCCTGCAATCAAGAGACAGGGGTGCACAGCATGAAAAAACATTTAGCACCGAGCAGACTGCATGAATAATTGCCTGTCAGAGTGGCTTATTAAAGGGAAACTACAATTTTACAAGACAATTCTTGTATCTGCTTGTCTAATCTAAAGACAGAGGGCTGTATAAATGCAGAGGGTTCAAGGAAGAAATATTTCTTGCTCCGCAGTCGAGCTAAAAGTTGAGTTTTTAAAGCACTGAAGGAACAATCAAAGTGTGACAGCTTTGAGATGCACAAGCTCAGACCTCTCTCAATTGGAAAGTGAATCCTTTGTGTTTAAGGTGGCAGCACAGGCAGGGAGATGGAGGGGATGGAAGTGTGGCCATGGAAACCACACTCCCTCCTGTAAGCAGAGGTGATGTCATCCATGGAATGTCCTTGGAAATGTCCCAGCAGATGGACCCAGAGGGTGAGGGCAATCCAAGAGCCATCCTGGAGCTGCTGCCTTCCCCAGCAACCACCAGCAGGGAATACTGGGATGACTGGAGCCTTGCAAAGTGACATTTTCCCTCTGAATGCTTTGGTAGGTTTGGGAGCCTCCAAGGAGTGCCTCGTGTCCCCTCTCCCCGCTGTGTGGAGGGCAGGGACAGCTCCCAACATCCCCCAAAGCTGTGGGAGGCAGGAAGCTCCAAATCCTGGAAGGAATCCTTCTTCTTTATTCACCCAATTAAAGAGTTTCACTTCTCCTTCTCTGACTGATGCAGAAGTTCTCAGACAACAGACTGAAGTTACACAGAATTAAATTTAAAACAGGATAATGCTGCAGGGGAAGATTCAAAAATTAACTTAAAACCCCCCAAAAACCCAAGCCAAGGAAAGGTGTCTTACATGAACTCATGGCCTTTGGTGAAAACCCAGCTTCATGCAGCTGCTTCAGCTTTTTAGAACCATCCTGGCATTCTTTTTAAATGGCTTTGAGGTGATTGAGGTGCACACCTGGCAAGGGGAAGAAAATAATACTTCATTAATAAAGAGCGTTGAGAAACAAAGGCAAACGTGACATTAGGAGCCTCAGGAACAGCACCTGCAGCCCCGTGGAAAGCAGAAACATTTTGTCAGGCTTGCTTGAATGCTTGTGATTGAGAGGTCTAAAACCTGAAACCTGTTCACCAAAGAGCTGGGCCAGAGCTAAATCCCCCCAAAATCCACGTGAGCCTTTCCATTGATTTCAGGGAGCCTGGACCAAGGCCAGGGCGACAGGACAAAGGCAGCAGCTTTAAAAATGCTGCACAAAAACATCTTGTCCTTTGTTCCAACAGCCACTGCTGAGACTTTAAAGCCATGTCCTGGTCCCTGCCTGGGTGCTGAGGCTGTCCCAGGTTCCATAATGGGCATAATTTGGATTTTCCACTGTGAAATACACCCAGGCAATTTATGTTAGTAACTCATAGTAAAAATCATCACATGGAAACATCCTGTAGTCACTGAAAGAAAGCTTTGCTCCTTTCCAAGTAATACACTTGGTAATGTTTCACTTGCAAAAAAAACCTAATAACTTTTTTAATAACAATCTGAGGGAACTTTCAGCTGAGGGCTCTCTGGGAGAACACTCAGACTCCAAGAATAGGGGGCTTGGATTAGAAAAATTATTACCAGAGTTGAACATTATAAAACTGACATAGTTTCCAGAAAAGGTTGTAAACAAATTTATTAGGACCTTTTCTTCCGAGAAATACATTAAAAACAATCAAAGTAAAAAAAAATTAAGTTGGCCACTGAGAAATGTGTCTAGACAAAGCTTCCATTATATGATTTAACAATCCCTGGCAAATGCTGCTTAAAGATAAAATTGGATTCCTGTCCAGAATATTAATACTTTTATTGCAGAAATATGTGTATTTTAGAGATAAAAGTACATATTCATAGACAGATAGATGATGAACATTGAAAATGGCCTGGAACACAGTTTGTTTTATCAGTGTTTCTCTCTCTGTCAAACAACTAAATCAATGTTTTTCAGGTGGAGGCTTCTGATGAGGAGGAAGATTTTCCCATTTTCAGACAAGGGCTTCTGTATTTCCATTTCAACCACTGTCAACACACATTGGTGAGTAGTTCCTGTGGCTGACACAAACAACTTTTGATTACAGAATCAGGAACAGCACTCACAACTTTCCATTTCCAAACAACTCCACATAAATAGTTTGTAAGTTGAAGTTTGGGCAGAGCCAGAGCAAGCTCAGGAATACAGATATCAGCTTTATTGTGTCTGACTCATCTCAGTGCAGGAGCCTGCTGCAAATAAAAATGTGACATTTTTCCAACATGACAGGAGAGAATTTTGAGATGTTTTCCTAGGCCAGACAAAAGGAAGGCAGTGAGCATTAGATCAGCTCCTGTCTTTTTTCCAAGGAGGAACAAGAAGCTGTTTCACTGTCAGCCAACTCCAAACAGCTCCGTGCTCCACGTGGAAAACTGAGCCTCGAGCAGAGCACAGCCAACACCGGTCTGCACTTTCCAGGAATTACACCAGGGGAAGAAAAATTCACCTGGTTTCATAGAAACAGAATGGTTTGGGTTGCAAGGAGCTTAAAGCTCATCCAGTTCCATCTGCTACCNCATTTTTAGCTTGTTAGAGTGAAGGGCTGTAGAACTCAAGGTTTGTGAGACTGTGACATGGATAAGAACTAATAAACATCTGAGTCCCAACAAGAAATACCCTCTCACACATTTAATCCAGACCTTGGCAGAAAAAAAGAAGCAAAGAATCCACAGTCCCAGGTTGCTCCAAGCCCCAATGTCCAACCTGGCCTTGGACACTTCCAGGGATCCAGGGCCTTTCCACCCTCACAGGGAAGGATTTACAGAAGGTCAAACAAGTGGCTGAGTTTCTGACTTGCTCTTTGTCCCCAGGGGAAGATCACACCTCATTCAGGAACTGCTTCAGTCCTTTGTGAGCCACAAGGTTAAACAAAATGATTTGGGATTTTCCAAAAGGAGCTGGACCTACCATGGCAACCCAGGTGGAAGGTGTGGAGTTGCCACCCCATAATCTCCCCTGAGAGTGGCTGAACTGAAGTCTCCATCGAAAGGTAGAGGAGAGGAAAGGTTTTGTCCTAAGGCACAGCTGAGAAAGTCTTTGAAAAGACTCTTTAGGAAACCAATCCTGCTCGGTAGGAAAGCCTACCAGAGTCTGCAGTGAGAAATCCATCTGGAAACCCAGTTCTGGAGAGCAGCCAGGGAGAGATCATGGCACCACTTGCCCCCAGACCCTGTCAGTGCTGCACAGCTCCCTGAGCAGGGTTTGGTGACTGCTTGGATCAATCCCTTGTCAAAAGCCATGTCAGCTCCTTGCACTACGCACAGCCTCCTGTGCACCCTCCCATCCCTTCCTAATTCCATCTTCCAAGGGCTCAGATGGATAAAATTTGGGTACAGAGTTGATGGGATGGGTTTTTTTTTCCCTTCAGAAATTAACATTGTATAAGTGGAGGCCATTTCTGTGAATCCCACCCTGTTCTTTGTTCCACAATCTCATTTTCCTCGTTGCTTCAAACACTCCATATTCCAGTAACCAGTTTTTCAAACCTTCTAGCAGGTGCTAGTACATCATGTTCCCTCTCTCTGTCATTTCTCATTGTCATCTGGTATCGTTCATCAAAGGATGAGAGGGAACATTGTCTGCAGGCCGAGGAAATCATCCAATCTAACCCTGCCCCAGCTAACGTGGCACTTTTGGCCTCAGGAAAATCACATCATCAGGAGGTGACAGAAGTGGCCTGGCATTCTGAGTTTCTCAATTTCTGAATGCCTGTCACACTTTAAAAAGCTGGCCTTAGCTCAGCTGCCTCCCCCTTGCAAATGGAGATCCTGAAACCTCCCTGGATCACAAGAGAGTTAATATTTGTTCAGTGCTTTCAAAATGTTAAGTGCAACATGAGTGCTGGGCCTTATTACCAGGAATAATGGATGTTTGCAACTCCAGCCTGCACTCTTCTGTGTCATCATTATTTGGCTTCTAATAAGTAACAGCTTTAGCAGAATACAGTCCCAGAAAACATCTTTGGAAAATGCTCTTTATTTTTACTGTGAGCTTGAACACAGGTTTAAGATCACAGAAAACATCTTTGGAAAATGCTCTTTATTTTTACTGTGAGCTTGAACACAGATTTAAGATCACAGATCTGTTGGAGTTGATACAGTTAAAATTTACTGACTCTCTAGGAATGATTCATCCCTGACTTGTTACATCCAGCTTTTTGCTTTGTCAGTTATATTTGAATTTGTTTGAGAGTTTTGTAAATTGAGTTCGTAATCTCATTTTGAGTGTAGATATCAAATATATGAAAAATGTACCAGTAAACACCAACAGAAAAATCCCACAACCACATAAACCCTTGTACTGTTGGTTATTCACAGGTGTTGCAAAGAGAAGCAGGTTGCCACAACAGTGAACTCTAAGTTGACTCATATTTTAGATTAATTTGTACAACCCTTTCCCTGAACTGCTTTGGGCTTGACTGTAAAATTTGCAAAGATATTCCTGACTCTGATACTATTTATAAGAATTAAAGCTCAGTTTGTACAAGGAACTGCTAAAAAATTAACTTTTGTGTGCTTTTGGAGTTAACAACACTCATGTGAGTGAGGGTATCTTCCTCCTGTTAGTAAATAGTTTAGCTGGGAATAAAAAAGTTTATTTAGATTTGGTGAAATTTCTGGCTGCAGAGAGTTGGAGAAACCTGCAGTTGCCAAGAGGATTTCAGCTGCCTCAATCCTGCAGGAATGAACCTTGGGAAGGGTGAGGGGTAAAAAAACCCTGTAGGGAAAGAGCTCATGAGCCAATGCCCAAGACATCACATAAAATGTCCTTATGGTGATGCCTGAGATGGTTTTGACAAAAGATCTGCTCTTTATGGAAATGGTGTTTATTCAGAGCACACAGTGATAGCACTGACCCACCATAAATCTCCCTGAAGAATGCAAAACCTCACACTCTGGCATGGTCAGAAATCAGATTTCCTCCTTTTGTAGACATGAAGCTGCTTCCATTTATTGTGGCATTGTCAAGCACTTTTTATTACAGAGCACAGGATGAAACACCAGGGTATAAACTAAGCTGTATCCATAATAATCCCATCCTTCCAGAACCACATCACTTTGGGAACCTCTGTGCATTTGTAAAGAGTACCTGGGAGATGTTCACACATTTGCATCTGAACATCCAACCCCTCTGAAGATTCCTTGTTTTCTGTCACTTCCAGCAGCACAGTCTGAAGGAACATAATTTAGGAAATAATCCCTTTCATTATGTACAGCCAAGCTCCATTTTTTAGGCTAAAACAGAAACAGTTTAATAAAATAATATTACTTAATAAATTAGTATCTTCAGCTCCTTTCTGGACTTCTCTCTGAAAGAAATAATTAATCACCCTCTAAATCCCTAATAGCCCCATAATCTCTGAATATAAAAATTCAAATGCTGGGAGGCAGAAACTGCTGATGGAGACAGCAGGATGGAAGGAGAGATGCTCTCTTCAACCCTTCTCAAAGACCCTAAAGCAGTGCAATGACTGCAGGGTACACCCCAGGAGCTAAATAAATTCAAATTTTGCCTTTGAACGCTTCTGCTGGCAAAGGCAGCCCTGCATGCAGCATGTTGGGCACCCCAAATGTCATCCTGCTGGAAGAAAAGCTGAAGACACACCCAGAGATTATCAAAATGCTTCTATGAAAGTGAGAGGAAGAGGAAAGATTACTGAGCACCCTTCAAAAACACAAAACTTCCCTCCAGCTCTTGTCAAACTTTGTCCAGGTTTGTGAATGCCACACCTTGGCTGACAGAAGCCAGCAGGAATGTCAAAGGAAATGCAACTTTGGCTTCTAAATTCTCCCTGAAACTGGTTCACTTTCACCTGCAAGAGACCCCCAAGCTGATCAGACATTTAACAGCTACCTGCAAAGCCAAGGCTGAAGTCGTTTTTGTAACACAAACTCATAAATTTAATTTTATTTCTGTTCTGATTCATTGCAATACATTGTAAACCAGAGCATTTATTAAAAGCCTCTTCCCACCAGGTGTAAAAACCTCTTATTTTGTGTACACCCAAACATGGAACATGCAGCCAGTCACAGACACAGAGGTCATTGAGCCCTCATGGAAATTACAGCAAAAATAGATGATCAGCAGCTGGAATGGAAGCCATAACATTTCCAACAGAATATCTTTAGTGCAAACAGAAAAGCCAAAAAGTGATTACATTATTTTTTTATAAGGCCACCCATCTCCTCCTGGGAGGAATATTTCCAAGAAGAATTTGCACTGTGGGTGTACAACAACTACTTATGTGTTTTGTCTGAAAATGCTGAATTTACCTACAAGGCCTGTCAATGAAAAGAAATGACTACAAAAACTTGTGATATTTAACTGAGATGGAACAAACATTCCCCTGGTGTAGTCATCTGCAATAACCATGAAACAAATCTTGATCATATCTGTACATTGATGGAATATCTCTTTTTTATTGCAAATCTGTCTCAAGCAGGGCAGCAGCTCTATTTCAATTCATCCTTTAGAAAAGATGCTGTGACAAGAATTTCAAACACCATTCATGGCCAAATACTGCATTTGGATTTCTTGGAACTAAGAAATGAAAAGGAATGTTCCTTTGCTCCAGGAGAAGTGTCTCCAATTCTGTGTGATGCATTAAAAAAATCAGATGAGAACCCCAAGAGTTGACATAAGGATGTGATAAAACTTTCAGGTTTTGTGGAAATAAGCATTTTTCAGTTTCCTCTTAATAAATGAAAAACCCACATGCACAGTGCAAAGAAATATATTATGTCTAAGCATGTAAAATATGTCAGCTTGAACATTTTACAGCTTAATGAAAAATGCTTTTTTCAGGACAGTTTATATTACGTTTGCTGGAGAAAAAATAAAAATCTTTTATTTTCTCCATATCACAGTCCAAAATTTACCATTTTTTCCTAGCTGTAAAACTCCAGCATTGGGATATTTATGCATTGTGAATTAGAAGCATTTTTTACTGGCTATCAAAATTTTAATAGCATTAGCTCTACTTGTAACACGTTTTCATTAAAATGAGAATGTGGAAAGCAGTAAAATGAATATAGACCCTCATCAGTAGCAGTGAGGCTTTATGGTGGTCATGGGATCAGCTCTGTTATATTTGTTACAGGTCATGATCAGACAACAGGACAAACCTTTTTCACTGACATCAACATAAATTGTGCTATTGAGTGGATTTAATATGTAGAAGTTATAAGTAATTCTTTAACTTTCATTTTATTGAACCTGGTGCTTCCTGCCTTAGGCTTGTACTTGATCTTTGGTGTCCATGTAATTCCCATTTAGTGCAGATATAAAGGCAGGCTGGGACTAAGGAGTGCCAAATTTTGGGAGAATCTAATTTAACCCTTGGTTAACACCTGAAGAAAGCTTGGCAGCAGCACATTTCTCAGGAAGGGAAACAGGAGTGCTCCCTTGGCCTCCCTCAAAACAGAAACAAACACATTTCAGCTTTGAACCTTGAGGCCCAGAAAGGACAGACTGCAGCAATAACTCATTTATTAACTAACTACAGGTTTAAATTAACATCAGTGTGCTGCTTTGTGTCCCCTCTCACACCCCAGACCTGCAAAGCCACCACAGTTCCAGAAGTGATTCCTGGTTATCAGTGACGTAAATGAAAAGTCAATCAGCTTCCAGATTTACAGATTGTTCCAGTCATAGCCTCAAAAATCCCTAATATATTCAGGAGCACCACAAAAATAACTCAGCAGTTGTATAAAAGGGTGTAATATTCATAGCTGGAAATAAATATTATTGCTTTTCACTTTCCCTGCTGTGGAAAACCAAAGGTGACTACAGGCACAGAGTGAGCACATCCAGTATTTCAGTCAATTCACTTTGATTTCCCTTATGAAAATAAAGGTGTGAAATCAAAGAGCTCCCTTTTAAGTTGTCTTTGGGAAGGCTCTAAATTATTGATCCATTAGTGCAGGATAATGAGGACAAGCCATGGCTTTGAAAACCTCTTGATGTCCTCACTCCTGGGCAGAATGAACAAAGGTGCAGCAGCTGGCTCCATCAGCCCTTGGGATTCTGCAGGACAGCTACAATAAAACCTGGGTGAGTTTGAACATGTTGGTGATGTCCTGGGAAACCAATGCCAAGGGTGGGAAAAGGGAAGGGACATGGAAAGAGGAGCAGACTCATTCAAGGGTCTGAGTACTTGATCTCAAAACCTGACAGCAAAAGCGCTGTTGCAGAAACTGGTCCTTTGCCATCCACACTACACGAGAAAATAAGGAGAAAAAACATTCAACCCTGGATCTATCTTAATCCTTAAATTTGTGCTAAAGGGCTTCCCCTTTGGCAGAGGACTAATCCCACCAAATGACAGCCAGTCAGTCATTTCACTTCTCTTTATTCCTTTTAAGTGTTAGCCCTCTGCTGTTTCTTGACTTTTACACACTTTATGTTCTGTTTCCTAAAGGCTTTAAATTTTTTTTTTTTTTAAAGCACAGCCCTGGATGTCTCCAAGACTACAGGGATTGGGAACAGGAAGTTCACTTCCCTTGCTCGTTCTTTTGAAATCATTTATTCCACACTTAATTAGCTAAGAGATGCTAGATTTGGACAAGATTTTGGACAAGAAATCAGAAAGTTTGTAATNTGCTCGTGCAGCTCCCGCATGGCAACCTCCAAACGCTCATCTCGTTCCAACTATCAAACATTCACAAAAATCTTTGTTTTAACAAGCTATCGAACATTTCCAAAAAAACTTGGTTTTAACAACCTCCAAACGCGCATCTCGCTCCAAATATCAAACATTCGCAAAACCCCTTTGTTTTAAAGCCGCACCTCCGCGGAGGACGCAGCCAGAAACTTTCGNAAGAAATCAGAAAGTTTGTAATCTTTAAGCCCTGTCCAACCTGGCCTTGGACACTGCCAGGGATCCAGGGGCAGCCACAGCTTCTCTGTGCCAGGGCCTGACAGCCAGAAATTTATTCCCAATACCCCACCCATCCCTGCCCTCTGGCAGTGGGAGCCATTCCTGTGTCCTGTCCCTCCATGCCTTGTCCCCAGTCCCTCTCCAGCTCTCCTGGAGCCCCTTCAGGCCCTGGAAGAGCTCTGAGCTCTCCCTGGAGCCTTCTCCTCTCCAGGTGAGCACCCCCAGCTCTCCCAGCCTGGCTCCAGAGGGGCTCCAGCCCTTGGGGTGTATCCATGGTCTCCTCTGGACTTGCTCCAGCAGCTCCACGTCCTTTTGATGTTGGATCCCAGGGCTGGAGGCAGCTCTGCAGGTGGGGCCTCACCTGAGCAGGGCAGAAGGACAGAATTCCCCTCCTCCGTACTGTCCACGGTGTGGGATCAGTCCAGGACTCCAGGTTTTTCCTCACATAGCTGGGGTATGTCCAGCTCTGACCACCAGACCCCCGAGCCCTTCTCCCAGGGCTGCTCCATCGGTTCCTCCCCAGCCCGCAGCGGCACCGGGGCTTTTCCTACTACACCCTACACTACAACAGCTGCAACACCAGCACTCGGCCTCGTTTAACCCCACAATGTTCTCACGGCCCCGCTCCCCGTGCTCGTGCAGCTCCCGCATGGCAGCCTCCAAACGCTCATCTCGCTCCAGCTATCAAACATTCCCCAAAAAACTTGGTTTTAACAACATCCAAACGTGCATCTCACNCGTCGCTGGCCGGCCCGGGCCGGCGGCCGGGCGCGGAGGGGACGCTGAGGGGCGGCGGGCCGGGCTGGCTCCGCCCGCACCACATGACTCCGCCGTCGGGAGAAACTTTTGCCGTCCCGCGGTCGGAAAATGGCGGCGTAGGGAGCGGGGCTCTGGCATCCCGGCGGCTCCCGGCGCCATGACCCGCTGGGTGCCCACCAAAAGGGAGGAGAAGTACGGCGTAG
>VXBC01000200.1:81188-105041 GCA_013399945.1 Ploceus nigricollis | reverse complement strand
CCTCACATAGCTGGGGTATGTCCAGCTCTGACCACCAGACCCCCGAGCCCTCCTCCCAGGGCTGCTCCATCGGTTCCTCCCCAGCCCGCAGCGGCACCGGGGCTTTTCCTACTACACCCTACACTACAACAGCTGCAACACCAGCACTCGGCCTTGCTTCACCCCACAATGTTCTCACGGCCCCGCTCCCCGTGCTCGTGCAGCTCCCGCATGGCAACCTCCAAACGCTCATCTCGTTCCAACTATCAAACATTCACAAAAATCTTTGTTTTAACAAGCTATCGAACATTTCCAAAAAAACTTGGTTTTAACAACCTCCAAACGCGCATCTCGCTCCAAATATCAAACATTCGCAAAACCCCTTTGTTTTAAAGCCGCACCTCCGCGGAGGACGCAGCCAGAAACTTTCGGGCAGAGCATGACCGGGTGCACCTGGGACACAACCGGGGAGAGGCGGGAACACAACCGGGAATANATGGAGCGCGGTGTTCCCCCCGAGTCCCCTCCGGTTCCTGCCTCCCCCGCCCGGCTCCTCCTGGCTCCCAGGAACTTGAGGAGTTGTCTGGGAACGCCGTGCCCCGCTGGGAGAATTTGCCTTTCTCCCTCCGCTGCGCTGCGTTCCTGTCGCTCCCCGAGCGCTGCGCGGAGCGAAGAAGCTCCGAGTTGTTTCCACGTCGGGCTCTTTCTCCTCGCGGCGGAGCGGGATGCGCTTCCAGGCTGGCTCCTTCGGGAGCCCAGCCCGTGCCCTGTGTGCTGTCCCGCCGTGGGAGGCTCTCGGTTCTGCGGGAGTGTGATGCTCATACAGATCAGGGCTTTCCCTGCGCGCTGGGATCCATTTCCTACTCCGCTCCTTCCGTCCCTCTCGAACAGAGGGGGATTGTTCCCAGCTGGTGGCTCAGACATCCCCGCTGGGACTAAACAGGACCAAACCCCGGGGAGGTTTGTGCCGAGAGGGCTCGGTATGAGTTTAAAGATGTTGCGTTTGGAGCCAAAGGTTTTGTTTCGGGGGTGCGGTGAAGAAAACTTTATTGGCGTGAATGAGCGTTTGTCTGGGGGAAGGAAATAATAAATCTGACTATTCAAATGGGAAACGTGAAGTTCAATGCCCACCACAGTTCTTGGGCTGGATTGATTGTGAGGAACAACTTTTCATAGAAACGCGCAGCTAAACCTCATAAATGAAGTGAGCAGGAAGAAGGGAGTTTCTGGGGCTGAGTAAAACCTGAGTGAATTGTAGGAATTAATTTTAAATTCTGTGTGCGTGTCCCTGGAAAACCACAGCTTGGCTTTCAAAAATTACTAGAAAATCCTAGTTCAGTGTGTGGGACCTGTGGGTAATTCCAGCGCTGAGGATACAGGACAAGCACAGAGAAGCAGAAGTGCCACGGATGGAAGTCGCTCCTTAAGTTTCCAAATTATCTGCCTGGTGGTGTATTTTGGTAATTTGGAATGACCGAATTGTCACGTAGTATAAGCTGGTGTCACAACCCAGTGACACTGGAAAGCAGGTTCCTCTTTTGCAGGAGCTCCGTGTCTGGTGCTGTGCTGGGAGTGACTGCCCGGGCCCAGCTTTCCAGGAATGCCTTGAAATTGATTTGAAAGTGACATGAGAGGAAAAAGTGTGAAATAGACTTGGTTGTTTCATAACATAGTTTAAGTCTACTTCTATCTCCAGTGTGGGGGATTGCACGTGTAGTAAGAAAACTGGATTTAAGTGTAATTTAAGATTAAAAAACCCCTCCCAGTTTGAAAAAGCCCAAGGCAATCTGATCTGCTTGGTTGGTATTTTTTTGTGTCCACTGCTCTCTCTGCAAAGGTGTTTGTAATGGTTTTATGGTAGATTTATGTTTCTCTGATAGTTTGTTTTCTTTTTCCTGCAAGGAGGCTGAGATCCTCACCAAACGGGGACTTCTCTGGTGCATGACAGGGATGTGAGGGTTGAAAGTGGATGAAGTGTCACAAGGAGATAAATCAGATTTAGAGCTAATTGAACATTGGATTCACTGCCTGTGCCATTCTGTTACAAGCTGCTTTGGGGGGAATTGCTTCTTTTTGGTGTCCTCCTAGAGAAAATGAATATTCAGTTTGGTTCTATGTGTTTTATGGACCTTTATGTTGTTAAGAAAGGGCACTGTGAGTCTTCTGATGTTTTATTTTTTGCTGCTTGTGAAAGCTGGAGGTTGTGGAGATGGAGAGGTGAGGTTGATCCAGCAGAGTTGTGTAGTCCCAAACAGAATTGGAGACACCACTGTTAACCTGAAAATTCAGACTTGAGACGGTTTTTCTTCCTATTTGCCATGACCAGGCTGGTGTTGACTCAGTTTTGTCTGCCAGGGAGAAAATCCCTAATAGGAATGCTAATGAGACTTAGTGAAACATAATGTACAACGCTTTGGGTGTCTCATCAATCCATGCAAATATCTCCAAAAGGATGGTGCCAGACTCATTCCAGTGGTGCTCAGTGGCAGGGTGAGGAGCAATGGCCATGAACTAAGCCAGGAGAAGTTCCACCTCACCATGAGGAAGAACTTCTTTCCATGAAGGGTGGCAGAGCTCTGGAATAGTTGCCCAGGGAAGGCATGGAGACATCCCAACCCACCTGGGTGTGTTCTTGTGTCACCTGCTCCAGGTGACAGGTGGAATGGACTCTCCAGAGGTGCCTTCCAACCCCAAATATTCTGGGGTTCTCTGTGCAGGCTTCCCCAAGCAGAAATATCAGGAAGGTGTGTTGTTGTGGCTATGTCTATGTCACAGCAGTGGGAACTCAGAAATGTACATATGTCTGTATCTAGAGATGTGTGCATCTAAAATACACCCATGTGCTTATATAACACAATTATATCCCTTCTCCCCCTCCTCTGGTATATCCCTGTGCACAGCAGAGTTTTCTTAACATCTCGAGACGTGGAGATTTGCTGGCTGTGGTGCTGCTGGAAGGAGTGATGCCAAGGAGCCTGTAGTGACAGCTGGTAGGACACAGGTGTGTTAAGGACAGTGGCACATTGGGATTTGGGGATGCTGCTGGATGCCCTGTGTGCCTCTAAAGTGAATTTCTGCCCCAAGCCTCTGTGCAGAGGCATTATCTCAGCAGGCAGTTGAGAGAGTGACTCAGCTCCGCTTCCTGAGAGAGTTCAGGGCTCGGCTGCAGGAGGAATGGGTGTGGATCTCATGGGATAATACGGATGTGAGGGTAGCATGTGGGGAGCCAGGCGGAGCAGGGACACGATCAGCTTCCTTGGAGGAGCTTTTCCCTGCTCCCAGTGCTGCAGATCCGTGTCCTTCATCTCAATCCTGCCTTTCATCCCTCGCCCTGAGCTGGTGGGGAGGAGTGTGGCTGTGTGGAGGGGACCACGTGGGTGTGTGGCTTCCTCCACGGGGACATCAGAGGCTTCCAGAGGATCCTGAGAGCTGTTTGTGTCCCCTCAGTGTCACAAAGTGGCTGTGGAGTGTGGCTGCTCAGTCTCCCATTCCCTGCTTTTAGTGTGATGTGAGATTTGTCATTTTGGTGCTTTTCCTTCTGCTGGGGAAAAGGGATGTAAGGAGCCTCAGCAGCACCTCTGAGACAGTGCACAGTGGCTGTGGCAGCTTCCAAATCCTGAATTCTGCTGTTCTTTGCCCCTTTGGCCTGAGAACTGCAGTGAGAGCTAGAACTGGTGGTATTGTGGTTAAAAAATACTGTCTTTAGAATGCCTTTGTGTTCAAAGGTTTGTGTTCATATGGAGTAATCAGACCACTACTGTTGTAGTTTAATCCTTTTTTTTTAATTGAATAAATGATGAAACAGAAAATTAGTACTACATGCCTTTGGATGGTCAGATGTAAAAGGAGAACTTCCCAGTTACAGAGCTTGAGTCCCCATCCCTGAAGGTGTCCAAGGAAGGACTGGATATGGCACTCAGTCCTCTGGGCTGGTGACAAAGTGGGGATGGGAATTGGACTTTGACTTGATGGTCTTGGAGGTTTTTTCCAAATTCAATGAGTTCCAGTATTTTTGTTTGTTCCTGGTGAGTTTTTGTTGTGTGTCATGACTTGGCAAATAATAACAAACCTAATTTTAGGTGGGGACATTGGCCACACTTCATGGTCAGGGTGTTTTAGTGCCTCTCTGAGTTTGGGATAGCTTTTCCAAAGGGATTTATGGAAATGCCTTCACACCAGGTACATAGAAATATATACATTTTATTATTAGAGGAGGGCTTTAAGGAGTTGGTGGATTAAGAGGTGATACAATGATCATGATTTAAAAGTTTTGCAGCTGAGTTTTGCTCTTGTAATGTCTCTGAAGAGGGGGTAAGGATTTGTCAAGAGGAAAGCTGGGGAAGGCACAGGAAATCCCACAGCTGAGTGCTGCTGCTTTTCTTCTGCTGCTTCAGGGAGGACTGTGGTGCTTTAGGACAGATTTAACTTTTGTGGAACCCTGGAGTCACAGTCCAGGCTGTGGAGAGCTGTGCTGGCATGTGGAGACTTGTTTAAGGTGATGATCTTGTGCACATTTGTGCCTCAGAGCAGGGAAGGAAACATTTGAAGGAAATTGAAAAAGATGCATGTTAGGAATGAATCTTGGTGATTTTAGTGCTGCTGTGCTGTGAGGTTTGGAGCTGCCTGGCAGGACAGGACAGGTGACTGCTGTTAGTGACAGCAGGGCTGTGCTGTGACACATCCCAAACCTGTGGAGCAAAAGTGGAAGTGTAAAATGTCTGTGGAAGATTTGCTGCTGCATTGATCAGAGTATTGGAGTGAGCACATGCAAGTTCAGTTTCCTAGAGCCAACACATCCCTTGAACACCCAGATCAGGGTTTTATTTGTTACATCCCTCTGCTGGGAGGAAATGCTGAGAGAATTGGGGTTGTTCAGCCTGGAAAAGAGAAGCTTCTGGGTGATCTCATTGTGGACTTACAGTGCCTGAAGGAACTGACAGGAAAGATGGAGAGAGACTCTGCAAGGGGTGGAGAGACAGGACAAGGGGAGATGGCTTTAACATGACAGAGGCTGGGTTTAGATGGGGTATTGGGAAGGAATTGTTCCCTGTGAGGGTGGGGAGGGGCTGGGCTGGAATTCCCAGAGCAGCTGTGGCTGCTCCTGGATCCCTGGCAGTGTCCAAGGCCAGGTTGGAGCACCCTGGGACAGTGGAAGGTATCCCTGCCACGGCAGGAGTGGCACTGGATGATATTTATTATCCCTTCCAACCCAAACCATTCCATGGTTCTATTTTCCAATACCCTTTAATTCCCTGCTTGCTGAGGGTTGCATTTCTGTGCTGCCCCATCCTGGCACCTCCTGAAGCAGAGGGCAGGGGCTAGAAGATGCACCACACCTTTTCCTACACGAATGACCTGAGTTGGACTGCAGGCTTGTGCTCAGCTCCTCCCAGTTTGCTCAGCAGCCGCTATTGTTCTCTGTCAATAAACACTTGTTGCAAACAAGAGATTGGAGAGGGATAACCTTGCCAGATAAGTGGAGGGGAGCGTGGACTCCTGTTTGTTTTCATCCAGGTCAGCAACAACATTGCAAGCTGGGATTGTTCTGAGAAATGATTCCTGATGGGATTTTCCAGGAATCATTTTTTCTCCTAGGGCACAAACTGACTTCAGTAGGTAGCCAGCTGCCTATGGCCATAATACAGAGCTTTTATTTAACTTTGCAAAGGAAGTTTTCAGTTGGTTTAGGGAATTTTCAGCTGGTGATTTTACTCTTTATCCTAGAAAATAAAAAAGGAGGTAGAAAAGTAAGCTTTTACACTTTACATGGTATGCAGGTATGGCAGTGACAGTAATCAGGGGACTGATTTAAAGTATCCCTTCCAACCTTTCCATCCCTGGGAGTGTCCAAGGCCAGGTTGGATGGGGTTGGAGCACTCTGGGATAGTGGAAGGTGTCCCTGCCTGTGGCAGGGGTGGAATGGGATAGGCTTTAAGGTCCCTTCAACCCAAACCATTCTGGGATTCTCTGATTTCAGGTAGCACCTTGATGTGTTTTGTAATTATCCCTTTATCTGTTCTGTTGGAAATGCCTGACCTAGGTGCACTCAAACAATGCTGATTTTGGGCTCTTTGCCACGCTTGGCACAGATTTCTCTATGTTACAAAGGCATTTTCCTTTCTGCAAAGGCAAAGCTTCAGGGAAGGGGGGAAAAACCAGAGGCAATTTAAAATCAGACCTTCTCCAGAAAGCCCCTCTGTCAGCTTGCAGCTACAGGAGTAAGGGTTGGGATAATTTTTCCTTTAAATATTGGTGTTTCTGGAGTTTGTCCTGTGCTGGCTCAGGAGCACATGGAGGCTCCTTTGCTTTGTCTAATCCTTCAGTGTGGTCCTGCAGGACTGAAATCCAATACCTGTTGTTAAACACCTGGGGATGTGTCCAGCTGGAGATAAATACCTGGGGCTGAATCCTCTAAATGAATGGAAGCTCCAACAAGGGACTGCCTCTAATCCAGTTTTCAAGTATTTTTTCCATCCAAGGTGTCAGTTTTGCCTCTCCCCTTTGACTTCCTGCAAGTCCAAAACTTCCTCAAAATACTCAGTGGAGCTGCTCCTACTTATGGGTGTTCTTTGGCAGGGTGGTGGACCACTGGCAAGTCAGATTTTTTCTTTTTTATTAAACTTAAAAGCATTTTTAGTTCTGTTTTCTAGCCTGTGGTGGCCCCCAAGGCTGTTCTGACAGTAGTAATTTTCTGAGTAAGGCTTTAATGAATTCCTTGATGAGTTATTGGAATACTTTCCTCCTTTAGCTTTGGGGGGGAGGAATTGAAATCACACCCTGTCTAAACCAAAAAATTGTTCAATAAGAGAGAATTCTTGTAATTCTGAAACTTCCCCTTTTCAGACTGTAGTTGTGCAAACATTTATATATTTATAGAATTATCTGCCCATGTTTATGTAATTTGTACATTAAATCTGATTTCTGATGTAAAGATTTGTAATACAAGAAGCTGCAGTTGCTGCATTTCAGTTTCATCAGCAGAAATATGAAATATCTCTGGAAATATTTTTCTGCTCCATATAGCTTTGTAACTAAACTGAAATAGTTGCATTGAGAACTATTATGTGTAATCATGTACCCTATATGTAACAAAACAAACAGATGGATGAAGAACTGAAGCAACCATTGGCTGCCATACATGAATTTGGGTTTTTTGTATGGGTTTTTTTAGCACTGCTGCTTTATTTTGAGTGCTGCTTATATTATTTCAGCACAGCCCTTTTTAGAACGTGTTTGCAGAGGGTTTTGGTGGCTGATTTTGCCTTGAGGGTGTTGGAGTAGCAAAATGTCTTTGTGTTCCACAGTAAAAAATACCAACAAGTGAGTGGAACAGGATTTGCTGTGTGATTTCTGAATGGGAATGGCAGCAAAATTGTACATAATCAACGTTTGTGCTTGTAGGCACTTGGGTTTTTGAGGCACTCTGTTTGTACATCCCTGCTCTTGTAGTAGCTGTGCCACTTTTATGGATGTGCTGCAGAAATTATTGAATATTGAGGTGGAAAACCTGCTGGAGCAGCTGCTGGCTGAGCAGGTCTGGGGGTTTTGGGAAAATCTCGTTATCCCTGAGGAGTCCCACGTGGGGAGGGCATCAGGAATTCTCTCCCTTGAGGAGGAACCTCCTGGCTTGACCTGAGGAGTTCCTGGCTGGCTCTGGCAGAGCTTCCTGGAGCATTTGGAACATTTGGCAGTGCAGAGTGGGCACTTGGGCCTGGAGAGAGCACAGAGCTAATGTCGATTATTTATTTATTTTTTCTTTTTGTTTGGGTTGGGATTGAAAGTGTTTGAGATGGTATTTTGTGCTTGGATTTAGATGTTTATTATTTCGTATTTATACTGCAGTTTTATAAATTGTGAATTTTACAGTCTTTTACTAACAAGTTGCAAAATGATTTTGTATCTATTTTTATAAGGTTTTTTTAAAGAAAAACTATCTAATTAAGAAATGACATTTAATTATTTTTGTTTTTTGCTTAATAACTGATTACTCATGTTCTGTAATGTGGACTTCTTTTTTTAATTACAAAATACTACTTAAACTCATGAAGAAGAAGGTGAAGAAGTTACTGCTTTAGGCTTTATGGCAATGACAGTAGTCATAGGGCTGATTGAAGGTATTTGATTTGGTATTTCCATCCCTGGAGGTGTCCAGGGCAAGGTTGGAGCAGCCTGGGGTAGTGGAAGGTGTCTCTGCCCGTGGCAGAGGGTGGTATGGGATGAGCTTTAAAGTTACTGCTTTAAAACTTGTGGCAAAGAGCCCAAAATCAGCATTTTATTTTAGTTTTATGTATATTACAATGTTTTAAAACTTTAAATTCTAAGTTTTTCATTATGTGATATTACACACTTCTATTTAAACTATACACTTATTATTTTATTGTTACTAATTAGTTTTGGAAGCTTTTTTTACAGTTTTAGTTCAAATGTAGTGTTTTCTTGGGGGTCTGTGCCTTTCAACCCAGAAAGTCTAAAATTCACAGCATCCAGAGTTCCAGCACAGAGCCTCTGAAATACCTGGGAGCCTCTTGAGGCACGGAGATGCCTTCTGCAAGTGCAGCCTGAGGTGTTTGTGTTTGCTCTGCCTTCCTCCTCCTGCTTATCCAAACAAAGCACGGAAGTGCCGGCGTCACCGGCTGGGAGCTGGATGGAATAAAATAACATCTGTGGAGGGAAAGAAAGGGCTGAGTGTCCCATGAGGACAAGGAACAGATGAGGCCACACCATACCCAAAAACCANGCTGGGCTGTTTTAGGAGGGTTTCCCCATTTTCATACATGGGATAAAAAGGAAAACCAGTACTCAGAACAGGGCCTGAGTGTCCTGGGAGGACAAGGAACAGATGAGGCCACACTGTGCCCAAACCCCTTCAACTGGGCTGTTTTAGGAGGGTTTCCCCATTTTCATGCATGGAATGAAAAGGAAAAACCAGAACTTGGAACAGGCCTGAGTGTCCTGGGAGGACAAGGAACAGATGAGGCCACACTGCGCCCAAAACCCTCCAACTGGGCTGTGTTAGGAGGGTTTGTACCCAAAACCCTTGAACTGGCCTGTTAGAGTTTTCCCCATTTTCATGCGTGGAATAAAAAGGAAAACCTGGAATTAAGGGAGACCATGGCCAACCCTGGTGCTGCTGGTGCCTCTAGGAGTGGGCAAAGGTACAGGGTGATGGGAAGCTCCACTCTTACCTTCCCTGCTTCCCAGCTGCTGCTTTAGCCTTGAGCATCCTCCTCATCGTGCCAGCTGGTCTGCAGGAAAATATTTTGGCAGCAGGGAATGGTTCAGGGCATGGAGTTGGGTGCTTTTATTGAGGAGTTGCTTCATGCAGAGCGTGCAGTGTGTGTGGATCAGAAATGAAGTGGAAGCAACTGGTAATAGAGAGAAGTGCTCCTGTAGTAGAGCTGCCACAGGAAATCTCTCAGTGCTGAGCCAGATGGAAGGCGCTGATGAGAGTTTGAGTTTGTGAGTCTTGAGGCAGATGGTGAAGGACTGGAAAGGAGGCTTGCTTTCAGAAAAATCTGCTGTGCCTGTGAGTGCAGTGAGCAAATCCTGCCCTGCCAGGGCTGGGGATTATCGAGGCAGTGGCTTGGAATGCCCTGTAAATGCTGTCCTCTGAAGGAGGGCTTGCACTGTGCAGAGATCTGGTGAAATGTGTCATTTGGGCCAGGAAAGTTAGAGATAAGGGCCTGTGGGAATGTTTCTGTTGATAAATATGAGGTTAATCTCTCAAAGTGGGAGCGTATGAGTAAAAAATAGCATCAACATGACATGAAATCTTTAATTAGTGTTTTGGGGATGTGTCCAGCAGCTGTTGTTTGATTGACTTTGACTTTTTCCTGCTGCTTTGGGGTGCTGTGGGAGAATTATTTTCTTTTGCCTCACTCCATGGCTCATTTCTAGCTTTAATACAGAAAATAATGCTTACACTCAAGCCTTTAGTATGCTCTGTCTAACCTGAGGTAGTGGTGATGTTACCTGGTGTCCAGCCTCTTCTTTTTTCTTTCTTTCTCTTCTTTTGTCCTTACAAATTCAAACCAAGTTTCTGCAGGCATCACCTGTTGCCTTTTCATCCCTGCAGGAATTCCTTCCTTCCTGCTCACCCTTTCCCCCATTATTTTACTGCCTCAGTCTTGCTTGTTATATTTTTCTTGCCATGACTGGTAGGTGCTGGTGTTTCCATCAATCCATCACTTTCTTTGACCAAGAATCTTAGGTGGAGAAGACTTGAGAGCCTATTTTATTTCCTTCTGTCTGAGCCTGGTGTATCTTGTGGGTTTGCTTTTTGTTTTTTGAGGTTTTTTTCCTTCTGTGGATTGATCTCTGAAGTTTCCAATGTGAAGGGTAAATGATGTGGCTCAAACTGGTTGTAAAAAAAAAAGTTTGTGGCAATTTAATTTTTTTAAAAAAAATTTGGAGGTATTTTGGCTTCTGTCTCACATCAGAGTTGATTTGTAGAAGGTTTGTGTTTGGTATGGCAAGATCCAACTCTGTCCTTCCCTCCCGGCCTGTCAGCAATACCTCTGTAGCTGCTGACAGTCTGTGTGCCACCTCTGTCACCTCCACAGGGCTGCTCTGCCCTTTTTTGATGTTGCTCACTGACATTTGGGCATAAAAGAACCAAACTTTTTGTCCAGGCCATGGCAGGAGTGTGCACAGGGGCAGGTCAGAATTCCTGGAGCACTGGGGCTGTCTCACAAAGAGCTGGCATTGACTCCTTTGTAAAATTAATTTAGTGACATGTGACAAAGCAATGGATAAAGATCCTTTTCCCAGAGATTTCAGTCACTGAGCTTTTTTGGTGAGAAAACAGCTGTCCTTGCTGACAGTGAAGTGGCTGGAGATGAGAACAGATTTTTTGTGGTGCAGAGATATTTCTTGGCCAGTAATTTCCACAGTGTGTGAGTCAAATGGGACAAAACACCAACCCCAAACTTTTTGATGCACAGCCAGATTTTTTTTTTGTATTTATTACACTACACTTTATTTGTATTTGTTGGTTGTGTTCTTGAGTGTTTGTCTGGAACTAAGACTCTAAAAGGATTTAAAAAACACATTAGATGTTTATCTGGATAATAGGGACATCTGCAGTTAGATGGATTGCTTTGATGCTGAGCATTGCTGCCCTGAAGAGCTCCAGGAGGTGCTCATGGGTGAGGAAATTTTTTATAAGCTCTTGATCTGTCTCTAAGGTGCTGATTATGGGAATTGGACTTTGGGTTCTGTCTGGTGCCTCCTGCTCAATCCCAGTTTTGGGATGTTGATGGAGGTGGTGCTTGTGCAAGATTATGGCCAAGGCTTGGTTAAACCAGTGCTGCAGCCAAAGTGGGAATGGGGTCCCAGCAGGTGGTGCAGTCCCCATCCCTGGAAGTGTCCCAAACGTGTGAATGTGGCACTTGGGGACATGGGTTGGTGGTGACCATGGTGCTGGGCTGACTGTTGGCCTGGATGATCTCAGAATCATTAAAAGATTAGCAAGACCATTTTGGGAAAAACATCCCAAACCTTCTTTAAGAATCAGTTGACTCTTCAAGGAGTGACTCAAGTATCTTGCTTTGAGCTCTGTGGGGAGGGAATTCTTATTCCCAAAAAATAAAGACTGGATATAGCCAGATAAGCACATTTTAGTCAAAACTTGAGAGAATGACTCAGTTGTGGTGCTGCTGACATTGTTGGAAGTTTTGTGTGGGTTCAGCTCTGGTTTGATTTTCTAGTTGAATGTATTCTTGAAGTGATTTATTAATAGATTTTTATCAATCACTTGTGCTGCAGAGGAGGCCTCTGTTTATTTACTGGGCTGTGATGACTGATGGAACTGGTTCAGATTTTTGCCTTAAACACAGAAAGTACAGTTTGGGATTCCTGCAACAGCTGCAGTTTCCACAGTTGGAGCACACAAAGGTGAACGTGTTCTTGGCTGAAAACCAGGAGTTTTAATACTTTTAGGGCTTGAATGTTTAAAATATTGGCATAACTGCAAGCTTTTACAGTCTGGGTGTGATACCATCTCTAACACAGCATGCTGATCTTAAATCAAGATATAAACTTTTAAGGCCAGGAGTTCATGTATTATATTTGTAAAGGGCTGTCTGGGTGCTTCCATAACAGTTATAGAAAAAGTGTGGAAAATATGAAATAATTTTGTGGAGAGGAATTAGAATAATTGTGTGCCAGCTTAGATTTTCAGGATATGGGTAGTGACAGGTTTGAGAAATGCCTGGGTAAATTGAGTGAAAAGTAAAATATTGGTGATCATTAATGAAATCTTGAGTTCTACAATTGTTTCCCTTTTTGCTGCATCTGCACATGACAGAATTTGTGTTGTTACCTTTGCATGCAGCAGCTTCCTCTCACTCTTGGGCCATTCATGGAGCAAGAAGCAATTTTAAACTTTTAAATTGTTTTTCTCCAGAGCACTGAAGGCTGCTTAGCAAGAGAACTGAGTTAGATTCCTCCAGGAAAATGGCACAAAGTCTCCCCACCTTTTCCAGCCCAGGTCCCACTGCTGAGTGCTCTGGTGTCTCAGAGGATGCTTTCACCAAACGTAGCCAGGGCAAACGTGTGATTTATAGATCAAAACCAAGCTGGTTTGCTGGACATGAATTGAGTGTGGAGTGTGCTGGCTGTCATTCATTTGGTTTTTTAGTAGTTCTGTTTTGAGGTAGAGGTGCTGCAAGTGGAGATGAGTTGAAGAGTTGAGAAATAACCACTGGTTTGAGGTGAATGCAGTATTTTTTCAGTGAGGGAAGCAAATGTTTTAAGGTGAAAGTTACACTGTCCAGTCTAGCACAAATTTTGCTGCCTGTTGGAGCTTTCCAGACAGACATTGAAGCAGATTTTGGGAATCATGGCAGGGAAATCAGTCCCCTTAAGCTGTTGTTTGCAGTGCTAGGAACAGCATGGATCTGCTCCTTGGCCAGGAGCTGGCTCTGGCCCCTGCTCTGCCCATGTGCTGGCTGCTAATGCCTCCCCCCTTTTCAGGGAATTCTTGGAGTGGTGCTAGGAAAATAACCTGCCAAAAAGGGGTAAAGAATAATCAAAACACTTCCTTTCTTACAGCAGAGGTGAGCGAGTTACTGCTGGGTTAGTGGCACCTTAATCACCCTCCTGGCATTAATATGTGAACATCAGGGGCTTTTTAAAATACATTTTTCTTGGATGATTATGCTTGGGAAGGAAGGAGTTATGGCTTTGAATTATTCTGAATTAGCAAGGGCAATTTGGAGGCTCAGGGCAGTGAGGGAAGGAAGTATAAGGGTTATTTTTGATGTGTTTCAGTAGGCTTGAAGGGTGCCTTAGCAGTGGGGAGCCAAGTTCTCACCTGGGAATTCCTGTGTACATCTGGGATTGATTACTGGGCTACACCAACTTTAAAATATTAATTTATTACACTATATACATGTTAAAAATATGGACATAGTGTAATAATAATAAAAGAATTGGACTTGATGATCCTTGTAGGTCCCTTCCAAATCAGAATATTCAGTAATTAGGCTAGAAAGGGCTTTAGAATTATGAAATTAACTCATGATAAATTGAATGGTTGTGAATGTACAGGTGGGTTCTTATTGTGCCAGAATTGTGGAGCTCAGGGTCTGGAAGCAGAGATTTAGGGTGTTCCTCTACTCTGGCTTTCCCCCCTTCCCAGAAGTGTGAATTTATGGAGTAAAACGTGAATAGTGATCATTCATGTTTAGTGAATAGTGATCATTTAATGAATAGTGGGATCATATCTGTTCCTTATTTCTTCCAGAGTGAAAACAAAGATTGGTGTGGGTTCACAGGATCCTCTGAGGTGGGGAAATTGGAATTAGAGGGATATGAACTCTCTGTGAGAGCTGCCCCAGTGCTGGAGCTGAGAGGGAGCTGGACAGTGACCCTTTGTTAGGGCCAGTGGCCGAGCCAAGTCCGCTGGAAGCCGCCTGGAGCATGTGATTGCCCCTGCTTTGGAGCAAAACAATTTTTCCCTGTTTTTGCAAAATGCTGCTCTTATCTTTGAGTGCATTCAGTGCTGTTTGACTGGCTCCCATGGTGACGTTTTCCCCCCAGTTCCGGCGTGAGGTACAAATTCAGGAAAAGCGTCGCTGATTTCCCATTTCTGCCCTAGCCTGGCTGTTTTGGGAGAGAGGGGAAAGTATTGCTGGGTCCAGCTGGGGCTCTCAGCAGGTCATTCCTCTCTCTGGGTGTTCTTTTGGGGAAAGCAGAACAAGTTCCTTGGGGTTTCTTTGACTTGGGGTCTGTACTCTTGCTGTTGGAGACAGCCTGATAATGTGATGGCAAAGAAAAAGAAATTGAGTAAAGTTTGATGTGTAAAAAGCCTCAAACTCCCTTAACCTTTTTTTCTCCCATTCCAAAGGCTTTCCTGAGAAAGGAACAGAGGAATTTTGATTTTGTTTTCCCTTGTAGAAATACTGAGGAGGAAGAACAGTAGGAAATGAAAGCATCTTCCCATCACCTCATTTCCTCCTTGCTTTAGGCTCTTTGCTCTGCATCATCAGCTCGGTGTTGCAGTGAATTATCATTTTTTTTCCTGTTTCCACAGCAGTGCAAGAGGAGTTTCAGTATGTCGAACTTGATTTTTATAGTCATTGAAATGCCTGTTAAAATATAGTTGTGCCATTAAGCTCACTGGTGTAGTAATGCTTAGTAAAAGACACCCTCTTAGTGCAATAGGAATTTTCTGCCATGGCAAGGGAGAGGCTGGAAGAATTAGAGGGCTGATACCTCAGGGATGTTCACAGGGAGCTCTGCGGCCTCCTGGAGCACCAAGCTGGGTCAGGGGAGCTTTGACATCATTTGTGTGGATTTAGCCTGGAGTGCTGTGTTGGGAAGGACTTGAGGGTTTCTAAATCCCTTTTTCTGGATTTAAGAGTGAGCTTGTGACATTTGGGATGTCGCACCTGTGTGTGTGTTGGACATAAACTAAAACATGAGATGTTTCACTCAACATGAGGAACTCCTCTCCACGAGGGTGGCAGAGCACTGGAACAGCTGCCAGGGAGGACATGGAGCCTCCTCAGAGGAAGACACTCCAAACCCACCTGGATGTGCTCCTGTCACCTGCCTTGGCAGGGGGATGGACTGGATCATCTCCAGAGCTCCCTTCCAAACCCAGCTGTTTTGGGATTCTGTGGCTGGATTTGGGACTCCTCCTGGGGCTGTTCTTGCTGTTGATTTTTTGGGATTCTGTGGCTGGATTGGGACTCCTCCTGGGGCTGTCCCTGCTGCTGATGGAGTTGCTGCTGTCCCTGAGCAGGCTGGCCCCTGGCAGTGCTGGCTGAGGATGGGTGGGTGCAGCCCTGCTAGGAGGGAAGGGCAGGGATGAGGGCACATCAGGCAGGAGTGGGTGTGGAGCTGCAGCTCTGCCAGTTCTGGTCACTTCTCTCCTGGGGACCCTCAGCTGGAGGATCTGGTCTGACTCATCACCAGCCCAGGCACATTTGATGCTCTGCCAGCACTGACCAGAAGCTGGATGAGTTCCTCTTCCCTCCAGCTTTTAACTCTTGTCCTTCTCCTGCCCAGCAGAACCCTGGGGGCATTTTCTACATAGCACTGTTGAAGCTTTTGCAGATTTTCTAATAACCACGTGTAGAGGTTGTTTTGAGTTTTGCTGAATTCCAAGCTCTGAAATCCTTTCTTGAGGCACAAATTGTTTTTTGGGTGAGCACAGCTAATGCTCAGATGCTGTCCTTGCCTTCCTGCAGGATGGTGCCAGAGCAGGAGCCAAGTTCCAGCTCCTTAGTGGCCCCCAGTGAAATGTAGGAGGTTTGAGGGAACATCAAAACTCACTTGCTTCGTGATTCTGAGTTACCACAAGACAGATGCCAAAACATCTGCCTCTGGATAATGTTTTGTGTTAGTCTAAATCAGCATCTTGCTTTTTCTGCAATAGCCAGTGTTGAGAGCTCAGGGTGATGTGATTACTCTTTGCATCCAGGGTGTTTCACTTAATGGACTTCTTAATATTAAAAATCAATTTGGATGTTCTCGATTGTGCCTCTTGTTAGCTGTGCATTATGGCACATTAATAATACTGTTAGAGTCAATAATGATGTGTATATATATATTTTTTAGCACCAGTTTCAGCTTTATACCCTCAGTACTTGGTGGTGAAGTACTCTGAATACAGATTAGCCAGAAGGAGGTGGAGAGAGCTGTTAAAATGGTGACAGAGCATCTCACTTCATTAGCTCCCTAAAAATAAAGTGTCTTGCTTGAAAGAGGGGAGGAAGGAAAGCAGAAAACTGAACTTGCTTCTTGAAAATCTTGGCTTTGTCCAGAACTCTTCATTTCCCAGAATCCCAGATTTATTCAGGGTGGAAAAGAGCACCAAGATCTTTAAGGCCAAGCTGTGCCCGATCCCCACCTTGTCCCCAGCCCAGACCCCTGAGTGCCACCTCCTTGGACACCTGCAGGGCTCCAGACTTCCCTGGGCAGACCTTTCCAATACCTGACCACCCTTGCCATGGAGAAATTCCTCCTGATGTCCACCCTGAGCCTCCCCTGGTGCAACATTTCCTCTCCTCCTGTCCCTGTTCCCTGGGAGCACAGCCCGACCCCCCTGGCTGTCCCCTCCTGTCAGAGAGTTGTGCAGAGCCACAAGGTCCCCCCTGAGCCTCCTCTTCTCCAGATTTTATTTCTTTCTGTATTTTTGAATGAGTGCAGGAAGGACAAGTGAGCATCTTGTTCTGTCCTCCTCGAGCTCTGCCAGCAGGACTCAGCAGGGTGGTTGCATGTTGGGAAGGCACCAGACCCCAACTTTGGGATTGTTCTGGATTTTCTGAAGTTTCCTCAGCTTATTAATGAATTCATGTTGGGTGGTGAGTGATGAGACCCCAAATGTGATGCAGACAGAGCACATTGCTGCCCTTGCCCTCTGGTGTGAAGCCTGAGGTGTCTGCTGGTGCTTAGAAAAGCTTGGTGGCCCTTCACTCTTTGTGCCCTCACTTTGGAAGAGAGGAGGCAGGTTGGCATTGCAGGGATTTCATCCTGAGGGGCTCCACAAGCTGGTTTAGGATTCTCTCACCCTCAACAGATGCCCTGTGTAGTCATGGAGGAGTTTGCAGCTGAACCATTGTGTGTTTCAGGAATTTGCTGCTCCCAGAGAGGAGGAGTGAAAGGAGCTGTCTCACCTTTGTAAGGGAAAGTGGTGATAAATCCTTTCTATCTGCTCAAACTTGTGGGATTTGGGCTAATCCTGTGATAAAAGTCACATTAATTGATTTAATCAATAAGATTAGAGCATCACTGGGCAGGAGGAACCTCGAGCTGGATTTTCTCCTTTAGCTTGGTGGTAACTGTTCAGATCTGAGAATTTCTCCAGGCTTCTCCTCTCTTCAGGAAATTAATTTTTTGGGAATGTTTGGATAACAGAATAATTAAAATATTGAGAAAGAACTCTGATTCAAGCTTGATGAGACCAGGAATGACAAAACCCAAGGTGAAGGTGAGAGGATCTACCCTTGGTTAATGTACACATGAAATAATTGTCTTTAACAGTTCTCAGGTGCAACTCCTAACTCAAACAGTGCTTTTTTCCTTTTATTTCTCCATTAGCCTCAGGTGTAGAAATCAGAAACTCCTCTGGGTGAGTAGCAGAGGACTCAGGAATCTGCCTGAATACTCAAATAATCTGCTTTCATTTTAGGGAAAATAGGAAAACCTTCAGGTGTCTTTTAATACCAGAGAATTTACAAAAGACTTTGCTTTCACCTCTGCAATTTGTCTGCTTTTATTGAAAAAGCACAGTTAGGATTTAAGGATTTTTTTTTTTTTAAAGCCAGTGTAAAATAAAGCAGGTAATGTGTTAAATGTAGTTTGGGTTCATTCAGGGGTTCAGAATGATTAATGCAGCCTTTAAAGCAAAGTAATATCAGGGAATATTACTCTGGAACATCTTTATGCTATCTTAAGATCTCTCACCTTTTGTACAGTTAGAAAAAAGCTTTTTCAGTATAAATTGATGTTACCTTTGTTTGCTTTTTCCTTTGTTTCCACCACTAATTCTTCTAGTGTTGGCCCCCTCATTTCTCTGATGTGTGCAGATTAAGGAGTGCAGCTCACAGAGGTGTTTGGTTTGTGCTCTTGAATGGTAAATGGGGGTTTGGTGCAATTACTGTAATGCCCTGTTCATTGCTCATTTCTTTATCAACTCTTAGAGCTGAAAAAATGCCTCTCTCTGTGCCCACACTTAATCTTTTGCTTTTGGGACTCTCGTGTGGATGTTGGATTTTTTAAATTAAGCAAAACATACTTCAGTTCAAAAAAACCCCTTAAAAAACAGAAAGCTGTACCTCAGGTTTTTAAATATTTTAAATGCTAGCTCAGGATACAGTTGATGAGACAAAATGCAAACATATCAGTTTCATGCTTTACTCCTCCAAACTTTGTCTTTTCCTTTAATTAAAGCCTTGTCATTTGCTCCAATCAAACATTTTCTATCACAACATCTTTTGATGCCACTGTACATAAAAAAAAACTTCCTGTGAGGAGGAGTTATCTGCTCCCTTGCAGGGGAGTTTGTGGTGCAGTTCAAACCTTGCTTTGTAATCACAGGGGTGGAATGCACTTTATAGTTATTTTGCTTGTTTGCTTCACGATCTGTCAATGCTGTTGGAAGCCAGAAATGTGATTTATTTTCTCTTGCAGACATATTTTTCACACATATATATATTTTTTTAAAGATAAATCACCCCTCCCTGGCTCCTCAGTCAGTTGAGGTCGGTGGGAGCTGGTGTGGGCATTAATTACCATTTGATGGCTGTTTGTCATCTTCTGTCAGAAGGATTGGTCATTCCACTGCAGCTCCTGCTGCCTGACCTTCCTTGTTGTGACAGACACCAGTTTTAGCACTCTTGGGCATAAATTTTAGTGCCTTTTATTCATAGCTGCCTTTGATCCTGAGCGTTATTCCACTTAAATGCTGGAGAAATGCTCAGCTGAAGTGTGAATTGAGTACAGGACCCGTTTTTAATCTGTTATAATGCAAATTTTTCCTGGCTGGGATGTCTGGTGTGAGTCAGTGAAGTTGCTTGTCAGGGTCCTGGAGGTGGGAGACTGTCCTTGGATTCATTTCTGGATGTGTGAACATCCCAGGGGTGCTTTGAGTGAGCTGTGAGCATTGAAGGGATCTCAGTAAACACCACAAGGATTGGGGTTTTTTTGTGTTGCACTCCAGCCACGCAAATTTGGAGGAGTTAGGGCTGTGTAACTTTTGTTTTCCCTGCTATGCACAACAGCTGAAATGAGAATATTTCTGGGGAGTGTTTCCAAGCACACATGCTCTGTGTTCAGCACTGTGATCATCTCTCTGCCCAGAGCAGTTTAAAATGCTCATTTTTGTTAAGGTGTTTCTCAGAACCCCCTTCTCCTGCAGGGTAGCATTTATGGCTCTCAGATATCCTGTGCCAGATACCTGGCAGGGAGAGTTTATCTGTCTCTAATAATGACAAAATTAAGGAAAACATTAAAGCACAAATAGCTTGGCTTGTTTTGATGTCAATAGAAACTGTTGCTTTCTAAAACCTGCATTTAAATCCTGGTGATATTGGTCTCTGCAGTGCACCTGACCTTTTTTCATTTACCCTGTAGTGTTTTTATTCCATTAACAGTCTTCCACCTTATACACTGTTTTCCAAACTGCTTTTCCATGTCTTTTTTTCCACTTGTGCACTCAGATTTATTTATTTTTCTCTTAACTCTAAAGTCTGTCAAGCCAAAGGAGATCTGCAGAGAAAAGGACCCAGCCAGCCTGGGTGGATTCTTTATTTGTGATCCGATGGGTTATGGATTGATTTGTTGGTGATCCAGTGGGTTATGGATTATTTATTAGTGAACCAGTGGATTATGTTTTGATTTATTGGTGAGCCAATGGGTTATGGATTATTTATTGGTGATCCAGTGGGTTGTGGATTGATTTTTTGGTGATTCAATGGGTTATGGATTATTTATTGGTGATCCAGTGGGTTGTGGATTGATTTATGGGTGATCCAGTGGATTATGAATTGATTTATGGGTGATCCAATGGATTATGGGTTTATTTATGGGTGATACAGTGGATTATGGGTTTATTTATGGGTGATCCAGTGGATTATGGGTTTGTTTATGGGTGATACAGTGGATTATGGGTTTATTTGTTGGTGATCCAATGGATTATGGGTTTATTTATTGGTGATCCTGTGGATTATGGATTGATTTATTGGTGATCTGGTTGAGAGCTGGAATTCCAGGAGTTCTGGGCAGAACAAACAGGAATTCCTGGAGGCTGGAACTGGAGCAGTGGGCTCTGTGTCCCATCCTCATGCTGGGATCAGGGCTCCCCTCGTGCCCACTGGGATGCTCCTGGTGTGTGAACATTATCAGATTTAGGCTCAGAGCAGTATTTTTGTCCAGTTCCCAGTTCTGACTGATGTACAGATGTTGATCTCCTGTGTAATGCAGGAGAAGTGCTGGGGGAGGAGGGGGCTGGCCAGGTAAGGCAGGTGTTTCCTGGATCCCACCTCTCATGGCTTCATTTAGAACTCTGCCACAGGTTTGGAATTTGAGGGTTTTTTGGCAGTGCTTTGTTACCTGTAGTGAGTGTGGAACGTGTTGTGGATGCTCTGTGAACTCTGGGTCTGGAATCAGTTTCCTCTGACAGCCACGTGTCACTTATCCAGCTCTTCCTGTTCAATAAAACATCCCTGAGTCCTGCCCTGGAAACTGAGGCAGAAAGAAAAGCGCTGATAATCTGAGGGGTGGTAGGAATTTCAGAGGTAATTATTATGTTCTAAAAATGCTTTTGTTTCCTGAAGAGCTACAGCAAATAGTGAGAAATTCTGATTTTCAGGTGTTATTGATCCTTTTTGGTGGGAGTAGCTGCAGTTGTAAATTGAAGAAGAAACTTCTGTGGGTCCACCTTGACTAAAGTTCTTTAATTTCAATTTCTTGTGAAATATTTCAGTCTCTGAGTTCAATCATGAGGACCCTCCTTGGTATTTGAAGATTTTTTTTCTCCTACAGAGCATTTACTCCATATAAAACTTATAAAAATTTGGCTTTAGGAGTTGTAACTGTTTTGTTTTTCGGATCATCAGTATTTTTTTCCCAACCAAACCTGGTTTGTAGCGTTCTTTGTCAGGTGAATTTGTGGACATTGCCCAGATTTTCTTTTGGGAGTGGCAGGGAGGATTGGTCTTCGAGTTCCTGTTGGATCTGTTGTAGTTTATTGTACAGTGGGTTGCTGCAGTTGCCTCTGGCACTCAGAAATTCTGAAATCATATTTTTCAACATCCTATGCATGCAGTAAATGAATGAAATGACTGAGAAATCATCCTTTAATGTTGGTGTGGCAATTTGAGTTTTCTAAAGACACTTTGTAAGTTTTCTGTGTGTCGAGCTGACAGGGGAAGACAGAGCAGTTCTTTGTAGAACTGCCTAAAATTGACACAAAGTGCTGTGGAAGGCTGGCAAATACAACAAAAATTGAGTCTATTGCCATGAAGAAGCAAAGCATTATAAACACAGTGAGGGACAGCTTTAGAAAGTGAACTCGTGGGTTTTTTTTGTTGCAAGGGAATTATTAATGGATTTAAGAGCTTGGCTGAATTTTTATAGAATTAATTTTTTTTTTATTAAAAGATTCAGAATGGCAATAATGAGTAATAAAAGCAGTGATGTGATGGAACACCTGGAATTGTTGTCTTGCCTGCACTAACAGCAGTGTTCCCTCTGTCCAGCTCTCTACAACTACGATGCCAGGGGACCAGATGAACTCTCCTTACAGATTGGGGACACCGTGCACATCCTGGAAACTTATGAGGGTAAGATGGCAAAAATTGAATTGAAAACCAGGATTTTTTGGGGGAATTGCATTCCTTTCTTGTTTGTGACCCTCCTGAGTTGGAAGTTGAAGTGAGTGGAGGCACGTGGTTGATGAGCTGGTGAGTAAGCACTGGGTGTTCTGGGGAAGAAGAATTTTCCCACAGCTGGGTTTGTGTGGATCAGTTGTAGCATCTCCCCCACGTTAGAGAAATGAGAGATGCTTTTTGGGTACCCTTGGGTGATGCAAAAGAACCTGCTGCTACAAGAAGTTTAATCTGAATTTGAAAGTCACCTGGGTCTTTGTCGCGATTCGACACGAAATGAACGACACTCCCGCACTGAGATCCAGGGCAAAAAAGAGCACCTTTATTTTCTGACCTCACAATTTATAGAATTCCAAAGGTGACCATGGATTGGAGGATGAAATTGCCACCTCTCCAACCACACTGGTCAAACCAACAGTCCATCAATTCTCTCCTCCTCCAGAAAAGAATGCAAACAATCGTTATTTACATGAAAAGTGTGTGAGAAACTCCATTACAAAAATGTAAACATCAGGAGGCTTAGAAGAACAGGGCGACAGGTCTTGAATTATTTATGTGTCTCTTCTGAGATGGGTGCCTGTGTTAGTACTGTGCACTGATTTCAGCCTTTTCCAGGTACCTCTTTTGATGTGAAACTCTACAAACATCACCTGTACCAAAATCTTTCCTCCCTGATCCTTGTACAAGGGAATTTCAATGCTGAGTTTGATAATCAACACGATGTGGAAATTGTCACAACATTTTCAGCTCTTAATCCAAGCAAAATAAAACTTTCATTATGTCCTTGAGTTGGAATTTTATGATGTGCTGCAGTTTGGAGAGGTGTGGGGAACACAGAACTAAACTCTGTATTTAAAATAATGTGACATTATTTGTCTTGTGGAAACAAGACAAATGATTTACTTTAATATATCGATTTAATTTGCTTCTCTAGACATTGATCTT
Source organism: Ploceus nigricollis (assembly GCA_013399945.1). Taxonomy (NCBI): domain Eukaryota; kingdom Metazoa; phylum Chordata; class Aves; order Passeriformes; family Ploceidae; genus Ploceus; species Ploceus nigricollis. Next base: position 82,278 of record VXBC01000200.1, on the reverse strand, counting down.
TTGGTAGATCTGGGTGATAAATTTAGTTATTGGCTTAATTGGATTTTTAAAAATATTATATTTGCTGAAACAAACAATGGTATTTCCACAAGAGTTGATCATCACTTGAAGTGGAATTTTTGAATTTTCTCATTATTCCTGGGCTGGCCTTTTCTTGGAGCTCAGTTTGCTGCTGCAATGCCAAGTTTAACTCTGAGCAAAGCAATCTTTCCACTATCAGATGTTGCATGCTTTAATAAACCCTTAATAATGCAAAGATTTTAAATGCAAATGGAGTGATACAAATATTGCACAGCTTTGTACTTTTATATATAAATAGATTTATTTAATGAATGTGGGAGAAACTGAGCAGGGAATATGAAACCCTATTAAATGCTGAAACCCTATCAGATGCTGACTGTTCTCAAATAAGTGGGACAGTGGGGATGAGCCCACTTATGTTGCATCCATTGTTTTTATGGCAGTGAGGGGATTGGAAATGAATGTACACATTTCATTATTAAATACTAAATTTGTGTTCTTCCAGGAACCAAAGTAAAGATGAAGCTACTTTCTAGACTAATTAATGTTGAAATAAAATGATTTTTTTTTTCTTTTAGGAAGTATTTTAGTTTATTTTTCAGTTAGAAAGCTCCTTCTAATCTGAGCCTTAGAGAAAAAGCCAAACAGGAAAGCCATGGGAATTCCCAAATATCCTGCTCTGCAGGAGAGGAGGGTTACATTTTGTAGCAGGTACCCTAAAACCCAAGTATTTGCCACATTCTGAATTAATACTTCTACATCTTTATTGTCTTAATTCTGTTTCTTGACATGATTTGATGGAATGGGCAAATGGAACCATATGATCAATAAATGTGGCTGATTAAGGGGAATTGCTGGGAAATGTAACAGAAAATCAACCTCAAGACCAAGATTAACTGTTGGAGCATCAATTAATTTCTAGTGCTGCTGTGAGAAGGGAGTTTGGTTTCTCAAATAGGGATTTTCACAGAAGTTATTCTTGATATTATGGGAAAGTTTAGTTTTTGTTGCAGGTTTGTTTTTTTTTTTTTTTTTTGTATGCAGGTTTAATTTGGTTGAAATGTTGTAA
>VXBC01000200.1:60315-80392 GCA_013399945.1 Ploceus nigricollis | reverse complement strand
TTTTTTTTTCTTTTAGGAAGTATTTTAGTTTATTTTTCAGTTAGAAAGCTCCTTCTAATCTGAGCCTTAGAGAAAAAGCCAAACAGGAAAGCCATGAGAATTCCCAAATATCCTGCTCTGCAGGAGAGGAGGGGTTACATTTTGTAGCAGGTACCCTAAAACCCAAGTATTTGCCACATTCTGAATTAATACTTCTACATCTTTATTGTCTTAATTCTGTTTCTTGACATGATTTGATGGAATGGGCAAATGGAACCATATGATCAATAAATGTGGCTGATTAAGGGGAATTGCTGGGAAATGTAACAGAAAATCAACCTCAAGACCAAGATTAACTGTTGGAGCATCAATTAATTTCTAGTGCTGCTGTGAGAAGGGAGTTTGGTTTCTCAAATAGGGATTTTCACAGAAGTTATTCTTGATATTATGGGAAAGTTTAGTTTTTGTTGCAGGTTTGTTTTTTTTTTTTTGTTTGTGAATGCAGTATAATTGTGATGCAATTGATGAATTGTTTGAGAGTAACCACAGCAAATTCTTGAGTGTCTTTTGCAGCTTTGAGAGACAGAAATATTTTGTTGGTGTCTTCTTAGTTGAGCATTTCCTTGGATGCACATTTCCAGCTATTTGGTCCCAGATTTCTTAAGTGCAAGCAAGGTCTGGTCTTGAACAGGTCCAGGGGTGAGGAGTCCAAANCACTCCCAGCTCTCCCATGTTTTTGGGGAGCTGTTTAGAGATGGCTTCACCATTTAAGCGACCCTGGCCCTACCTGAGCACGTTCATGGGCAGACCCAGTGTCCCCAGCTGCACCCGTGGGAGCTGCACGTGCACCCTGGGCTCCCTGCACAGCTCCAGGTGACACCCAGCACCAGCTGCATGCAGGGAGGAACCTGGTGGGACCTGCCTGGCCACACCAGCAGCTCTGCAAGGAGCAGGAGTGCAGCCAGTTCTCCAAGGCAGGTTTTGGCTGCTCTCTTCTCCATGATCCTGGCAGCTCTGGCTGCAAAACTTCAGGAAGCAGAGGTTCATCCGTGGGGAGCTGTCTTTATTCCACAGAATGTCCTGAGGCAGCACAGGAGGTGGGCTGGGAGAAGAAATAATGATTGTTTGTTCTCCAGTTTGTGCAACGCATCTGATCAGAGCTCTGTTGTTCAGCAGTTTAAACTCCAGGACTTCAAAATGTTGCTTTATTCATCTAAAACTGTGGGAATTCAGTTTTTTATTAGGATTGGAGTCTGTGCCCGGGTTTCAGGCAGTGGAGTGAACACAATGCTTTGCCTCCTTTGCACCTGGCCAAGACTGGGAGTGCTGATTTCAGCAGCAGTTGGGTGTTCCTTGGGAAGCAGTGGGAATGTGGGATGTGGATGTGAGGCTGTGGCAGCCTCTGTTGGGAGGTGAAGTGTGGTGCTTACAAATTTGAGATGTTTGAGGTGGCACTAACCCAGCCCCAGGTGCTGCAGGGAGAAGGTGATGAATCCCTTGGGCTGGTGCTGCAGGAGAGCAGACTGAGAAATCCCCTGTGCTTGAGCCTTTAATTTGGATTTCTGGCTCCATGTTGTATGTAATGAATTTATCAGCATGTGTTGGTTTCATGGAATTTTCTCCCTGTTCTCAGGACTGGGACTGCAGTTTTTATTCCACATCTGCTTTGTGATCTCCCCATCCTCCCCTTGACAGGGATGCTTTGCTGTACAAACCCTTCTTTGCCAGGCTGGAGGGGTGGATGTTGCATCCAGGCTGAGTTTTCCAAAAGGGCTCCTTGCTTTTGTGTTTTGATATGTGACCCCCTTGTTCTGGTTTGAAAGCAAAACCAGTGAGAGACTCCAAGTCAGAAATACAATTTATTAGAAAAAGGGGAAAAAAACCAAAATACATGCAATAATACAAAAGAAAAACCACTGGCAGAGTCAGAATACAACCTGACACCCTTTTGGCAGGGTGTTGGTGGCAGTCCAGACTGGAATGGCTGCAGTCCCCTGGAGGGGCAGATGTGGTTCTGTCAGAGCAGGGATCCTGTAGAAGGGTGGAGTCTTCCTCTGAAGGTCCAGTGGAAAACCCCAGCTGTTCCTCTGGGAACCAATGGAAAGGCTGAGTCTGGTGTGCCAGAATCTCAGATTCTATCCAGTTGGGAATGCTTGGCTCCTCCCTCTGGGCAGAGCAGCTCCCAGTGGATGCTGTAACTTTTATCAGCCATGCAGGGACATTCAATGGCCATTAACAGCAGATGTCTCCTGGGGGGAGGATTGGTTTGTGGGAGAGATAAAGAAAACTGCCCAATGAACAGCAGATAACTGGCACACCTCTGACAGATGGCAAATAGAATATATCCTGCCTGGCAATCTAGGACACCCCTAAATTCCCCAGTATTCCTGTTTCCTGGTGAGCTGGCAAACAGCTGGAGACTTGGATTTGTGGAATTTAGGTGGGTTTTGAAATGGAAGTAGCCTCTCAGTAAATTTTTGTCCAGTTAATGCTCTTAAGTTGGTTTTGTTTGTGTTGGTGAATTAGTAATTAAAATTAAGTGCACAGCAATTAAACACATCATGTGAACCACCAACTCTGTCATGTACTTCTCTCCATTATCACTCTGATTTTACACCTTCCAGAATGGCTTGTTTTATCCAGGGTATTAAGCCTATGGAAAATTGAAATTCAGGTGGGACGTGCAGGGCTGAAGCATGATCAGAAACCACCTTAGGGTGCTGCTGAGCTGGGGAGGAGCAGCTGGGAGGTGCCATAAATGAACTTTTTAATGCTTTTCCCCTTTTTTCTCTCCTAGGTTGGTACAGGGGTTATACACTACGGAAGAAATCCAAGAAGGTGAGTGTTGCCAGAGTGTGGTCCTCGTTTTTCTCTTGCAATAAGATGGATTTTGGCACTGGGTGTGTGGGTTTGATGGAGCTGGATCCCAGCTGTGCACTGGTCCCTGCTGCTCTGTGTCCTCAGCCTCTGCTCAGTGGGAATTTTTCAAGTTGATAAAAACTGATTTTAGCAAGGCCTAAAAGATGAGTGGCATATCCTGCTCTGGAGTCCAAAGGAAGGATGTGAAGCTCCTGGAGAGAGTCCAGAGCAGGCACCAGGATAATCCCAGGGATGGAGCAGCTCTGCTGGGAGGAGGAAAGGCTGGGAGAGCTGGGATTGTTCAGCCTGGAGAAGGGAAACTTTGAGGTGACCTCATTGTGGCCTTCCAGAAAGAAAGATGGGGGGACAGGACATGGGGGAGTGGCTTTAAGCTGAAAGAGGGGAGATTTAGATGGGATATTGGGATGAATTCTTCTCTGTGAGGGTGGGGAGGGGCTGGGATGGAATTCCCAGAGCAGCTGTGGCTGCCCTGGATCCCTGGCAGTGCCCAAGGCCAGGCTGGAGCATCCTGGGACAGGATGGGGGAAGGGGTCCCTGCCCATGGCAGGAGTGGAACTGGATGAGCTTTAAGGTCCCTTCCAAGCCAGGCTCTTTTATATTTCTGTGATCCCAGTTTTTGCACTTTAAAGGTAAATTGGTCACTAAATCTTGATGTGCTTCATCTTTGTGCAGTAACTGCTGCACCAAACCTTTCCTCAGTTAAGAAGTTCAGACCTTGATGTTCTCCTTGGTCTGTTCAGAGGCTGACACTGCTTCTGTTAAATACTGAATTCCTGGTGGAATGCAGCTCCCTGACCTTGGGAGTTTTTGGTTGTTCCCTTTGGAGAGAGGAGGAGGCTCCTCCTGCACTGGAATTTCAGTGTGCACCAAGGGCTGCATTTACAGCAGCTTTTCTGAAATGAAAAGAGAGCAAACCACACAAATACTGGTTGTAGCATCGTGTTTTATTTTTTGAGCCTTTTATTTCATAGTAGTAATTAAACCAAATTAAACTTGAGGGTTTGCTGCTTTATTCACTGAAGCACTGCAAATGCTATGTTTGCCTCCAGAGGTGTGTTTTTAGTTGTTTCCATGTCTAAAAGTACAGAGTTGAGTGGTTCATCCCACCCATTTCCTTACCAGGCCTGGGTTTTTATTCTATTTTTGTATTTTCCTTTTTTTTTTTTAATGTGTGTCTGAACACATTGAATTTCTTACAAACCATATTTCATGAACGTGCTTTTTACAGTCTGAGAAGCAATTAGACATTTTTCTTGCCTTAAATTAATTCCATGTGTTGATGCATTTGTCTGACTGCCTCTAAATTTAGTGATTTTACAATATTTTTTAAACTGGGGTAAAAAGTCACATGCCCATGCACTATTTTCCCCCCAGTGGCTTCCCAAGAATTTCTGTTATTGCATTCCCAGATGATCAGAAAACTGAACTCCTACCTTGAGGGGTGAGATGGTGGAATTTGCTGTATCAGCTTGATTTGGATTATTTAAAAAAAAAAGTTTTATTTCTGGCATCCTGATGAATTTAGAACATTTTTTCAGAGAAGCTGTAAGGTTGCAATAACATCTTGAAAGGACAGGCAATGCAAAAATTCAATATGTGTTAGAAAAGTCCCAAACACAACTCTTCTGATGCTTGAGGATGTGAATAGCTCTGCACAGCCAGCAGTGTTTTGGCATATTTTAGGTAATAAACACAATATGTTGTGTGCAGCTGGTTAAATAACACATTTTTCCTCTCCCTCCCTCTCCAAGGGCATATTCCCAGCCTCCTATATCCATCTTAAGGAAGCAATCGTTGAAGGCAAAGGGTAAGTTGGTTTTGAAAGGACAAAACTCCTTTTTCCTGTTTTATCCACATCATTTCAATGCATTACCAGGTAACTTACACTTGTTTCCAGGTAGTTTTCTGCCTCATTGAGAAGTTATTTTGTAGTTTTCCTGTTCCTTTCCCTGGTGTGTGCAGTAGTTTGAGCTGTATTTGTTGTTCAGCAGCTCTTCAGATCCTTATGTATCAAATCAGCTTTGCTGGACATGCAGGTAGAAATCTCTAACATGGGTATAAAAGTTGAGTTAAAAACCAGGAAAAAAACCCCAACCAAATCCAGAGGAAAAAGGAGGTGGAGTGAAATTAATAAATCATTACCCAGGTATGAAATGGAGTGAAACAGGATTAAAATGTTTTATTCCTTTGTGCCTGATTTATTTTTATACTCTGTTAAATATGTAAATGATCAAACTACTAATCATGAGATTGCTGCATAATGACATCTTCCTTGCTGATTGCAAAACTGCCTTTAAGTACCCTACTTCTGCAATATTCAAAGATCTGGCTGCTGTTTCTTACCTTCATGGCACCTCATTTTAAAACAAATCATACAGAAACTTCGTGGTAAGGAATTGAATCTTAATTTTTCGTTGCGAGAGCAATATTTGGAAAAAAAGAACAATTAAAGAGCAGTGTGGTGGCATTGCAGATTGGGCTCATCTGGTTTTAATCTTGGTTGTTTCTTGTAAAATCAATCAGTCAGTAATGAATGTTATAGTGAAGTGTGCAATGATGTCCTTGGGAGTGTAGAAATGAGGACAGGGTGGGAAAAATTCTCAAGGGTGTGGAGGGGTAGGATGAGAAGGGATGGCCTTAAACTGAAGGAGGGCAGGGATGGGTGGGATATTAGGAAGGGTGGGGATGCCCTGGCNGCCCTGGCTGGGCTCTTGTGCTGCCCAAGGTGGATCCATGGAGGAGATCCTTTTAATAAATCCCTGCTTTATTCTGGAACTCTGCCCAGCCTCTGCTCTAGGGCAGCCTTCTCAAGGCATGAGTTCAAGATCATCTTGGCTGATTGATTCCATGATTCCGTAATCTGAGCACATCAAAATACCTTTTATGTGCTGTGGCTTTACAGGTGTCCAGTCATTCAATATCTGATAACATCTTATTTTTGCTTTGAAATTTACAACAAGCGATGCTAATTCCAGCCCAGTTCTATTCAGTTCCCTTTGGAAATGAACAATTCTTCCTTAGGAATTATTCTGGGTCAGGTGATTTAGATTGGATACCAGCATAAAAACTTCCACAGGAGAGGCTGCTCTGTGCAGTGGTGGTGTCACCGTTCCTGCAATTGCTGAGAAATTGTGTGGATGTGGCACTGGGACATGGCTTAGTGGTGACCATGGTGGTGCTGGTCATGCTCAATGACCTTAAAGCTCCTTTCAAACCTTAAGAATTCTGTGGTTCTTCATTCTCACTGAAGCTGCTGCTTAATTCAGCCTTTTTTTTATACTCTTCCTCTTCAGCCAACACGAGACTGTGATCCCCAACGAGCTGCCCCTGATCCAGGAGGTCACCACCACGCTGAGGGAATGGTCCATCATCTGGAGACAGCTCTATGTGGTGAGGACAGCTCAGGAAAACCTTCACCCTGGGAGGGTTTTATGGGAAAAGTGATGCTGGGAGAGGTACAGGGAGAAATGGGAAGGAACTGCTATTTATGAAGGAACTCTTAGTGAATTTTCCCTTCTGTTGTTGTTTCTAAAGGTTACTTTCAGTGCTGAAAATCCATGTAGCCTTATCTCTGTTAAAGCACAAATCTCAGTAGTTTTTTTTTTGTGCTTGTTAAAGCACAAATCTCTTGCCTGTTTTCTCAAATCTCTTTATTTTCTTGTGCAGAATCAGGTTTTTTTAGGGTGTTACCTTGATCTAGCAATAGTGTGTTGAGCAGCTATGATCTCTTTTTTGTGTAGGTTCTATTATAATATACATCTCATATAATATACGTTATATATATTATATGCTTTATTTTTAAGGTATATACAGATTTGGAGTTATTTAACATGTAATTTTATTAAAGAAATGGTCTTCAGGCTGTTTCTTAAGGCTGTCAGTCTCTGTTATGAAATAATTGAGTATTTAGTGTTGAATTTGTGGGTGTAAACTGAAAGCTTTGTAAAATTATCCATGTAGGCCTTTAACCTCTCAGTATTCCTTTACGTAAAGTTGATTGTTCCCAAATTTTGACCCCTTAATTTGCATACTTGTTAATTTTGATATTCTTATGTGGTTGAAACATTAGCATATATTCTTAGAAATTTTCAGTGATAATTATTGATAGTCTCTCAGATGGGAAGATACAAAAGCAGAGGTGAAAGGGCACATAAATAAGATCAAGAGTTCAAACTTCTATTTAGAAGTGCAGCTCAGATGTAAAGCAAGGCCTGCTGTGGGATTTAAGGTACCTGGCCCACACTTGTGATGCTCTCATTGTGCAAGGTCACTGTAACAAGATAATGGGAACACGAAATTTCTTTATTTAAAGCAGGGTTTAATGCAGTCTCTGTTTCCCATAAATATGTTTGAAATCTTGTATCATAAAAGTGCAAGCTGTGTAATGAAGACACCGAGTGTAATGAAGAGGTTTGTGCTGACTAATGTGGCTTTTAATCACACCCATGAAAATAAAGATTAGGAGTAAGAGTGTAATGGAAATGATGTAGTGTGGCAATATAGAAGATGAAGGATAATATCTTCTATGAAAAGAAACAGATTATGTATTAAAGAGAGAGCTTTAAGGAGCTGGAATAGCAGGGAGTTGGTGTGCTGAGGAGCAGGGAAAGAGTAGAAATAAAGGAGGAGGAACAGAAGCTCAGGAGGGCACTGGGAACAGCTTTGCCCTTGGTTCCACTGCTGTGGAATCCCAGAATGGTTTGGGTTTTGAGGGACCTGAAATCCTACCCAGTGCCACTCCCTGCCATGGGCAGGGGCATCTTCCACCATCCCAGGGTGCTCCAAGCCCATCCAACTTGGCCTTGGACCCTTCCAGGGTGGGAAGTGGGGTTGGGGCTTGGAGCAGCCTGGGCCAGTGGAATTTGTGGGTGGGACTGGCTTGGCTTTAAGGTCTCTCCCACACCATTCCATTCTGTGATTCCATGTTAAACAATACTTTAGTTCTTTGCTAATAATTTTGAATCCAAGAGCAGGCAGTTGGGGAGGTTTGGTTTACTGGAGGTAACTGGTTTCAGACTGGGCAATCTGCAGACTTGAGGGATATTCCATGCTGTCCCTATCTTGCATATCAAAACCCATTAAACAGCCACATTTATGCCTTGATTCAGTTTGTAATTTGTGTTTGAATCTTGAATGGATGTTCAGTTTTTGTTTGCAGAGAGCAGGGGATGTGGCATATTTCCCATCTCTCTGCTTTATGATTCCCTGCAGCCTCAAAAATCAGGAACCTCTTCCCCATTTGGGTTTGTCTGTATTTAGCTCCCAGCCATATGTGCCTGTTGTGTCTTTCTCTGCTACATTAAAGAGCTTTTAATAATGGGTATTTTCTCTCTGTGAAGGTTCTCCCACTATAATCAAGCCAGCTTTTGGATAATCTGAACAGACTGAAGTCTTTAAGTTTCACAGTTAGATATCCTTTTCCCAGAGTCTTGGAGTAATTATGTTCTTTTCCTGCATCTTCTGCAGTTTTTCCTTGGGTTTTTTTTTTGAAGTGGAGAATTTTATTGTAATTATTTAATTATTCTTAGCTTAGCTGAGTGTTGCCAAGGAAAGTTGGTATATGCTGTTGGCAGTATTTAATATCCACAGTTCCAGGCTTTATAAACACTTGAGGTATTTAACTTCCTATCAAGTTTAGGTCTTTCCTGGTGTTTCATTGTTCTTTAAAAGTTACCTGTGGACTTGTATGGCACTGATGTGCACAATAAGGGGTTTTCAAGTGTTCTTGTGGAGCTTTAACCAGGGAGAGAAAGGATTCTCCCATCTGTTGCAGAACTTGAGCCTCTTGCTGTTAAAATGCACCATTTTCAGTCCTGCTCTGCTCAGTGAAGAGGGTCACTGAACAAAGCTACGGTGGGAATCAATAAAAGAACATTTTCCCCTTGAATGCCTGAAAACAGCATGGAACAAGGTTTTAAGATAACATAAACCCAAGCATTTACACCTATTTAGCTCCTTAAAGCTGAGTGCAGCACTCTGAGTATTCAGTGTTCAGTGCTGTAGGAAGTTAGGCTCCTGTTCCAGGGCTGCTGTAGACTTACCCTTTGAATTCCTATTGATAATTGCAATTTATCCTGTGTATTCCCAAGCCTTCAAACCTGATTTCTCTCCCTTTTTCCCCCCCTCACAACAGCAGGACAACAGGGAAATGTTCCGCAGCGTCCGGCACATGATTTACGACCTGATCGAGTGGAGATCCCAAATCCTCTCTGGGACCCTGCCCCAGGATGAGCTCAAGGAGCTGAAGAAGAAAGTGACTGCCAAAATTGATTATGGCAACAGGTTTGTGAGCAGCATTTCCCGAGTTTTTCTGCCTGAATCCAGATCGCCCTGTGTAAGACACATCAGCTGTCAGTGAATTCTTGGAGGATTCTTTTTTTCCCCTGGAGCTGTAGATGAAATATTTGTATATTCACACTTCTGGTACAGCAAGATAAAGATTGAAGTTGAGGCAGCATCTTTAAAGTGTAATGCATAAAGTGGAATCCATCTCTCTCTCTTGATGGTATCATCAATTTGACAATGGTATGAAGCTGTAATTTTTTAAGGCCAATTCAAAAGTGCAAGTATTGCCTGCCTTGAAAATAGAATTTTAAACTCCACTTGCTTCTGTGGCACAAACAGTTGTCACCCTCTGAGCACCACCAGCTGCCTGTGCCCTGGAGTCACTCAGCTGTAATGTGATGTTGAAGGATTTGGCTCAGAAGCACCATTTAGCTCTTGGTTCCTCTCCTTCCACAGCATCCAGCTGGTAGCACAAGATGAACAGGGAGATTTCATAAAAGAAAGGAGCTATTTAGCACAAGAGAATGGAAGTTGGGAAGGAAATATTGCCCCAAAAAGCAGTGCAGGTTGCATGTGTTGGATATTTTAGTGACTCAGATGTATTCTCTCCCCAGATGGTTGGCTGGGTTTAAAGACAATTTCTGTAAATACAAGTTTTAGATTATAACTTGTCTGTACAATTGTGATTTTGCATTTTGATCAAAAAGAAGAAATCAAATCTTACTCTTCATCACTGGAAGCAGTGTTTTGAACACTGAGAGACAAAATATGTTCTAGTGCTCCCTTCAGTCCTGCCCATTGTGTGGGATTCTGTTGTCCTGCACACCTGGGGAGTGAAAAAGTTTGCACCAACCCAGTCATTCAATGCTTTGTGATGTAAATATCTCACCATATTTCATTTATTTTTGTTTAATTCCTTAAGAACTGCCAAACTGGCAGTATTTCTGCTCGTGTAGTTTATCAGCAAAAGTTGTGATTAAAAAAAAAAAAAATTAAAAAATAATCAGTAACTGTGTTCAGTCAGTAATTATCAATTGTAATCTGAGGTATGGACAGGGGTACCTCTGCAGACAATTACCCAGATGTTGTTGGGATTATTTGTTTGGCTACTGGATTTCACTATCTGCCCAAGGAGTTGGTAAAAGTTGCTCTGAATAACCTCCAGATGCTCAGCCTTCAAATCCAGTGGAACATCTTGTGCTGTGCTTTGTATTTGTACTGTTCTGATGCACTAATTAAGTGATCAGAATGTTCTCTGGGGAGTGCAGGAGGGAGGTGAATGTGAACTTCTGAGTAAATGCTCTCCACTGAAAGATAACATATGTTCCTAATAAAACCCTAAACCCTTCACTTGTGCCTAAAAGGAGCATGAATGGGGATTTTAGGATCCAGACAGAATGAATTCATTATCTGCTTTATAAATACTGGGTGATCTTTGAGGTCCCAGCCCAAATAATTCTAAATGTTTTCTGTCCTAATCGTATCCTAACCTTTCCTGACTTGTGAAACACTGATTTGTAAGTAAGTTTTTTTTCCCTTCTGTAAATACAGACAGAAGTTTTGCAGCATATTGTCAGAAAAACTGAGGAAGCAAAAATGGCCTTAGGAATCTGTATTTTTAATATCTTTCTGAAATTGGGTCAGGTAATTTTGTTGTGAAAATGCCTTTTTTTTTTTTTTTTTAGTTTCAAATTTCTGTAACTGGGACACTTAGGGAAAAAAAAAAATCAGATTTTTTTTCCCAAGCATCATTTGCAAGTTAAAGGCTAAAACAAAGGAATTGAATCAAAGGAGGGTTTGCTTTGACTCCTCTGGCAGCCTGTGCAAACATTGGTGTGTTGTAGTCTGGGTTATGAGACTTTGCCTGAATTCCTGAGCTTTTCCCCTGGCCCAGGCAGTTTCTCCCATGGAAGGACTCTGACAGTTCCAGTGCTCCTGGGTGTTTCTCCTGCTGTGGCTGCTGTCCAGGGAACAAGGGAGGAAGAAAACAACTTTGGCTGTTTTTCTCTTTGGTTCCAGTGATGAAACCATTTTCTCACCAGGAAATTCATCTGGGAGTGAGACGTTCTGGGGATGCTGGAGAGTTTTGTGGTGGCTGGGTCCAGCTCCAGAGCAGAACTTAAAATCTATCTGCTACCTCCACCCTGCAGCTTGAGTGATCTTTGTCTCCCTTGCAATTAATACAGTGCAATTAATTGGAGGGGTTTGGGTGTTGACCCCAGTCAAGGGTTTAGCACTTCCAGGTGTGGGAGGGGTGAGGAGGAATCCTCCAAGTCCATGGAAGTATCTCTGTGTGTCACAGCTCATGTTTCCAAGTCCTTGCAGGTTATGCTCAGATGGAATTTACTTTCAGATAAATCATGAACCCCTGTGTGACTTTCAGACACAGCAAATTTGATTTAAGCTCATTGATCAAACATATTTCAACTCTAAAGTTAGAGCAGTTCCACTGGCAGAGCTGACCACGGAGTTAGAAGGAAATAGGGACACATTTATTGGGGTGGAGGTGAAGGGACCTGATTTTTTTAACCCTTGGTACTGCTGCCAGCACTGTGGAAAATGTGGAGAAATGTGAAAGGGTTTTCCTGAGCCTGGATTTGATTATGGCAGAAAGCTTCCTCTCTGCAGAAGGTAATTATGGATGTTAACGCCCTGCTGACAGAGATCTGGCTTCTGCTTTAAAAAAAGGAAACAATTTCTGCCTCGNCAGAAGGTAATTATGGATGTTAACACCCTGCTGACAGAGATCTGGCAGGAAACAATTTCTGCCTCATCTTGTGGGGTGTGGGTAAAACATGGATTTGCAGTGGGAGGAGGTGGAGTGGGAGACATGAGCTGTGTGTGGTGGGACTTGGTTGTTCAGACTGTTGGATAAATCAGAGGAGGAGACCAAGTCTCTGACAAATTTATTTGTTTAAGAAGTTGCTTCCCCAGCTGTTGTGCTGTTTCATTTCCATCCCTTCTCCCTGAGCTGTGGGAATAAGTGACTGGGATCCCCAGGTTGGTGACATGTTAAATTGCATTATCATGTCTCAGATAATTTCTTTTCCATCACGTGTCAGGTGTGCAAGTTGAACACTTGGCAGGTGTTTTTTATTCATTCCTTTCAGCACTGTTAACTCACAGACATATTTTCTGTCTTGTTTAGAATTCTGGATTTAGATCTGGTGGTTAGAGATGAAGATGGCAACATTTTGGACCCAGAGCAGACCAGCACCATCAGCCTTTTCAGAGCACATGAAATAGCTTCCAAGCAAGTGGAAGAGAGGCTACAGGAAGAAAAAGTGAGAGACTCTGTGGCTTTTCCTTGGGAAACACAAGGCTGTAAACTAATTGGATGACTTATTTTTAGCATTGGTAATGAGGGATTTGATGTGTTCATGAAGAATTATCAGGCTTAAACATTTTGTAAGAATTTTTATGTCTTAGGCTGGGTTTTTTTCATCCTTTAAAGGCTTTAGTAGCATTTATGGTTCAGACCTGTATGAATAAATCAGCTGCATTTGTGGGTTAATATCAGAGATGTGCATGTGAGAGGTTTGTAAAGTTGTCATCAGAGTTTCTGTTTGAGAATCACAAAGACTAAAATCCTCATTCTTGTGTGGTTTCTTTATGCCAGTCCTAAAAACTTGTTGTTGAAATAAAAGGGGCAAATTTAAAGCCCTTCTCAGTCTTGAATTGTCAGCACCTTTGCAGTTCAAAATCCTTATTTTTAAAAAGAAGAACTTTTCTGTTTATTGTGTGTTCCTGGATTTTTTTTCAGGTATGTTTGAGGCTCTATTTTTTTTCCATTTGTTTCTCTCTACTCAATAAGTGAAGACATCTTTTCTCTCCTTTTTATCTTTTTTTTTTTTTTAAGTTTTTCCTTATGGTGTGGCACTTCAAGACAGATCCAGAAAATCTGTCTGTCATAAAACTTAACAGCAAAAAGATCATAGGAGCAGACACTCAATGGAAACCTCCTCCTCTTCTTTCTGGAATGTTTTAGGAAAGTTTTATAGCAGCTGGATGTCTGTTAGTCTGAGTTAAACTTTATTTTGTTCTTCAATTGCAGTCTCAGAAGCAGAATATTGATATCAACAGACAAGCCAAGTTTGCTGCCACTCCTTCATTTGCTTTATTTGTAAATTTAAAAAACGTCGTGTGTAAAATAGGAGAAGATGCTGAAGTCCTGATGTCTCTGTATGACCCCCTGGAATCCAAATTCATCAGGTCAGTGCCATTTTTATCTGTGCTCACTCAGGGATGGTACTGAGGCAGTTTTAGGGCATAGCAAAGTCAAATTTCTGTGAAAGGCAGAGGCAGGTCCCTTCACCTGGGGCACGTTTCAGGGCCGTGCTGTGCTGGTGGTTCCCCAAGAGCAGATGGAAATTCAAGGTGAGCACACCTGCAAGGGTTGTGCCCTTGCTGAGCTGCAGAATTCCCACACTTGGTTGCTGAGAAGCTGCTTTCTTTATAAAAATTGTGTGCACTAAGGGAAATGCCAGCTCCCTGCTCAATATTTGTTTCCTTAGGATGAGGAAATTGGGTTGAAAAGTCTCTTGTAAATTCTGAAGTTGATTTTATATACTTATCTTACAGGGCATTCAGTGATAGGGTATGGGGGAATGGCTTTAAGCTGAAAGAGGGTAGATTTAGATGGGATATTAGGAAGAAATCCTTTCCTGGGAGGGTGGTGAGGCACTGGCATGGGTTTCCCAGAGGGGTTGTGGGATTGTCCCTATCCCTGGCAGTGTCCAAGGCCAGGTTGGAGGGGCTTGGAGCACCCTGGGACAGTGGAAGTGTCCCTGCCCATGGCAGGGCTGGAACGAGATGTTCTTCGTGATCCCTTCCAGCCCAAAGCATTCTGTGGTTCTGTTTCCCTATGATTTAAACAAAAACTCTTCAAAATATTGTTCTTTTCAGTGAGAACTACCTGGTGAGATGGTCGAGCTGTGGCCTCCCCAAGGACATTGACAGACTGCACAACCTGCGGGCCGTGTTCACCGTGAGTGTGCCCTACCCTGCAGTGGGGATGAGCTGGGTGGCACCAGCATGGGGCACCTCTGCAGGGGGAAACAGAGCTGGGGAGGGGCTCTAGGGCAAGGGATGGAGTGACAGGACAAGGGGGAATGGCTCCCACTGCCAGAGGGCTGGGTTAGATGGGATATTGGGAAGGAATTGTTCCCTGGGAGGGTGGGGACGAGCTGGCACAGGGTGCCCGGAGCAGCTGTGGCTGCCCCGGGATCCCTGGAAGTGTGAAAGGCCAGGTTGGAGCAGCCTGGCACAGTGGAAGGTGTCCCTTCTCATTGCGGGGGTGGAAACAAGATGATTTTGAAAGTCCCTTCCAACCCAAACCATTCCACAATTCTGTGCTGCTGAAGTCTTGCATGAGACATTTCTCCTAAGTGGCTGCTAAATATTCTCAATGCCTAGGAAAAACCAAAGTGAATTTTTGAACTTACTAGAAATGGTTTGACCTCCTAAGGAATTAATTTGCACAGAACTCCAGTAAGATGTTGAAGTACTGTTACAAAAACTGCTCTACTCTGAGAGCACTTTTTGTTAGAGGCTTGCACAGCAAAGGCAAATTCTGAGCAGCAAACCCTCTGCCTACTGAAAAGGAACTTGAAATTCAGCTATTAGAAAGCAGCCTGATGTTACTACTGTTTGTAGGACCTGGGCAGCAAGGACCTGAAGAGAGAGAAGATCAGTTTTGTGTGTCAGATCGTGCGTGTGGGCAGGATGGAGCTGCGGGACAACAACACCAGGAAGCTCACGTCGGGGCTGCGCAGACCCTTCGGGGTGGCAGGTACCTCTGGGTGATCTCTCCATCTCCTGGTCAATTCTTCCATGGAAATTGGGTGGTGGAACTGCTGTGGGGTTGTATAAACTCAGAGTTGTTCCAAATCTCATCAGACTGGTTGCTGTATCCTGTACCTGCCAGGGTTTGTGTAGCTGGCATTGCAAAGCTCATTTGCACTGTGTTATTCCATAGACAACTCTGAAATTCCACAGTTGATAATTCCACCCCTCTTCTGAGTCACTGTGGCTTCAATTCCCTGGGGGGTTCCCTCTTCCCACGTTGCTCAGTTCATTCAGTGCCCTTGGTTTGTCTTTGCAGTGATGGATGTTACTGACATCATTAACGGGAAGGTTGATGATGAGGACAAGCAGCACTTCATCCCCTTCCAGCCGTAAGTAGGGAGCAGTTGCAAGAACAAGGAGTGAAAAAACCTACATTTTAACTTTGATTTTTTTAAAAAAGCTAATATTTTAAGTCAATTTATTACCATGGGGTATTTTCTCTTGAGTAATATTGCTAATATATCTTCCTTGATAATTTGCCATTAGCTGCAACAGTGATATCCCCAGAAACTTCAGGGTTTTTTGAGTTTAAAGCATCCATTCCCAGTTCTGCAGCCTTGTTTTCTTTTTGTTTCAAGATGTCAGGGGGAGAATGTGTAAGAGGTGAAATGCTTAAAGTAAGTTCATTGCTGGTTTAGCTCTGCCTGAGATCAATAGAGCTCATGTTCCATCCATAAATCCTAAGTTTTTGCTCCCATGAAGTGAGGAAAGGTATAAGGGATAAGGCAAATAAATCTACATAAAGTATGGATGCTTAGTTTTCCCATTGTGGAATATGCTGGACTGCCATCTGTTCCAAATGGCAAAGCATAGTTATGGGAGCTAAATTCCTTGATTAATACACTAATGGATATTCAGATGGGCTTTTAATAGTATTTTTTTTAAATCTTGACATAATAAAATCTTAAATTAACTTTGTTTTGAGAAATAGGCCTAATTCAGGAAGCCCTTGTGATTTGAAGGTGTAGGGCTGGTGAGAGGACTGCAAGGAGTGCAGGTCCTGCAGGGATAGGGGCTGTTAATGACAAAATCAAAGTACAATTCCATTTTTCAAGGAAAATGGGGTTTGGGGAAGAGAAGGATACATTTATTGTGTGGTAAACAACGGCAAAGTTGTTTTTTAGCCAGTGTGGAAGTATGCAATGAAAATGAACCTTTCAGAGGGGGTGCTAATGGAACATCCAGTTTTCTGCTCCATTAGCACCGATTCATTTTTCCTGTTACATATACACAGAGCTTTAAAAAGATGCACAATGTGATTTTTCTTTTTCCCCTGTAATATATGAAAACATTCTCCTGAAAAAGTTTAAGAATAAGGTAGAAATGAACGCAGGGTGAATGCTGCTGTTATTTCCAATGTAGAGTTGGGCTGTGTATATGAGGCACATTTTTCTCCTCATCCCATGCTTTATTTCTGTTGTACCACATGCAATTCTGTTTTCATATCTTTCTTTGTATTCATTCACTGGCCACCAGCACAATGGCTGTCAAAAGCACTTGGCAAGATTTACTTCAGTGCCACCTAATGTTGCTGTTTATTTATCGTCCCCATCTTCTCATTTGTTCACCGAGTTTGGGTTGTCTGCTCTTCTCCTCCTTTTCCCTGTGAGATTGATGGGAGCTTGTCCTTCAGGCACTCCACCTGTGGAATGACAGAGGTGACCCTGGAGGTGTTGCTGGGCCAGTCTGCTATGAATAGATCTATATTTCAATATTTATACAAAAGAGAACTGCCTGTCTGGGTTTTCACTGTGTAACTGGGGACTCCCAGGTGGGAGACTTCCCCCTGCTCCCTGAGGACTGTCCCTGTCCCTGAGGGAGCAGAGCCCTCACAGGTGTGCTGGACTCTCTGTGGTAGATCACCGTTCTTCTGATTAATGATCTCCCTCTGTCTTTCTTGTTACCTTTCCTGTCCTTTGTCCTGCGTTGACTAATAAATACTCTTTGTCACAACTATGATACGATCTTTTGTGTTCCCTTGTCACTGTGACTTCTGGTTTTCTGTGCCCCTTTGTCTCCTGGTGTTGGTCGTCATGTGCATCCTCCAGGCTAGCGTTGGATGACGCCATTCGACACAAGCAGCTGAACATATCATCCCGTTTTTCACCCAGGGTGGCAGGGGAGAATGATTTCCTGCAGACTGTTATAAACAAAGTGATTGCTGCTAAAGAAGTCAACCACAAGGGTCAGGGTAGGTACTGCTCTTTCTGCGCACCTCGATTTGCTTCGTGCGATGGTGGTTTTTTGATTTTGGAATCAACAATTGTTTGTACGGTTTTGTTCCTCCCTTGCCCACCCCTCAGGGCTCAGCCTGCTCCTCCCCCTTCCCCATAATTTTCCCCCTGCCCAGTGTGGACTCTGCATGTTGTAGCATTGTTCAGCTCTTGGATGTCTTTATATTTCTGGTGGAGAGGGTCCAGGGGAGGCCACCAAGATGATCAAGGGTCTGAACATTTCTGATGAGCAGAGACAGGGCCTGGTTACTCTGGGGAGGAGGAGACTGAGAGGGAATCTCATTATTCCATATAAATACATCCAGAGGGTGTCAGGAGATGGGGCCAGACTCCTTTCAGTGGTTCCCCATCACATGACGAGGAGCAGTGGCCATAAACTAAAACACAACAAGGTCCACCTCACCATGAGGAAGAACTTCTCTCCATGGAGGCTGGCAGAGCTCTGGAACAGCTGCCCAGGGAGGACGTGGAGTTCCCCTTTGTGCAGACATTCCCAACCCACCTGAACACGTTCCTGTGTCACCTGCTCCCCTTGGCAGGACTGGATGGTCTCCAGAGGTCCCTTCCAACCCCACCTATCCCATGAGTGATCCTCTGCTGGTGGTGATGACTCAAGGACTCACCTCTTGTGCCCTTGAGCTGTGGATTTTTACCTCTCTGTGCTGAAGGAAGGGATATTCCCTTCCTTCTCTTCCTTCCCCATATTTGTGCTCTCTCCAGCTGCACTTGGGACATTTTGCTCCTTCCCCAGGAGACCTGAGCTTGCAGGAGGTGAGGAGGAAGCCAGAGCCAGGCAACCCCTCTGAAACCTTCCCTGGTACCTTTTCTAGGCCCCTGCTCTGGGTTGATTTATTTTTTGTGTGTGATCTCATGATCATGGTGTGTCTGTGCCTGGTTATTCCAGTGCTGGCTTCAGTATTTTCTGGAATTCTGGATTAATGTGGAGTTATGCTGATTGATACAGAGTTTCCACCAAACACTCTGTGAATATCTATATCACTCCATATCTGACCAAACCCCAGGAAAACTGCACACTTTTTCCTGATTTTTCCACTAATCAATATCAAACAAAATTTCACATAAACCTTATTTTTAGATTCTCCTTTAGCTAATGAGGAAAAGTTTTATCTGCTTCCCCTCCTTGTTTTCACCTGTGGCCAGTATGTGTCCCACAGGAGGAAACATTTCAGTGTCTTTGATTCATTCCAGATTTTTTCCCTAAAAAAGAGTGCCCAGGCAAACAGAAAAAGGATCAGGAGTTGTTCCTTAGCCAGTCAGTGCAGGTACAGTTGCAGCTCAGTGAAACAGCAGCTGTCAGAACCATCCCTGGCAACAAATCAGCCCAGAAACTCTTACAGGGATACCATGGAAAAGACAAGCTGCCAAGTATACACAAAATGAATGTACAGTTAATTCTCTAACAGGGTAACCCACAATTTATTTCGTGGATGAATATTTTTGGGGTGTTTTTCATAGCTTTTAATTTTAGGATTTTCTTCTGCAAATTGCTGCTGTGATTATTTTGTGCTTAAACTTGATTGCCAGCCACTTCACCAAGTGGAGGCTTCTTTGGGTTGTGTTTCTTTTTTATTTTTATGGTATTTTTTTCACTTTGGCATCTTTCTTTTTCCTGTAACAAATGTGCCTGATGTTAGTTGGCAAGCAGCAGCTTTTTAGTGGCTTCTTCTGCTGCTGAGCAGAAAAATATCAGCTGTGTGAAGCTGATGCTGTAGATTTGTGTGCTCAGAGCAGTAAAAACAGCTTATGGGGTGGTGATCAATCAGTTTGGGGTATGGATCTGCTGGCATTGCTTGCTTGGAATCCTTGGATCTTTCCATGCAAATCATCCTTGCTCCTTCTCTTTTTTCCCCATGGAAGATGAACATCTCATTACAAAGAATGTGGAACATAATCAGAAATAATTCTGTGTGCTGTACTCATATTTTTGTGTGGAGTGATGAGATCTGTTGAGTGTTTTAAAATATTTTGTATTTTTTTTAGTAAAGGAATATCTTAACATACCTAATTATTTTAAAGTTTTTACATTTTTCAAGTTGTAGAAAGAAATCTATAGTAAGCAGGAATAAATCCCAGCAGTTTCATAATTGTGGTTTTTTTTACACAACAGGTCTGTGGGTGACTTTGAAACTTCTTCCAGGAGATATCCATCAGATTAGGAAAGAGTTTCCACACTTAGTGGACAGGTCAACAGCAGTGGCTCGGAAAATGGGCTTTCCTGAGATTATCATGCCTGGTAAGGCACTTAATTAATGCTGCTTTGTTATATTTTAACCTGCTTGAAATGTCTGTATGTATGGGAGGTTTTGGAGGAAAAAAAAAATCAAAAATTAATTTAAATTATGGTATGCTTTAAAGAAAAAGAATTTTCAGAAGATGTTGTCTCATTAAAAAAATGTAAAATACTTTGTTAATACCAGCATCAATAAATAAAGCTCCCACCCCCATCAAGAATCCCAGTGAGAATGGAAATTCTCCCTTTTTCCCCAGTTAAAACAAATGTACACCAAGTACACACTTTGTATTATCCCCATAGCAAGGGCATATGTAAAACTTCTCTCCTGTGCTGAATCCAAAGCAGATTTTTGAGGCACGGGCTTGATTTAGAGATAGCAGCTCTCTTAGGGTTTGCACCAGATCTGGATAATGCCTTTGAAAGAGAGCCACATCATTTTTTTTAAATACATGTATTCTGTGCATGTTCAGTTCAGGTGTTTACAAAAAAAAAAAAAAAAAAAAAAAACAAAAAAAAAAAAAAAAAAAACCCCCAAAAAAAAAAAAAAAAAAAACCAAAAAAAAAAAAAAACCAAAAAAAACACAACAAAAAACCCATC
>VXBC01000200.1:35425-56612 GCA_013399945.1 Ploceus nigricollis | reverse complement strand
GAAATAATTGTGGTGATTTTTTTTATTTTATTTTTTGTAACAGCCAAAGATAAATCTGAGAAAATATTTGCTCTGGCATTTGTGAAGCTCATGAGATATGATGGGACAACTCTGAGGGATGGAGAGCACGACCTTATAGTTTACAAGGTAGAATTTTGACTTCCCAGCAGGGAAGCTCCACTGACTGACTTCTGGGGAATTCTCTTCCAGAATTACACTGGAAAATGTGTTTTTAACTCTGCTGTTAAATCAAACTAAGCAGCAAGTCCTGAGCAGTTGGTTTATATGAGAGATTGAGTGTTAAACCTTTTAATATATTGTAATTTCAACAGGATTTGTTGAGTTTTTTGTGGGTTGGAAAAGTGAATTCTGTGGCCTTTTAAATAATCCCATTTTGGCTCAAATGTAGCCAGATTAGTGCTAAATTAGTGTTGTTAAACATGCATTTGATAGCTCCAAACCTAAGGAAATCCAGTATAATGGTTAAAATTTTCTTATTGCCAAGGTTTTGACTGGATATTTTTTCCTGCTGTGTTTCAAACATCCCTGTAGGCAGAGGCCAAGAAGCTGGAGGATGCCTCGACCTATCTCAGTCTGCCATCCACAAAAATTGAGCTGGAGGAGAAGGGACACTCAGCAACAGGCAAGAGCATGCAGAACCTTGGGAGCTGCACCATCAGCAAAGACTCCTTCCAGATTTCCACTCTGGTCTGTTCAACAAAACTTACCCAGAATGGTGAGTCCCCAGAGCTGCTGCTCCTCACAGCAGCCTTGGGATCTGTGTGCTGACTGTGCTGCCTTCTCCATCCCCATTCCATGTGGCTGTTTGCTGGGTTAGATTGTGTGGGTGACTGTGTGAACCATCCAAGCTTTTCTCTGTTTTGCTCCAGAGCAGTTGATGTCTCTGAAAAAGCAGAAGAATCCCAAGTGAAGTGGAACCAGGGATATTGTGTCCCATGTAGTTGAGGCTCTTGCCCTGAAATGCACTGAAACAGGCTCTGTGGCATTTCACTTTTCCTTGAAAAATAGCACTGAGGGAGGGGATGAGTTTGCTTTCAAGAGCAGGTAATATCAGGGCTCTGCTCCCAAACATGCTGGTTTGTTATTCCAAGGTGCAATATCCATATCTAGGGCTGAGGACAGCTCTGATGCTCTCTGCTGTGTGCAGAAGGGGTGTTAGGGGAGGATGTGTTACCTGGAGCTCACCCTCATGTGAGCCAGGAGTGGCCTTGGCTTCGTGTGTTCCTTTTCAGCCTTGCATTCTGTGCATTTGTCCTGTTTGTCAGCTGGCTGAGTGCATCCCAAGGCTGTGGAGAGCTGGTGGCAGCCCCCAAAGCAAATATTTCCCCTTTGCAGCCTGTGCCCTGTGTGTAATTCCGTGCTCGGTTGCCATGGAGCGATCCCTTGTTCTCCTGGCTGCACCAGCAGTGAGTGGGGAGTGTGGGAGGGTCATTCCATGGGGAGTGAGTCATTGCAGGGAGCTGCTGTGACTCAGGATGGTCTGTGGGGAGCTGCCTGGGGAGGGGAGGTGGGTGGGAATCACAGTGACACTGCCACATGCAGAGTCCCCTGTGTCCAGGGGGATGTCCCTGCTCCGTGTGTCCCAGCCCGGCGTGGGCTGCGGTGTTTTCCAGTGGCAGCTCCCAGCTCATCCCGGGTGTTTCACATGCAGAGCACATCAGATCCACTGCAGTCTGGCAGCCTTGGAGCCTGGCAGAGTGTTCAGCAAAACAACTGGGATGTGCTTGTAGGATTTCCCAGCAAAGATGGGGTCACAGCTCAGCAGCAGCACGGTGGGGCTGGGATTGGGAGAGCAGGATCCAACATCTGGAATTAAACTGCTTTTTGTTGGAAAATTGGTGCTGGTTTTCCCTTCAGCCTTCCCTAGTGCTCGTTAGTAGTTAAAACTATTTCTCAGTGATCAATATATTGATGTGGCTTTCACAGAACTGCTATTAAAATTAAGCCTGAGCATTGTTTGGTGCTTAATTTACATATTGTTTGCTTTGAAGGCCTGATCTTTATTTAATGCTGCTGTTAATTATGTTGTCTGGGAAACTTTTCCTCGGAGTTGCTGAAGTCTTTTCTCTCTCTCTTCAAAGTACTGTGACATTATTAAGCAAGATCGCCATGTCTTGTTGAGCAGAAAAGAAACAAAACAAAAAAATCATCATTAAATTCCTCCCTCAAGTATCAGTTTTCATCTAAAAGTTGGCAGTGATTTTCAGATGGTGATTTCTGAAGCTGATTATAAGTTTTGTAAGATGGTTTGTTAATATTCTTCCTTCAACTTTCTTAAAAACAAGTAAATAAAAATCCGTTTTTATCCTCACTTATAAAAATGTTGAGCCAAAGCAGATTTTTCTCCTTTTGGTTACCTCTAATAGTTCTTTCTTTACCCTCCATAACTATCTTAGAACTGGCCTTAAGACTTATTTTTAGTAATTCTGAAAGTATGTGAATAAGTCATCTGGCTTTTTCTGCATGGTGTTTGATGGTGCAGAGACTTTTTTGTGTCTGAGCTCTTTGAACACTCCCTTGACTTCAGTTCTCTATGAACTGTGAGTTTTTAATGTTCCTTTTCCATCAGTAATCGATGTCCTTAGCATGGAAAAGTCTTCAAAATAACAAACTTGGCCACTGCTGAGACTTTGAGAGAGAGTGATGGTGTGAGGTGTCTACTCAGTTTAACACTTGAGCAGTTTTTGGTGATTTGAGCAGAATTTATTAAAGCAGGACATTCCCTGGCCTTTTCCTGGACTTTGCAGTTAGTTTTGAGGAAGAGGGGTGACACAAGACAAAGAGAAGGAGGAAAAACCCTCAGTGCCTGTGGAAATAAATGCTCCTGGTGCCTTTTCCCAGACTTCCAGGATGTCCTTTAATTATCAGGGTGATGGGAACAGAACTGAAATTGCATTAATGGCTTGCTGGGAGAATATTCAGTTTTCAGTAGGCAGAGCTGGCTGTGCTGTCCCCGTGGATTTGCTGTTGGAAGCATCCAGGGCACCTCAAAAGCTTATTGCAAGAACTTCTGTTTTCTCTTCTTCCTGAAGTACTCAAATCTCTGGATAAGAGTGGCTGTTCCTTCACTGGAGTCAGGACTTGGAGGAACCAGGGAGACCAGGATTTTGGAGAACACTTGGGAGAAATTTGACTTAGCATAGTTGATAATTAAAAAAAACCCAACGCACACATATGTGTGTATGTATGCCACTATGGTGGCATAAAAAGTGAAGATGTAAGCACAGAATTAAAATAAAAATCACACAGACTGGAAAATCAAATGTTAAAGTCAAGAAGGCAGAGAACTTCAAAGAACAGATGGGAATTTAGTTAGAGGGGAAATATTATCTAACTGCATTCAGTGGCTGGGCTTTGGGAAAAGTTTGGGTGTTTCTGTAGGGAAGTTTTTGCATAGATCCAGGTTAAGGAAAGCAGACAGGCAGGAACTTGGGGTGTTTCCTTCCACTTGTTAAATACCCTGTAAAAGAACATTCTTCATATGCAGTCCCTAGAATAATAAATCACATTAATAAAGCCAAGTTGCTGATGGGGACCTTGCAGTCTGGGTGTTTGTTTAAACCTTTTGCAGTGGGAAATCACAGAATCCCAGACTGGTTTGGGTTGGAAGTGACCTTAAGGATCATCCAGGGACACCTTCCACTGTTACACCTTGCTCCAACCTGGCCTTGAACACATCCAGGGATCCAGGGACAGCCACAGCTTCTCTGGGCAGCCTCATTCTGTCTTCCTCTTGATGTTTTCTAACCTCAGATTCCACTTGACCTAGGCTTACTCCATCATTCCTGTTTCCTGTAGGCTAAAATATTGTTTTACATCCTTTTTCTGCCTTATTTTACACACAGCCCTGTGAAAAGAGTGGGATTAGCTGCCTGACTGCTGCTTTGCTGGGGTTAATTAATGCTTGCATTACCAGTGCCCATTTTTCCATACCCTGTAAGTCATTTTTCCCTTTCAGCTGGCCTGCACTGACATTTTGTGCTCACAAATGTATATTCATTTAGCATTTGCTGTGCCATCACGCTGCCAGTCCACGTGGGTTTGTTTTCTTGGGGCAATCCATGGTGCTGTTCAGAGCTTGTCTGTGGGCTGGCTTTTGTTCACATCATTTCTTCTGTCAGGCTGATGCCTTGTTAGAAGTCAGACTGCAGCCAAATTCAGGGGTGGAAAGCTGATATAAATACATCCATGAAACACTTTGGATAACTCATGGAGGCATCTTTGCTTTGCTTCCAGAAGCAATTTTTTTTTGTTAATACTGAATTTCTAAGACTTTGGGTTCAGGCTATAGACTTCTTGTAGGATGTGTTAAAAGGAATGGAGGACTTGGATTCAACTCTTTCAAAGCTTTAATGCAGTAAAACTCTCTTGATTTCTCCTCACAAAGAGATGATGAGAAGGCTTGGTTTGAGTGCTGCTCAGAGGGGACTCTTTCCAAGGAGTACTGTAGTGCTTTCCACTAGAAGTAATTTCATTTATTACTTAAAATGAAAGGTTTTTGAGAAAAGCATAGCAGCTGCTTTGAGTCTCTGCAGATAATTTCCAGAATAAACTCCACAGAGTCATGCCTTGGTAAATGTGTTGGTTGCTTTGAAAGCCTGAATAGCAAAGAGGTGAGGGGGTATTTGTTGGGAGTGCCTGTTTTGAGTGATTTTGGGAAGAATTCACACAGTATGAATTATTTGGGGAGGTGGGCTAGGGGATAAACTGAAGGTAGTGAGTCATTAAATTAGCCATAAAATCACTGAAGGTGGAGAAGACCTTTAAGATCATCGTGCTCTGCTTGTTACTGAAGGCTTCTCCTGAGCAGGAGTTGCTGCGAGTTCTGTTTTGTGCTGAAAACTGACTTTTCATGGAGAGGAACCTTCCCCTGAGGCTGCTTTGGCAAAGGCAGGAGGAGTGTGGGGTTTGGGGTCTGTGGGCAGTGCTGGGTTCCAGGGCTGGGGTTGGTGCTCACCAGGGAGCTGCTGCTCTGCAGGAAAACCCCACTGAGAGCTCCTCCCCAGGAGTTTTCCCTCAAAGGAACCTTTTCAATGACTGAAGGAGAGAGCTGGCCTCCTGCATTCCCTTGTTCCTCAGGGGATGCTGAAGTGACACCATCTTCAGGCTGCAGGATTTGGGGATGGGACCACTGGCATGGTCTGGGCTGTGCCCCAGGGTCCATCCCTTGGGAGCAGCCAAGCACTGGGCACTGGCAGATATTCATCACCCAGCTTTCCCCCACTCTCAGTTAGTTTTTGTGCTTCATTGTGCTTTATTTTCTTTTCACTTTATGCAGTGAGAACAGAGAAACTGGAACCATTAATGCTGGGAGAGTCACTGCCCTGTAGATACCACTGTGTTGGTGGCTGACTAATTTCATTTTGGCATTTTTTTCTAAATACACAACTGTTGTGTACAGCAAATCAAAAACCCAGGGACCAGGCTTCCTTGGCCTAGATTTTCCTGCTGATATTTCAAAAGCTGGCTGCTTTTCTGAAAGCCTTTCAGAGTTCTGTCAGGGCACAAGGATTGTCCCAGCTTTCTGCAGCGTCAGAGGGTACCAGAAATACATTGTTGTCCAGGGAAAAAGGCTGAAGTAAGGACATAAAACTTTGTCCTGCATGTGGTGATGGAGAGTGAGGAAAGGGAAAGAGCCTGCAGGAGATAATTGTTGGGATTTTTTATTCCTAGTTGATCTCTTGGGACTGCTGAAGTGGAGATCCAACACGAGCCTGTTGCACCAGAACTTGAAGCAGCTGATGAAGGTTGATGGGAGTGAAGTGGTCAAGGTAATGTAATGAATTAATGTCTGTAAAAATCCCAGATTTTGAGGTGTCTCTTTTTTTGGCTCCCCACACTTTCCCCCTCAACCTCACTACACTCATTTCCATATTAAATTGCAGCCAGGAACCTCAAACTTCAGGGTGCTGATGCTCCTCTCCCTGCCCTCCAGGAACATTTCAGATGTTTGAGAGCTGATAAAACACACATCAAATGCACATTTCTGAAAATTAGGTTGTTTTTTTTCCTAGCACTTTGGTGAATTTTTATATACAGATAGATGAAGAAAAGGTGTGTTTCTTTGCAAGATTAGACCATCTTGGAAGTCTTACATGGTGATGTTAAATGTATTTTTGATCTATGGATGTGGAATGCAATCCTAGTGTATGCTGCTGTTGTTTTCTTTTGAAAAATACTTCTGGAAACATTTAGCTGAGCCAAGTTATTTACATTTGCCAAGGCCACTGAGTGATTGCAGAGAGCTACATAAAGACAGATTTAGCTGTGCAAAAGGGGAGGCTGGGACTTTATTGAAGGTGTTGTAATAAATCAAATCTAAAAGAGTGTCAAAAGATGTACTTGGGGACAGGTGACCCTGGAGAGTTGTTTCCTTACTTCAGGGGATTTTTACTTGTTTAATAGAAGCATAATGAAGCCTCAGCTTGGACTTAAAGCACCTGGGAATGCTGATTTTGTCCTCCTTGGAGGGTGGGGAAAGTGGAGTCCCACAGATTTGTGTTTTGGGAAGCTTCTGCTTGCTGTGGTTTTGTCCTGGGTCATTTGAGGGCAGAATCCTGCCCGTGGTACTGGCTCCTGCTGAGCACTGCCATCCTCTGCCACTTGGAGCTCTCCCTCCTCTCCAAATGTGACATCCCAGAGTGTGTGGCACGTTCCTGCTGGGTGGATCAGGGATTTCCTCGGGATGCACCACAAATGGGGTTGGAGTAAAGGCAGTTTTGGAGTGAGTTCTGCAGCTGGCACATGCTCAGGACCCAATGGGATTCCCTTCTCCTGCTCCCAGGGATCTGAGTTGTGCTGGAGTCAGGCAGAGGGCAGAGGAGGGAGTGTTTAATATTGCTTCCACCACCATTTTCATCCTTTTTTAGAGGTCCAGTGCTTACATTCTCCATCTGTTGCAGCAGTGTTCCATCTTTGTGGGGGCTGCTCCATTGCAGGATCTGGTTTGGAACTGTTCCTTTCTGTTCTTCCAGCTTTCTTTGCCCTTCATGTTTTTAACTACAATACCCAGTGCAGCCTGGATAGCTTTAGAAAAAGTATTGATGTGATAAAACACATTGCTATTTTCTGTTAAGCCATTGCCTGTTTTAAAAACCCCCAGTAAAAGGCCTGGGCCTACTGGTGTTCATTTATTTGAGTGGAGATGAGCTCAGATCCCCATTCTGTGCCTGTTCCCAGAGTGTGTGGAGCTGTAAATGTTATCTCCCTTCCCCAGAGGCTCTGGCTCCATTTGTGCAGAGTCTGTGCAGTATGAGAATGTAAACTAACAGTGTAGGAATTATTCATGCCACCTGAGAAATGTCCTGCCCCTTCACACAGCAGCAGCATCTCTGCTGTGCTCTTCCTGCTGCTACACCAAGTCCTGGTTGAACAGATTTCAGACTTGAACTCTGCTCATGAAAGTCAGGCTGAGGTGCCTGAATGTGAAATCAAGGCTTGATCAGCCTCCCAACCATCCTTTGGCTTCCAAGGGACTCAGTGTGTGGGACCCAAGAGTGCAACTTCTCTTCAGACCAAGAGAGAAACTTCTCCTGTCAAGGCTCAAAAGTCTGCTTTGCACTTCCTTCCCTGCCAGCTGGCAGCAGCCACAGAATCATTTAGAATTACAGAACCATTTAGGTTGGAAAAGACCTCTGAGATCACAGGGTTCAACCTTTAGAACATCAAGTCCAGCCTTTAATGTGCTTTATTTGCACATCTTCTTTAGTGGGATGAGTAGGGCTGTGAGAAGGTGATGTTTTCCTTTTGCCCCCATGGTGAAATTATGAGCTGGCTCTTCCCCAGGACTGGGCTACAGCTGCAAGAATTTGGGCTTTTCTGTTTTTTCATCCTCAGCAGCACAAACTGTGACTCTGTGTTCAGTTGGTTTAAGGAGTTTGACATTCAGCTGTGAATGGGGGTTAATTCCTGACATTTGACTGTAGGTTTAGGAGATCAGGTGAGTCAGGCTTGATCCAGGAGACTCACTGAACAGCTCAACATTTTTAAAGGAGGAAAGCAGGAGTCAGGCTGGTTTTCCATCCCTCTCACAGGATGTGGAATGCCTCTTGTAGCTGGAACTCCAGGATCATTGTTGAGATGTTCTTCCCTCTGTCTCATCTACAGACGAGACAGAGGCAAAATCTTTTTTTTTCCCTACATTTTACTTCCCTGTGAGGGTGGGCAGCCCTGCACAGGGTGCCCAGAGCAGCTGTGGCTGCCCCTGGATCCCTGGCAGTGCCCAAGGCCAGGCTGGACATTGGGGCTTGGAGCATCCTGGGACAGTGGAAGGTGTCCCAGGGGGTGGCACTAAATGGGATTTAATGTCCCTTCCCACCCAAACCATCCTCGATGATTTGAGACAGATGTGCTGGAACCATCCACGTTTAACCCCTTCTTTCTCAACCCAAACTGAGCTGTGAAGCAGCCTGGCTGTGCCCTGGAGGAGCCCCTGTGTGTCTGTGCCAGCTGGAGGAAGGAGCTGCTCAGACACAATCCCTTTCCAGCAGGACTGATGAGTATCTCTGGCACTGCATGGATCCCTGGCTGCCTCTGGGAACAACTCCTGGAATTAGGGACCTTTTGTCCTTGTGCTTTACTGGGAGCCCCTGGCACTAATCTGCTTTTCCTCTGTGTTGCACAGATGGGGGTGCCCAGCCAGGGGGAGTGAAGACCTTGCTGTGCAGGTTTGGGGCTGGGGCAGCACTGGGGTGCTCTGTTCCCATGCCTGCATGTGTGATCCCACCTGGGACTGCGGGTCTGTGCTGCAGCCCTGAGCAGGGGTGTTCTGAGTGCCTTCCATGGCTCAGCTCCCACTTCCCTTGGCATGAGACTCAGTTGCTTTGTGTGGTTTGTGCTCTGAAACACCCAAATTTTCAGCAATGCATGGGCCTGGTGGCCGTGTGGTGAATCTGCAGTTTGGGAATTCTTGTTGTTGGAGCATTGTCACAGATTGAAGTCCTTGTCCAGGTGTGCCAAGTGTGATTTCTGACTTCATTTTTTCTGTTGGAGTGATAACCTGTGTATAGATAATCAACTTCACTAAAAATAATCTGCTGAAAAGAAAAGTGGATTTTCCATTTTTTGGCTAATTTAAAATGCCTTTACTTTAGCAAAAATATCTGTAGAAACCTGTGTGGAATCTCAATTTAATTGTCCTTTGAAATCATGATGAGCTGTGTTGTTTCTTTGTAGTTTCTTCAAGACACACTGGATGCCCTTTTTAACATCATGATGGAGAACTCAGAGAGTGAGACCTTTGACACTTTGGTGTTTGATGCTTTGGTGAGTTTGCAGTGGGGAGGGTCTGAAATGCACCTAATAATGGGGAATTAATGATAGAATCAAGTTTATTAATGGAAAAGATCTGAGCTATTATTTAATTTAAAAGCTATATTTAAAGCTTCAGATCCAGAGGGAGTTGGATTATATCATGTCATCCTCCCAGGAAATAAGGAAGCACTGAAATTCAGTCATTTTAATGGATTTAGGACAGGAGCAGAACAGAAGTTTTAATGCCAGTAATGTTTCTTCTCTGAGAAGAAAGGGGAATGGACAAAAATTAAAGATTTTTTTGAGACTGACACACTAATTATGCTGTTTTTTCAGGTATTTATCATTGGACTGATTGCTGACAGAAAATTCCAACATTTCAACCCTGTCTTGGAGACCTACATCAAGAAGCATTTCAGTGCTACCTTGGCCTACACGTAAGTTGGAACATTTATTTTTCCTAATGTGACTCAGAAAATTTTTCCAGGTAATGTTATTTAATTACTTAGCTTAATTAGGAGTGTGCCCATGAGCTTGGGAGGGTCTTGAAGAAGACTGGGGGTAGTCTTTGTTTCTTTCTTGAAATAAATTGGTACAACTTTCAGTCCTGTGCAAGGAGAAGTTTTGATAGTGCTGTAATGGAGAAGGGGATGATTTGACAATTTCAGGAGTTGTTTTGTAAGGAAAACAAAAGCAATTCTCACTCATATTGGAAGGAAATCATGTCCATTTAAGATGCTTCAAATACTGGGTTTTTTTGTGCATTAAATGACACTGTACCCCGATTATCCACATGACTGTCCATGTGGGGAAGAAGCAGTGACAAAAAAACAAAGGCCCATTATTTTTGTTGTCTTAAGTAGTTTTTGGCAGTTGGAATCTTTGATGCTGTGTTAGGCTGGAGGAAAAATATCCAATGGATATCTTTGCAGTGCTGGGGGAAGGCAAACCCAAACCAGGAAACCTGGGGTGCCCTTTGCTGGGCAGAGTCTCTATTAAGGGACCTGAAAAAGTTTGAAAATACTGATTTAAAATCGTGAAGAATTATAAAAATATAGAGTATCCTGAGTTGGAAGGGACTCACAGGGATCACTCAGTCCAGCTTCTGGCCCTGCACAGAACCCCCAAAATCCCACCCTGTGCATCCCTGGCAGTGCTGTCCAAACCCTCCTGGAGCTCTGACAGCCTCGTGCCCATTCCCTGGGGAGCCTGGGCAGTGCCAGCACCCTCCTGGGGAAGAACCTTTCCCTGATCCTTCTTTAATTCCCAAACATTTGAGCCTTCAGTCTCAAGGCTGATATTTGGATCACTGAGTTGCTGTTGCAGCTCCATGTGGAGCATCCTGCATCACCTGGACTTCTCAGGAAGAGCTGAGGGTGGTCCTTTCATGGCATGGAGAGCATCCCTCCCTTCCTCAAGTGCAGGGAGACACAGACAGGGAAGAGCTGAATTCTGGCTTGAGGTGTCCCCATGGATGTGACAGATCCCTGCCCTCTCCCTGCCTTTTATTCATGGAACATCCAGCATGGAAAAGAGCTCCAAGATGATCCAGCCCAACCTTCAGCCCTGAAGTAAAGAGAGGTGGCCTTGGCAATATTTAAGTGCTTGCTTGAAATGCTCAGGCAGTTTGCTGCTGCTCCAACAAATCCCCAGGCAGCAGGATCTCTGTGAGCTCAGTGTTGTTTTCTGTTAGTGGGGAATAATGTGGAGCTTGTTTACTTGGAGTGGGGATGTTGGATCATGCACTGGAGCTGGGATGATTTGAAATGGAATTGCTCGTGGTTGCATTAAAGCCCTGATTTATATTCATTGGAAGGGAGGGAGCTGAAACAGGATTATTTTGAAAATTGTTTCACTTTCGAGTTTGATAGGCTTTAAAATGGGGAAGAAGAGAATTTCCAGCTGCTGGTGTGTACTTTGAGAAATAAATTTTACAAATTTCAGCCCAAAATCCACAGGAAGGCTTTCTAAAGGGGAAGCCTTGCTGAATGAAGGAACTCATAATTTGTGTGAATTCTAACAGCATGCTTGTATTTTATTTAATTATTTTTATTATTATTATAATTTTTTATTCTTATTTATTTATCATTTATATTTATTTATTAGTATTATTAGTGGGTGCATCTTTCTCAGAGCCTAAATCTGAATATCCATCTGAACATCCAGCAGAAAATCAGCCTTACTGAGATTGGTTGTATTATTTGTGTGTTAAATGAGGTTGTGATCTGTGGTTTTTCTTTTTTTGCTGAAGAATAAATTCCAGCTACTTATCAGCAAAACAAAACCATAATGAGTTTAATAGTTGAATAATTAACTTTGTAGCTCTGTGGGTACATAATTTTTCTTTAAACCTTTCAAAATGGAAATTCTGTGAGAATACTTGTAACTTGTATGTGGGTTTTTTTTGTATTTAAACAGAAAACTGACCAAGGTTTTAAAAACATACGTGGACAATGCTGAGAAGTGTGGGATCACTGATCAACTCTTCAAAGCCATGAAAGCCCTGGAATACATCTTCAAATTCATTGTCCGCTCCAGGATATTGTTCAACCAGTGAGTACAGGCAGTGCTTCAACCTCCCCTGGCCAATAATGCCCCAAAACTGCCAACATTTTACAGTCCAGCAGTTAAAATTGCTCAGTACTGCACTATTTTAGAAATGAAGCTGTGAGAAGTTGTTTCAGGAGAAGGGGTTTCCCTCTTTAGCAGAAATCTGTATTTTCAGTAGCAGTGAATTGGTAAAATCATCATAGTTTAGTTCTCTGAACAATTAAAGCTTGGCACTGTTTGG
Organism: Ploceus nigricollis; assembly: GCA_013399945.1. Classification (NCBI taxonomy): domain Eukaryota; kingdom Metazoa; phylum Chordata; class Aves; order Passeriformes; family Ploceidae; genus Ploceus; species Ploceus nigricollis. The sequence goes on along the minus strand of VXBC01000200.1, from coordinate 44,548 downwards.
GGAAACTTCTGTTGCTGTATTGTGTTTTATACACAAGATGTTACAGAAGTTGTAAACCAAGCTGATGGGATCTTCACTTAGATTGAGTCCTTTTACTGCTTGTTAGCAGTGGGAACAACCTTATTGCAAGGGATTTATGTAGAGCTCTTCAGTTACCATCTCCACCACCCTTTTCTCTAATTTAGGGCTTGGAATTTATTTCTGTAGGAGCCTTGCTGTGAGAGTCATAAAATACTGGATGTCACTGAGGCTGTAGCAGGGCCTACAAATCACTTGAAAACAGAAAAAATAAAATTCCCTCTGGCTGCAGATTGGATTTACAGACAATCTGACCCTCCAGGACTGGCTGTGGGATTTCCTTGTGGGAAGCACAAATTCACAGCCTTCCAGTGTGAGACCCAACCCTCCATGCCAAGGGATTAATCAACAAAATTATTGAATGCACAAGGAGCCTGTGATTATTTTCTGCTGCAGGACTGAAGCCCTGCCTGGGGGGTGTGATTTGGAGTGATTAAAATGCAGGATTGATGCTGTTCCACTGAGGAATCACAAGCAGCAAGCTGAAGCTTTTATTCCAAAATATGACATATTTTTAACTTCAGGAAGGGGTGGTGGGCTCCATGGATGGATGGAGCATTTTAGCAGTTGAGTTCTGGATAAATCCATGGAAGTTCATCCACTTAAAGCATGGTGGCACATCTCTTTGTTCACTACAGCAAAGGTTGCTAAAGGCAAAATATTACAAGTGACCTTTAGAAATATCTCTGCTTTCCTCAGTAATGATCCCAGTGCTTGTGTACATTTACTACAGTCTTAAAATCCTCCAGGCAGGGCTGGAAGGACCTACCTGGTGTAAACCTTGATTTCCTACAGATGCAGGGATTTTGTGCTTTATCAGGTATATTAAATAAATAGATGTTATTAACTGACAGTAGGAACACATTTGTGACTAACTTGTTTATTTTTATTATAACTTCCTTTTTGAAAGGCCGAGCTTTTTGTCTGAAGCACTTTGATTTATTGGGCTGTCAAGTTCAGTTACTCTTTCTGTTGGTATAAGTTTCACCTCTCTAATCTGTTCAGGGGGACACTAAAATCCATTATGGAAATGGGGACTTAACAAGTTTTTTATCCTGCATAAGCCCCAGTTTTGACCTAAAATGGGAACAGAAGTGTGCACAGCAAAGTAACACAATTAAGTGGTTTGGGGCTTTTTTTTTCTGTAGTATTTATTTCCTCTGTGTCCAGGTTAAAATAAATCTTTTCATATCTGGGGTTTCCAAAGGTTTATGAGCACAATATTAAAAATGATACACATTGCCCTCAGTGTAAAGCAGCAGGAGCATCCTGAACTCCATGTTTATCCCAAGAAAAGCCCATTTCCAGCTGCAATATGTGATCCATCATGATGTAGTTTTAGATGGGATATTGGGAAGGAATTCCTGGCTGTGAGGGTGGGCAGGCCCTGGCACAGGGTGCCCAGAGCAGCTGTGGCTGCCCCTGGATCCCTGGCAGTGCCCAAGGCCAGGCTGGAGCACCCTGGGACAGTGGGAGGTGTCCCTGCCATGGCAGGAGTGGGACTTGATGGGATTTAAAATCCCCTCCCACCCAAACCATGCCATGAGTCTGTGATCTTGGAACATGAAGAAATTGTACAAGGATTGTAGCTAGAAAATTTCTGGATGAAATTCCCTTTCTGAGCTGCAGACTACATTCAAGGCCTTCCTACTGGGTTTAATTCCAGGAGAAAATGGAGGAGAGTAAAAGGAAGCTGAACTCGTGCTGGGAGCTGCTCCAAAGGGTCTTGGTGCCAGGTGTTTGGGGGGATCAGAGCCAGTGGGACCAGGGAGGGCTTTGGAAGCCCAGTTGTTGTTGTTGGGGGAGGCTCTTGATCCATCAGAGCTGACTGGGCAAAGATGGGGTTTAACTGGGGGAAGGAGTCATGGAATGGTTTGGGTGGGAAGGGACCTTAAACTCATCCCATTCCACCCCTGCCATGGGCAGGGACACCTCCCACTGTCCCAGGGTGCTCCAAGCCCTGTCCAGCCCGCCCTGGAAGTCCCATGTGATGTTTATAACTCCCCCTGTTCAGATTTAATCTGGATTCCAGATCCCTTTTTTTGGTCATGTTAAGTCTGACTAACCCTGCTGTGGGTGAGTCCCACGTGCTGCCCGAGGAGGAGAAGTTTTCAAGGATGATGTGGAGCCAGTGGTGGTCTCCCCCTGAGGATTGTGCCATCCTACACCTGGAGCAGGGCAGGTTCTGCATTTAAACCACTCCAGAGAATTCCAGGAGCACTCATTGTACCCGTGGCCCAAGTTCTTCACTTTGGCTGTATTTTTTTGTTCTCTGGTGTTGCTCAGCTGCCTCTGTGCAGTTTTTTATCCCCCTTAAAGCATCTTAGAGAGAGGGAGGGGGGATCCCAGTGGGCAGCTCAGCTGTGAGGAATCTGCCTGAAGGCACAGGGACCTTGCTCCTGCAGCTGAGCTGGGGCTGAGTCACTGCTCTGTGTCAGCTGTGCTGACTCCATGGCAAACTGAGCCTGAAATTAGTGCTGAAACACGATTTAACCTCAGTGCTTCCTTCCCACAGAATAAAAAAGTATCTTCTTAGCAAAAAGAGGGTCGATGTGTTCTTTCTGTCTTTCTTTCCCAGAGTTTAAGGTCACTCACCTTAGGCCACTGGTAGATTTTAATGATTGCTGGCAAGTTGTCTGGCTGCTTTCTGGCATCATCAGCACAAGGACCTGGCAGACATCTGCAGGGTGGAGAGGCTGTCCCAGGCACAGGGAGCTGGGGCACTGCTCAGGGCTCCACCAGAGACTGGAGCAGCACTGCTGCATGTGGCATTTCACAGGGACAACTTCACAACAAAAATCTCTTCCTCATGCTGGCCCAGTTTTTTTTTTTGTTTTGTTTTTTTGGTTTTTTTTGGGGTTTTTGTTTGGTTTTTTTTGTTTGTTTGGGTTTGGTTTTTTTTTTTTTGGTGGAAGAAAGCTCTTGATTCAATGAAGAAAGTTGTAGAAATTCTTGAGAAAATGTAAGACAAAAAATGGCCATCTGTCATCCTATTGTTAAAAAAAAACCCAGATTTTTTAAAACAGTATTTCCATTGTGGTTTGTGCTGATGAAACCCAATTCTTTTTCAGGCTGTATGAAAACAAAGGAGAAGCAGACTTCAGGGAGTCTCTGCTGCAGCTCTTTAAGTCCATCAATGAGATGATGAGCAGCAACTCTGACCAGACTGTCATAGTGAAGGTTTGTGTTTCCAGATCTCCAGTTTTGCATTCTCAACCACAATGAGGCAGTGAAATATTTGCTTATTTGTGCTTAAAAGCTGGCTTCACTTCAGTCAAGGTTAATTCTTGGTGCTTCTGCTGAAGGGTTTGTGACTGTGCAAAGAACTTTGAACAAGTAAATTTATAGAACTCTAAAATTATTTAAGTTGGAGGAGACATCTAAGATCATTGAGTCCAACCTTTAATTGCTTCAAAACCCTCACTTTTATTTTAAAAAGAGAACTTAATTTGGGTTCAGTGGTATTTGGCTTTTTTAACTGTATAACCTTAAAGTGTTTTTAAGACATTATACTTAAGATGCTACTGACAGTGTAGATCCTCATATTTTAATGTATTTATTTATATCTGAGGCTGTTCAGGAACTTCAATATAAGATCTTAAGCCCTAGTACATATTTTAAAAAAGAAAGTAGTGAGAGAGACTGGAAGCTCCACCTTTCATCCCTCAGACATTTTTTTGTGTCCCTTTAAAAAACAGCATCTGCTTTTGGGAACATTGGCTCATGCCAATGGGAAAGGGGCCTGTGCCCTCAAATGGTGCAGATATCAAAGAGCAAAAGCTCTGAATTACAGGACTGGTAGATTTTAGTGTCCAGAGGAGGCTGGATACAGAAGTTAGTGGATCTTCTTCATCATGGAAAACTAGAGACTGCCCTAAATGTGTGTTTGATAAGCTGCACCTTGAGCTTCTCCTTGTGCTTCCAACCAGAGTTTATAAAAAAGGTGAAACCCCTGACCCAGCCCTGCTGAATCAGACTGGAGAGATGATCAAGGGGCTGAGATTTGGGGACAGTTGGACTCTTCCTGCTCAGGTGGTTGCAGAGACAGACAGTGGGAAATCCCTGTGCCAGCAGGAGAAGTTCCTGGAGCAGGAAAAGTCCTGAGTCAAAGCCCCCAGTCCTTTGCAGCTGAGCTCTGGAGCTCCTGATGCCATGCTGAGCACACAGCAAAAAGAGATAGTGGGGATAAAGCAGCTGAGGAGGAATATTTTAGGCAGAGAGGCCAAGACTGGATCATCTGATAACAAATAGGGATATTACACATTTCAGGAAAGCTGTATTTTCATTTCATTGCCAAAGCATCTGTCCTGAATGGAGATGGGCAGGTGGAGGCTGTGGCCCAGAGTGTGCTCTCTGGGGTGTTACAAATGGGGAGTTTGCAGATTATGGGAGTGGAATGTGCTGTTTCTTTTCCTGAGACTCCCTTGCAGGGCCTGCTGCAGGAATGCAGATGAACATGAGCTTTTTTCTTTAACAATTTATACCTTGGGGGGGGAAAAAAGCTAAAAATTGTTTTGGTTTTGTTCACCTGAGATGCAGGAAGGAAAACTGCCTGGTAAGGACTGGAGAGATCCCACCAGCAGTGGTTCAGGTTCAGAGCTCTGCAGGCTTGGGGAGAGCACAGCTCCTGTCTGTGTTTGTAGGGTGGCAGAAGAAGCTCAGAGGGATGAGCCAGGGTGGGATTCAGTGTGCTTGAGGAAGCCTTGACAAGCTTTCATTCATTATTTATTGCTTTCATCTCCTCTGGACTATAATTACTGAGCTCTTAGAACACATCATTGCTACTATTGGCTTTTTGCAGCTTGTGAAATTGCTTTTATGATGTTCAGGTATCCACTGGAGCTGTGCAGTGTGAGCACCAGGCAGAAATGTGTGCTTCTGTCTGAGAACAAAACTATTGAATGGGTGGATAAATGTGGGAGTTTTCAGAGAGAGAGAGAGAGTGGATTCTGTGCATCCTGCTTGGCAGAAATGTGTGCCTCTGTCACAGAGAACAAAACTATTGACTTGGTGGGTAAATGTGGGGTTTTGGAGAGAGTGAGTGTGGAATCTGTGCAGCCTGCCTGGCAGAGCTGCAGGAGTGCTGGGAGGTGCCAGTGACACTGTGAGGTGACATTAGAGGCTTCATTCAGCATCTCCATCTCTGCTGGTGGAGAGGAGCTCCCAGAGCTGAGGGTGGGCAGACGGGGGACACTGCTGCAGGAAGANTAGTGGGGATAAAGCAGCTGAGGAGGAATATTTTAGGCAGAGAGGCCAAGACTGGATCATCTGATAACAAATAGGGATATTACACATTTCAGGAAAGCTGTATTTTCATTTCATTGCCAAAGCATCTGTCCTGAATGGAGATGGGCAGGTGGAGGCTGTGGCCCAGAGTGTGCTCTCTGGGGTGTTACAAATGGGGAGTTTGCAGATTATGGGAGTGGAATGTGATGTTTCTTTTCCTGAGACTCCCTTGCAGGGCCTGCTGCAGGAATGCAGATGAACATGAGCTTTTTTCTTTAACAATTTATACCTTGGGGGGGGAAAAAAGCTAAAAATTGTTTTGGTTTTGTTCACCTGAGATGCAGGAAGGAAAACTGCCTGGTAAGGACTGGAGAGATCCCACCAGCAGTGGTTCAGGTTCAGAGCTCTGCAGGCTTGGGGAGAGCACAGCTCCTGTCTGTGTTTGTAGGGTGGCAGAAGAAGCTCAGAGGGATGAGCCAGGGTGGGATTCAGTGTGCTTGAGGAAGCCTTGACAAGCTTTCATTCATTATTTATTGCTTTCATCTCCTCTGGACTATAATTACTGAGCTCTTAGAACACATCATTGCTACTATTGGCTTTTTGCAGCTTGTGAAATTGCTTTTATGATGTTCAGGTATCCACTGGAGCTGTGCAGTGTGAGCACCAGGCAGAAATGTGTGCTTCTGTCTGAGAACAAAACTATTGAATGGGTGGATAAATGTGGGAGTTTTCAGAGAGAGAGAGAGAGTGGATTCTGTGCATCCTGCTTGGCAGAAATGTGTGCCTCTGTCACAGAGAACAAAACTATTGACTTGGTGGGTAAATGTGGGGTTTTGGAGAGAGTGAGTGTGGAATCTGTGCAGCCTGCCTGGCAGAGCTGCAGGAGTGCTGGGAGGTGCCAGTGACACTGTGAGGTGACATTAGAGGCTTCATTCAGCATCTCCATCTCTGCTGGTGGAGAGGAGCTCCCAGAGCTGAGGGTGGGCAGACGGGGGACACTGCTGCAGGAAGAGTGGATGAATCCCTGCATGGTGCCCCACCTGGGGCAGGACACCTTGGAGCCATCAGTGGCAGGGCCAGCAGCAGGGTGTGACAGGGCTGTCACCCTGCTGTCACAGAACCTTGGAGCAGCCACTGGGTGCTGTGCTGGTTCCAAACCCCAGGAAAGGGTTAAAGGGGTGCAGAGGGTGGGAATGCTGCACCTCCCCAGCAGGTGAGACCTTGATCTCCTGTGCCCTGGGATTTGTACAAGGGCAGGCACTTGCTGACACCCTTAGGAGGGGAGTTAAAAAGAAGTAAAGGGATTTTTAATCTTTTCTGAAGTTTGTTTTTGCAGGGGGCTGTGGGGGCAGCCAGGGCCAGAGCTCAGGTGCAGGGATGTGCTGGGAGAACCAGCAGGGGAAGGGAGGGCTGAAACCACAGCTGGTATCTCCTGGGGACACTGCTGGGGACTAGGGCTGGGCACAGGGAGGGGCTCTGAGGGCAAGGAGGTGCTCAAAAGGCTGGAGCATCCCTTCCATGGAGCCAGGCTGGGACACCTGGGGGTGCTCCCCTGGACAGGAGAAGGCTCCAGGGAGAGCTCAGAGCCCCTGCCAGGGCCTGAAGGGGCTCCAGGAGAGCTGGAGAGGGACTGGGGACAAGGGATGGAGGGACAGGACCCAGGGAATGGCTTTAAGCTGTCAGTGGGCAGATTTAGATGGGATATTGGGAAGGAATTGTTCCCTGGGAGGGTGGGGAGGGGCTGGGATGGAATTCCCAGAGCAGCTGCGGCTGCCCCTGGATCCCTGGCAGTGCCCAAGGCCAGGCTGGACACTGGGGCTTGGAGCACCTGGGACAGTGGGAGGTGTCCCTGCCATGGCAGAGGTGGAAAAAGAGCTTTGAGTCCCTCCCAACCCAAACCAGTCTGGGATTCTGGATCCTTTGCTGAAGTTTTGTGGAAAATCAATGATTTTAAACAGATAAATCCCCAGGTCCCTGTGTTGTGCAGGAAGATCAACAGATCTTGCTGTGTAGCAGTTTTAGGCTTTTTTTCACTGATTTTTGTAAATATTGGGGAAGCTAAATAAGTGTAGACAAAATAAGTGTGTTTGGAGAGAGATAAGAAGTTGCAAAGACCTACAGAGAAAATTAAGGTGCTTTCCATTAAACAAGGCAGATGCTTCTTTCACACATCCCACTGCTCCCATTTCTCCTTGCAAAAACTGGAATTTTCCTTTACAGTTTATCACCGTGGAGCAGAACTGCCACTGGAAACTTTCTCAGAGATGTTTCCAACTTTTTGGGCTGGATAAACTGGATTTTTTTTCCTATCTGCTGGGGGAGTAGCCTTCAAGCTGACACAGAATGAAAGACTGCAGTTTTGTGTTCTTAGCAAGAATTCCTCTTTATCTATTCAAATATTTATGTCCTTGTGGAAGCTGATGAGCTGCTGTTGACTGTAGGTCTGCAGTTGTTTAATATTTTTCATTTAAATTTTTTTTAGTTTTAATTTTTCAAGGCTTTGGGTGCATGCATGGGGGAAAAATAAAGTTGCCTCAAAAGAAAACTCTCAGAATTGTACAAGGATTTCAGGCTGTAGAGCACAAAAAGAGGCTTGGAATTTGTACCTCTTTTAGGATTATGGACATACAAAAAGTTTTGGGTAGGGGAGAATTTATAGGGTTTATATCTATATATAAAACATTAAAAGGTTATTTTTAAATTGTCTGGTACTACTTCAGCTATGGATTTTTGCAGTAAATAGGTAAAATTCCATATGCTCTTGGAATGTGGTTTGAGCAGAGCTTTACTAGCACTCTACTACTGCTTACACCTCATTTCTTTTGCCTTTTATATACTCAAATGTGTTGGAATTAAAATGTTGAGGTGCAAGAGCAACTAAAACCCCCTTTCACCCTGGGTTATAATCAGTCCTGTAGGTTTGAATTTGAGAAGGTGAACTGCTAAAAATTACAATGTTCAAAACAACGCGGAAGTTGGGGTTTTTAGTTAATTAAATAAAAATTTAGGGATGTTTTTTTGGTGTTTCAGTGTTGTCTGCAGTGGAGACAGACATTTCAGGGCTGGCTTTTGCAGTTTTTGAAGGTGTCCAAGCAGGAGAAGGAAATCCAAGCAGTGATTTGAGCTGACATGCTGTGGTTGTTCCCTCAATAACAAAAATTCTCCTCTCATGCTGAGTGGCAGTGGCTGCAGCAGTAGCTTGGGAAGGGAGGTTCCACTTGGTTTTCCAAGCATCACTTTGAGGGTTAAACCTGCTGCAGTAAGGTGAGCAGCATTTGGTGTGTGCATGCATTTTTAATGGTTACAAGTGAGCTGAGCCTTCCTGGGTTTATTCCTCTTTTCTGCTAATTGGTGCATGATAATTATTTCCTTAACCTTCTCCTGCTGAAGGATGAGCTCAGCTGGAGCCTGGGAGTGATGGTTCAAGTGTGGATAAAAATGCAGATATTCCTTAGTCAGGGATTCCTGCATCTCTTGGGAGGCAGAGAAGCTCCTCCTGCAGTGGAGGGAGCTGCACCCTTCTCAGCAGACATAAATGACACAAAAATTCTAACCTATGCCTAATGTCTTATATTTCACCCACAAAAAATTATAAACTATATTTTTATACCAATATAAAAATGTAAAAATCATGTGAATAATAATCAAATAAAAGCATAATAATAATAATAATCAAAATTAATGTCATAAAACCTTGTTAATATAAATCATATTGCAACTCAAAACTTCATACAAAATAGAAAACCATTAAAATTTTAATTACATTTAACCTATCCCAAAACAAAATTAAGAAAAAACAAAAAACACCCCACCTTAAAT
>VXBC01000200.1:4054-34842 GCA_013399945.1 Ploceus nigricollis | reverse complement strand
TTCTCCACCTTCTTCTCCACCTTCTTCTCCACCTTCTCCACGGGTTTGGGTGGTATTTTGTAATTAAACAGAAAAGTCCACGTTGTGGGGCACAAGAGATCAGTTATTGGGTTAAAAGTGAAAATAATTTAAGTGTCATTTCTTAATTAGCTAGTTTAACCTTAAAAGACCTTATAGAGGAAGATAGTTAGGCATTTCGTAGCTTGTTAATAGAATGCTGTAGAACTCATGACTTGTAAAACTATAATATAAATAAAAATAATAAACATCTAAGTCTAAACACAAAATATCATCTCAAACACTTTCAATCCCAACCTTTACAAAAACAAAAAAAAAAAACCAAAAACCATCAGAGCCCCTCTGGTATTTGCTGTTTTGTTCAGGAAGACTGGAAGCTCTGAATAATCTGAATTAAGGAGGTGTGAGCACTTTGTGTGTATAAAATCATCCTGTGTGTGGCCACAGAGAGCTGGGGTGGAAGATGAGAGAATTTTTTAATGTGAATTCTCCTGTGCCTGTGGGTTCTTAAGAATTCTGCTCACTTCTAACACATTTCTCAGTGTCCAGTCTGTACTTTAATATTCAGCATTTATTGCTAAAGCCACAGAAAAATATTTAAATGAAAGCAGGGAAATATGAGGTGCCTGAGAAGAAAACAAGAGACTGTGTTAATCTGCAGGGCTTTTCCAACAGGTGGAATTCTTAATAAACATCACTTCAGATGAGCTGAGTAACAAAATGCAGCTGTGGACTGAGGTTTTGTGTCTCTTAGAACCCATGTGGGAAATATCTCCAGAAGATATTTATTTGTGATTGTGCTTTGGCCTGGTTTTGGCCTGAAGCTGGGCTGTTTTACACTGAATTTAGTGTGAATTTAGTGTGAATTTAGTGTGAATTTAGTGTGAATTTAGCGTGAATTTAGTGTTAATTTAGTGTAAATTTAGTTGCTTTGCAAAAAAAACCTGCAAAAATAAAAACTGCTTTAGTTTGTGGGCTGAATAACTGCTCTAGGCTGGGGCAAATCTCAAATATTGAGTTTAAGTGTTCCTGGGTATTGTACTGGACTTCATTTGGTTTGGATGAGTTTAATGGAATGGCACCCGAGATAATGCTGGGGTGGAAGGGAGGTGCTTTGTTGAATGGCACAAAGGATGAAAATTAACATTAAAATAATGTTCTCAAATGGAGTCGGGTGAAACAAATTTATTGCTTTGTCCAACAAAAGAGTTCAGAAGAATATCATGTATTTGGCACAGAGTTTTTGTGCTTAATTTGGAGGCCAGGTGTGCTGATGGAAAAGAATGGCTTTCGAAAATGACAGTTTTAAATTAAGGATTTTTTTTGCTTTTATGGACTACAAAGAGCTGAACTTAAACCCCAGAAAAAAGCTGTGGTGTTCTGCTCAGAATACATTTTGTTTAATACTTTGCAAATGTCATTTGGTCAATCTAATGACAACCTTAAGTTAGTTTTTTTTTTAAACAGATACTGCAGAGAAGCTTTTGTAACACTTTTTTTTTTTTGTCGTTCCATTTATAAACCCAAGAATGGGATAATTTTCCATTGTTAAAAGATTCTTTTTCTATCCTGCTTGCTTTTCACTCACCAGTGACCTACTGTAATTATCACACAGGTGATTTCACTTTTGTGTCAGGAGGTCTTTTCATATTCTCAACTGTGTAACAAACAAAAGTAAATGAGTAAAACTCATTTTTCTGTTATCCAAAATTCTATCAGAAATGCTTTAAGGTACTTAGCAAAGTTGCCCTGTCTTATTTTAATGTGTTTTTATTTGCCTGATGACACAGAGAGGAGGCTTTTACTTGTCCTCTCATCCTTTTGTGAGGAAATTAAAAACTCCAGAAATTCACTTGGATGGCAGCTCCTCCTGGTAGTTTTAGCACTTAGGCCACTTTCTGTCCCAGTAAATAAATGAAGCTTACTCTTATTTAAATATTCAAGTGTCAAAGTGAAGTTTTTTCGAGGTTTTCCCCAAACAGCAAAAAACTGCAGAAAAAAATCCTTTCAGAGAATCAGGATAAATAATTCAGGTAAACTTTTAGTCACAGAAATGCTTTGAACTTTTAGATCTGGGCAATGAGCTAATTTCCCTTCTGGTAGATCCCATTCTTTACCCATTTTTGGTTCATCAGACCTGTCTGGAATGGGCTATCAGTGAGAAAAGAGCAGTGTGGGCAGTGCAGGGGATTCTTCATTGGTGTGCAAAGGGGCCACTGTTGGCAATAACAATTCCATTGCTCCTGATCTTATTTATTCTGGCCTTTTTGAAGGGCTTTTTTTCCCCTCAAATGATCTTTTGATACCAACACTGAGTTTGTTCCTTCCACACAAACATGACCTCCCTGCCAGCTCTGGACAAGTTCAGGAGAACACAATTAGTTGTTAAATTAATTGGTATTCAGAGGGACCACTGTTGAAAATAACAATTCCATTGCTCCTGATCTTATTCTGTTTTTTTTTTACCAGATCTGAAGGGTTTTTGCACTCAAATCATCTTTTGATACCAACACAGCATTTGTTCCTTCCACACCAATGTGGTTTGGCTGCCAGTTGTGGAGAAGTTTAGGAGAACACAATTAGCTGTGAAGTCATTAGGAGCCCATCAAAGAATTTATCTGAAAGGTTGCAAAGGGCCCTGCTCCAGACAGAGAGCAGGTTGGGATGATTTAGGGAATGAGTTGCAATTAGTCCCTGGAAGGATAAATCCTGGGAATTGCCATCCCCTGCACTGGCTGTGCAGAGAGCTGTGCCCATCAATTATTCCTTAATTTCTTCCATTTAAGGCAAAGCTTTGACTTTTCTGGCCCTGATTATTTTCACTTAGTGAGCTGTGTTTCTTGGCCCAGTTAATTGCCATTTTCACAGTTTTTAAAGGTATCCTTGAGGCACTGAGCAGCTCCATGGCTTCTCTTGGCAGCTCCTCCTCAGAGGAAGTTTCAGCTCATGGTTCTTCCCGTACTTTCTGTGGAATAATTCCTTTTGCACACAGCTGTGGTGTTCATGAAGGGGAAATTAATGTGTGTTTGTGTGGTTGGGATGTAGAGGATGAGCCACAACATCTCTGAGTTGGCTGCAGGCTGCCCTGGCCTTGCTGATGTCATGCTGAGCCATGTGAATCACAGCCTGGACAAAAAAAAATAAAATCCCAATAACAACCCACAGCCCACAGAACAGTGAGTGTACGAGGAAATTCAACTCAGGGAGAATATATCCATTATTCATGCCACGCACAGACTCATTGCTGCTTTCACTCCTTTTCATCCTTCCCCTTTGCTGCTTTATTTGTGTGCTTTGTAGTACTGGAAATGACTGATTTTGTGACTAGATAAGGGTGGGAATAATTTGTCACTGGTTTTGCACAAAGAGAGAAGCCCCTTCGGGCAGTCAGGTTTTATTGCAGCCCAGCTTGAAACTGTGTGTAATTATTGAGTGTGTGTGAGGCTGATCTTGCCAGCTTTGGGTGTGCTTCTCATGTGATCACAGGGAAATTACTGCAAAAAACTGTTGGAGTGAACATTGAGGTTCCTCACTACTGTGGATTTTAATACTGGTTGGAATTTTCAAGTGGTTAAGGCATCCCTGTGTAACCATGGAATTAAGATTTTGGGCTTAGTTTGCTGTGTGCTTCTTGTGGAAATGAGGAATTGGAACCTTTGTCCAGTGCTGGTCAAGAATGAAAAGTAATTAATGTAATATATTTAAATATTTAAATGGGAGGAAACCCTCCCCAAACCAGATGCTTATTTGTTTTTCCTCGATGTTACATGGAAAGACAAGAGCAGGGCTTTTTTTTTATCTGCTGGATTTCATATACCTCATTTATGCATTGCAGTGTCCTGGGAATAACCAGCATTGCAATGGAGCTACTGCTCACAGAAAATCTACTTCAGCTGCAGCTTGAACAGAGTAAGATCTACAGCAAGAGCTGCCCTTCTACATGATTTAATACCAATAAAAAATTATTTTAGTAGCCCTTTGGCTTGGACAAATACACATTTAATCACGGGGCTGCACAGACTCATAGTCTGATCATCTTGTCACATTATCAAGCCAGCTGAGGTGGGAAATTGGGAAATATACTTCCACAATCTTCTTTAAATCTCCAGAATTAAACTTTAATTGGCTTGTCCATAAAGTAGACCCTCAGTTACTGCTAATTGTTGCAGCTCCAAGCTGTAAATGGCTGTTGTAAATAGTTTTACCTCACAGTAGTTCATGAGAGCTGTTCAAGTGTTAATTTTTACACTCGGTGTGAAATTTTAATTCAAGATATAAAATGCAGGCTCCCTTTTAGATGTGTTACTAAACATTTATGGCTCTGTGCATGTGAATGATCAGCAAATAAACCCCCTTTGCTGCCTGTAGTTCCTAACTGGTCATTAGAGCCCTCATCCATCACAGCTGCCTTTGTTCCAGAGTCCCCAGCTCAGGAGTCCTCCCAGCAGATGTGGCAGGGTTGATGGTCCAGCTTGACAGCTTCAGTGGATTGTGACTGAGAATTGGATGCTCTGAAATCTGCATCCAGCCCTGGGACAGGTTGGGGGGTCCCTTTGGAGAGGGATCTCGGCCTTGGTGGCCTCTTGAGGTTCTCCTTGGGTGTCACCAAAGCATTGGTTTGTTGCTTTTGAGAGCTCTGGGGTTGGGTGTGGAACGACAGGGGTTGGGTGTGGAATGACAGGGGTTGTGGCAGGAAAGGGGAGCTCTTGGAAAAGAAAGAGTGGGTTTGTGTTTGCCCCTCAAGGCTGTTCTCCTGTGGCTCCTCTACCTGTAGAAACCACTGGGGATGGGAAATGTCTGTGTCCAGGTTGGGGGGTGTAAATTACAATCATTTCTCACATCACAGAGTGACAGAGGGGGTTGGGTTAGAAAGATCTTAAAATTCACCCAGTGCCACCCCTGCCATGGCAGGGACACCTTCCACTATCCCAGGCTGCTCCAAGTGTCCAACCTGGCCTTATCCAGGGGCAGCCGCAGCTGCTCTGGGAATTCCATCCCAGCTCCTCCCCACCCTCCCAGGGAACAATTCCTTCCCAATCTCCCATCCAACCCTGCCTCTTTTCAGGCAAAAATGCACCTGTTATCAAACAGTTTGATTTAATCAATAAAACACAAAGTGAGGCAGACAAGTCTGGCTGTTCTGGTTTATATTTCAATTACTCTGAGTTTTTTTCCTAGTCTGGTGCTCAGTGCATGTAATAACTACGAATTGTTCCTAAGAAAAAGATAAAATGAGTAAAAATCCTTACAAACAGTTAAAATATTAAACATCTGTTTGTATCTTCTGAGCTCTTTCATGTGCTGTGCAGTGGCAGCTGCGAGTTCAAGGGGAATTGGGAAGAGCCAGAGTTTCATGAGTGGCTACCAAGAATTTACTGCAGGGAAAAAATGCTAATTAGGTTTTTTTGTTTAATTTTTAAGTAGTGGAGTGAAAATTAAGCCCAAACAACTCCAGCATGGCTGAGGAGGAGGATGAGAAAGTGCTCAACAGAAGATGGGGATAAAGGGATTAGAGGAACCAAAAAGTTTCTATAAAATGTTGGAAGGAGCTTATAAATCTCTAATTTTCGTCTGAGTTTCCCCAGTTTATGAACATTTCATGCCTCTGTCTTATTTTAAATCAGTTTAAAAGTTTAATTCTTGCTGAGTTTCAGCTCAGGTGTCACAGAAAATGGTGAAATCAAAGCCACCTCCTCGTGAGTGATTCTCTTCTTGCAGTATTTGCATCACCTTTAAACACATTAATTTTGTTAATTTGGGTTTTTTGGTATATTTTTTTAGGGTGCAGCACTTAAATACTTGCCAGCAATTGTCAACGATGTGAAATTAGTGTTTGATCCAAAGGAACTCAGGTGAGTAGAGTTAATTAAGTGTGGAGTGCTAATTTTATAGAAATCTTTATAAAGATATATTAAAATATACACACAAATATATAAAATACATATAATACATAAATATAAAAATATACATTATATATTTAAATTTTTATATGTTACTGCTATATCTATGCTCTATATAAAGATACAAAAATATATAAAAATATAGAAATATATACTGAGACAGTGAAATATAGATCACCTGAGAAGTTTTATCATTTGGTTTTATTACTTTTTTTTTTGTGCCTTGCAGGTATTTTTAAGGGTTACACAAAGAGCCTGTTTTTTAAAAATAATGTCTAACAAATACCTGACAAACTTTGCAGTACAAACGATTAGCAAGAGTTATTAATCAGGCAGCTGCCATCAAAACTCTTAAGCTGGACCATGATGCTTCACTCTTTCATGCATAAATTTCATATAAATAATAAAATAGTAAATAATTCAGTGATTCAGTTGCTGGATCGATGTCTCAGTAGCTCATAAACATGGCAGTGTTGTTAGTAAATAAAAAGGACAATAACAGGATGTTTAAGAAAAAAAAAAGCAGTGAAAAACCAAATAAAAACTGGTATTTCAGCAGAACTTCTAGCTTAAAGAGAAAAATATTATTTTATTTTTTATGGTGCTGTTACAAACTGAAAAAACATTTTAAATCTCATTTTACTGCACAAACCCTTCTAAATTTTGTCTGGCTTTATTTTTATGGTCTTGATATGTCAGAAGGGGGAAAAGAGATAAAGCAGGGATTAAATAAATAAATATAATCTTAGTCTAACATTCCAGTGGCCTGAGGAACCTGACATTTACCTTCTGCTTGCCTGGGGACTGTGAAATGTTTTACATCTACACTTCCCTGGGCTTAAGAAGTCCAGATTTGTAGAGTTTCTGGACTAAATAATAATTTTGGTATGTCAGGGAAAAATTCCTGGGAAAAGAGAAAGGAAAATGCAGGACTTGGCCTGTTTTAGCCCAAATATTACATTTTTTCTATGGTATTGCCACTACAAATTGCAGTTAAATACTGGGAGTATTTAAATTGAAGTTGACTTAAGTCTCAATAGGAAAAGCAAAGGACCCAAGATTTTAGGAAGGGATGCAAAATTATTGAAAAGTCTTGTCAATATGAGGTGGGAGCTCAGCTGATGAGTATGATGGTACCTTTTTCTAAAATGTCCAATTCTGGGGTTTTTAATTATTAATTATTTTTCGTTGATAGCTTACAATGTTAATTATCACCTTATTTTTGGCATCCATAATCACAAATGTGCTGATTGACGTGAAGCACAGGCAAGGAGAACTTGAAACCTAAAACCTTAAGTGAAACACAGACAAAGAGTCTAAAACTGAGATAAAAGGGAGGGGACAATAGAAATGACATTAAAAACTAAAATTTGTTGAAAACTCTTCATGATTCTCTGATTTTTTTTAAATATCTCGAAAAAATTGAGTTGCTCATCCAAGAGCAGGAAGTTGTGTGTCGGGTTCTTTATGGATGATTGCGTCCAGTTATTTTTCCATGGATTTATAATGGGTTTTTTGATGGATTATTTAGTGGATTTTTGCTTTTGTTTAATGGATTTTTGCTGTGTGTGCAGCAAGCTCTTCACCGAGTTCATCCTCAACGTGCCCGTGAGCCGCTTGACCATCCAGAAGCTCTACTGCCTCATCGAGATCGTGCACAGCGACCTCTTCACCCAGCACGGTGAGCAGGCAGAATTCCAGGCTTTATTCCCTGCCCTGGTCCCTCCTGCCATCCCTGTGGAGCCTGGGACATGTTAAGGGTGTCCCATTGGAAGGACAAGATGGAAAATCAAAACCCAAGACTGGTTTGGGTGGGAAGGGACCTTACAGCCCATCCAGTGCTGCCCTTGGCTTGGTGGGCACCTATCACTGCCACCACTAATAATGGAGGGATTGCTGGTTTTGGGCTTCCTTTTTCCTCCTCTACAGGTTGGGATTGAAGGCACTTGAGACAATAGTTCAGACTCAGGTGTTTATTATTTCTTATCTATGTTACAGCCTCACAGCAGTGAGTTCTGCAGTCTTTCATTAACAAGGCACAAAATGGCCAACTGTCTCTTGTTACAAGGTCTTTTAAGGTTAAACTGTCCAGTTAAGAAATGACACCTAAATTATTTTCACTTTTAACCCAATAACTGATCACTCAGAGTCTGCAATGTGGACTTTTCTGTCAATTACAAAATACCACCCAAGCCCATGGAGAAGAAGGTAAAGAAGAAGGACCAGCCACCATCCTGAAACCTCCATCTTGCCCCATGTATATTGCTATATTCTAAACCCTTAAACTCTAAGTTTTCAACATTACACACTTCTATCCAAACTCCACCCCCACAATCCCAGTTCTGTCATTCCATTTTGGAAGCTTCTCCATGGCCTCAGGTCAATGCAGTGTTCTCCTGGTAGTCAGAGTCTGTCAGCACAGAAAGGTTAAAATTCTCAGCATCCAGAACTCCAGCAAGGGATGGGACTATTTTCAGGCTAAGAAGGATTCATTGCTCAGGTAAACATCAGTCTCAGAGGCCCTGAGATTTTAGAGGAGCAGGCATTCAGCCATAGCTCAAGAGTAGTCACAAGTTCTTTGTTACAAGGCAATACAGAACTTTCTAACCCAATGGACAGCTGCCACAGGGTTTATTTTGCTTTTCTAACCTGTCACCTTCACTCACTTCTGCTGCACTGAGGGTACTTTTGTCCAATGGGCTTTTAACTCACATGCACACATCTGCTTCTGTTATAACTTCTAAACTCTCAGCTTGTTCCATACAACCCCATCCTTACATTAGAAACCCTTCCCCATCTTACCCAGACAGTTTCTCACTTACTTAAGGCACATTCTTACTTACAACTATAGAAACACAAATTTATGATTTTTCTACTTAATATCTGTGTATTGTATTTTTACATACAAGCTTCTCCCAAGGCTGCAAATCAAACCCTTCAGTGTCTGTGGGAGTTTCTGGTTTTCCAATTCCCACAGGCACCTTCCACTATCCCAGGCTGTTCCAATCCCCATCGAGCCTAGCCCTGGGCATGAGGAAAGTCACTTCTTTACCATTTGTTACCTGCAGTCTCAATTAGAAAAGTGCAAAATTACAAAAAAAACTTGGGATTTGTTGTTATAAAAGGGCACGAAGCAGCCAGGTTATTGGGCTCTGTTGTAACTTTGTGTTGGGGTTTATCAATTCAGCTTTTGTGGACTCCTGTGGAGGAAAGGGAGGTTTTGGATGTCCTCTGTGCCTTGAAGCTGTTTTCTGGCTGAAGGAAAGCAGAAACCTTTCAGAGGGTGCTGTTCATCCATGCCTTGTTATTTTCTGCTTTCCCATTAATGGGCCAGTGAAAGATAAGTTCAGGCACTTGTCCTACAGATTTCCTCCTTTGAGGTGAAACACTTGATTCTTTTTCAGGCTGGCTGCAGGTTAAACTGACCCAAACAAAGTGTTTGTGTGCTTTCAGGGAAGGTAATGAGGGAGCAAATAGGCACTGCTTCAGTGGGAAAGGAGATTTGGAAGGATTCTGCTCTCAGTTCACAAAAGCTGAGACTGCTGAGTGCTGATAAAACAAATTTTGCTGGTTCCAGTTTAAAAAATCTTGGTGGGTTGGCATTGTGGTGGTTTTATACCACTCTTACAATCTCTGAAAAACAGTTTACCACCTGTGTCACCATGTGTAGAAATTTGGTAGATAGAAACAGCAAGTCCAGACTTTATTTCTGAAATGATTTGAAGTTATTCAGCCCTTAAGTGCTGGATTTTCAAGAAGTGAAAGGAGGAATTCAAATGGAGTTGCTGGTGTTGGGGCCTGGGTAAAAAGGTGTCCCCGAGAATAATTTAATGTTTCCTGGCTAGAGCTGTGCCTCAGTGTTACTCATTTGTTTTATTCACTCTCAGCTCACTGTCTGTGTAATAATTTTCCCTTCTCCTGGCTGCTCTCAGGTTGCCAAGACTTTGGGGCAGAAGTCAGTAATATCAGGGATCATCCTTTACTCTTCTTGGAGGAAGAAATGGAGATAACTGAGCTAAAACAAGAAATTGAGTGTAAAACACACTCCTGAGAAAGGCTATGCTGCATTTACCATATTAATCTTTGCCCTCCCTTACTGAAGCAGTTCCATTTCCAGAGGTAGGAACTGTGTATGGCTGGTTTGTTTTTTAAACCTGACTCCCAAACTCAGCCCTTCAGAGTGCAGGGAATGGTGCAGTCCAACGTTATTGAGCTGCTGAGAAATTTAAATGGAACTGTTTTAATGGGAGGGTGATTAATCAGGGCCCAGGGCAGGTTTGCTGACAGATCAGTGCTGCTTAATGGCTCTGAGATCTTATCAGGAGGCTCCTCAGCAGGGTTTTCCTGTCACTGCCTGTTAGGAGTGTCCTAAATCCAGCAGCCTTTGGTAGGGCTGGGATTGGGGATTCCAGGCACCTGCACTGACCCAAACCACTCTGGGATTCCCATGGGTGTCTGGGGGTTTTTATTCAGTAAACAAAGCGTGGCCTTAAAAGCTTCTCTTGCCATTGGTATCACAGAATCCCAGACTGGGTTGGGAGGGACCTTCAATCCCATCCAGTGCCACCCAGGGACACCTCCCACTGTCCCAGGCTGCTCCAAGCCCCAGTGTCCAACCTGGCCTGGGCACTGCCAGGGATCCAGGGGCAGCCACAGCTGCTCTGGGAATTCCATCCCAGCCAGGAATTCCCAATTCCCAAGATCCCATCCATCCCTGCCCTCTGGCAGTGGGAAGCCATTCCCTGTGTCCTGTCCCTCCATCCTTGTCCCCAGTCCCGCTCCAGCTCTCCTGGAGCCCCTCCACGCCCTGGAAGGGCTCTGAGCTCTCCCTGGAGCTTCTCCTCTCCAGGTGAGCAGCCCCAGCTCTCCCTTTCCTCACGGAATTCACAGAATGTCTGGGTTGGAAGAGACCTCCAAGATCATCGAGTCCAGCCCAGCCCCAACACCTCAGCTAAGCCCTGGCACCCAGTGCCACACCCAGGCTTTCTTTAAAGAGGAGAGGGGCTCCATCCCTCTGATCTTCTCACTGTAATTCTTCATCATGATCATTCTCTGCAGTTTTTGTCTGAAGCCTCAGTTATGCTGGGAAACTTTCATAAACATCCAAATCCACTTGAAAAGAAATCAAACCTCTATCCACAGCCTTTTTAAAATTTAGAGTTTGCTGTCCCTCGCTCTGTGGGTTGGAGTTCATTACTAAAATGTTGTTGGCTGCTCTTCCTGCTTCTCACTGATTCAGGAATTTTAAACTGATAGGGAATACTTCCATATAAGCTGTCAGCTAAGCCTGGATCCTGTTGCACAAATGAGATTTTCTTTTCTAAAAGCAATATATACTACAGATTGTGGACTTAAGGAAGGCTGGCAAATGCACAGAAAACTTCATCATCCTGTTTCTGGTGGAGAAAAAAGGCTCTAATTCTATGCTTTGAGAGGTCAAGGAAGATTTATTTGTGTCTCCAGAGGAATTAAAATTCAAAATACATGAATTTGTGAAGCTTGAAGGATTTGGGGGTGAGAGGGGTGCGTGTGTGAAGCAGTTTGCTGAAGCAGTTTGCTTTGGTGATGCTGTTGAGTGATGGATGATTCAGTGGGAAATCTGGAGAGTTTGGGACCTTGGATCAGAATTGGAGTCTGGTGGTGGGGTTTGTGTATCTTTAAAAAAAAAAGATGTAATATAATAGTTAAAATAGTAATAGTTTAATAGTAATATACTAGTTTAAAAGATAGTTTAAAATTTTATTTTATTTGTATTTATAAACAGAAATAGGAACATGTGGTAATTATATAAATAAGTAATGTTTCCATATAGTAAAGTAGAAGTAAATGAATATATACTTTTTCAGAAGTAAATGAATATATAAATAACATTTATCCCTACCACCATATAATAACATAATATATATAATCTTAAATATAATTTTTACTCCACTACTTGAAAATTAAACAAAAAGGCATAAATATAATTTTTCCCTGAGTGTGGAGCAGTTTAATAATAATTTAGTTGATATTTTCAGTGCCCATGGTTGGGAGTTCAGTGAAGTGTCCTGTCCTTGCAGACATGAAGGTTTTGGTTAATGTAAACAGTGATTTGTCTGATTTGTTTTGTCCTATGGAGTTGTTTGGATTTGCTGTTGCTTTGTTTTCCAAATGACTTCCAGCTGATTGCCAAGTGAGCTGTGGAGCTGCTGGGGTTTGAAAGAGAAAATCCAGGGATTTTTCTGTGAGGAATTTGAGCCTACTGAATATTAGTAGGCAACACCCAGGATTTATAAGAGTTCTTATTGTTCAGTTATGACTCAACTCACAACCCGTGGAGTGGAAACAAGTTACTGAGCACTGTTAAATTTTTTTGGCCACGTGAACTAAATGAACCATAAAATAAATGGATTTGTCAGTGTCCCAAGAAACAAAATGTTTTCACTGACACAAATTTATGGTGTGTATTCACCTTCAGCAGAGCTCCTGTGTTCATTGAAGGCTTTCCTTGGGTGCTGCTAATTGATAATTCCTGCTGAGCATCCTTTGCTACAGATGAATATTTGATTCCCTCTGACATTAAATCACCACGGGCTGGACTTTGCTCTAGAACAGATGTGGAATTATCATTGTCTGTGGTCATTGTGCAGCAGATCCTGAGCTGCCTTGGGGGCAGGAACTGATGTTCTGGACCACGAAGGTTCCCCATTAATCTGGGCTGGGGGTGTTTGTGGCAGGCAGGCAGGGTGATGAGGATTCACCTTTCCTCCTCCGAGCTTCCAGGTAATCAATGCAGAGTGCAGCAGCTCAGTGTTCTTCAAAACAGTTCATAGCAAAGATGCACTGAAAATCTCATCCTCGTGTAGGGGGTGTCACCACAGCACTGGGTTGGTTGAAACATCACGGAGTCATGGAATGGGTTGGGTTGGAAGGGATCTTAAAGCTCATCCCATCCCACCCCTGCCATGGCAGGGACACCTCCCACTGTCCCAGGCTGCTCCCAGCCCCAGTGTCCAACCTGGCCTTGGGCACTGCCAGGGATCCAGGGGCAGCCACAGCTGCTCTGGGAATTCTGTCCCATCCCTTCCCCCCCCTCCCAGCCAGGAATTCCTGCCCAATATCCCATCTACCCCTGCCCTCTGGCAGTGGGAGCCATTCCCTGTGTCCTTCACTCAGTATTCTCTCCTGTCAGGGAGATGTGCAGAGCCAGAAGATCCTCCCTGAGTCTTCTTTTCTCCTGACTGAGCCCCCCCAGCTCCCTCAGCTGCTCCTCCTCACACTTGGGATGATTCTGTGGAGTTCCCAGCCTGTTTTGTTTCCCCCCATGTTTCTCAGCAGCCCCAGGTGGGAGCTGAGGAGCCCTGTCACCTCCACCCAGGGGAAAGGAGCGTTCTGTGCTGGTTGTGTCATTCCAGACCAAGCACTGGGAAAAAGAATCAGTTTTCCCTTTCTCAGAAGTGCAGCTTGACTGCCTCCCCACTGATCAGAGCAGCTCCAGCACGGCAGTGGGGCTCAGAGGTGACTCAGATATTAAACTGATCTTTGCCCCCTCCCTACCAGTGGGGCTTAGCAGGGCTGTGGAACATTCTCAGCCCTCTAACTAGGGGCCTTTTAAGTTATTAAAGACTGATTCACCTTTCAGGCTCTGCAGAGACATGTTCTGTGCCTTTCCTGGAGTGCTCAGCAGCTGGGCTTTGGGGTTCTTCCCCTCCCCTGCATTTGGGGACAGTTCACATTGCACGACCCCTCTGCCCTGTGAGGTTTTGCTTTAGCAGCTGTTTCCTTTCCATGTTAGTCCAAAATTCAGGGAGCAACATATCCTGAAGTTTCCCAAATGCAGAGGCACAAGGCTGTGATCACAGAGCATCTCTGGGGCAAATCTGCAGAACCAAGCTGTTCACTGGGCTGATATTTATATGGATAATCAGTAATTAATTTTGACCTGGTGATTACCTCCATTTAGGAACAGTCTGAGTACTTGAGCAAGGAAGGGGATTTTTTTTTTTTTTAATAGCAGCAAATGGTCAAAGGTTGGAGCAGTTCAGAGGCAGAAGTTTTTAAGGTGAGGTGAGGCTTTGGTTGAAAAGCTGGAAGTTAATTTATTTTTCCTGTTTTTTTTTGTGTCTTATGTAAGCACTGAAGCACATCAGCCTGAAGGCCCTGAAAGCTGTGTTTGTAACCTCGTGTTTTGTGTGCAGACTGCAGGGAAATCTTGCTGCCAACAATGACAGACCAGCTCAAGTATCACTTGGAGAGACAAGAAGATTTGGAGGCTTGCTGCCAGTTGCTGAGTAACATCCTGGAAGTGCTCTACAAGAAAGACGTGGTGAGTGTGGGCTGGCTCTGTGATGAGTAACACTTCACAGAAATTGTTTTAGTAAAGTGAGTTAGGCAGGTAACTCCTGAAGCTTTAGATTTTTATTTTTCTTTTTTCTAACCTCCTAACCAGCCTTTTCTAAGTTTTAGTTTTCCAGTGATGAGGATGTGTTTGTTGTGTGGCATCTCACACATCACATCCAGCACAGCACTTGTTTCTCAGGCACATCCAGTCCAGCTTTTCTGGTTAGACAGTGAAGAAATAAATGTCCTTAGGAGTTAAACCTTCCTAATTTACTGTGCCTGGCCTCTTCCAGGTGCAAAATGTTTTGTTTTGGTGGTTTGTCTTTTCTCCCATGGGCATTTTGGGAGATATGCATTTGAGTAGTATTGTTGCTGACATGGTTCCCAGACCTGCAGCATGTGTAATATCCCTTTTTTTTTGCATAATAGTCTCTGTTTTGCTTTCTCTTGACCTCAACAAACATACAAATATTGGTGCTTTGCCAGAGAGCTGCAGTGATTTGATGCTCTCCTGAAATTTGGGCTGCTGCTGCTGCCTGAACCTTCAGTGCTGTGTAGAATCATACACTAATTCAGCTGGAAAGGACCTCAGGGGTCAGCTGCTCACATCCTCTCTGGCATCTTATTTAATTGGTTTTTTTTGGGTTTTGCTCTGATTTTGTTTGTGTTTGGAAGTAGCTCTGTGTGGCTGCTTCAGAGAAGGGTTTGTTTTACAGGAGGAATTTGGTTCTGGCAGCCTGGCTGCTCCTGTCTCTCTTTGTTGGCTGCTTTTCTCTCCATGGTAGGGGCTCACCTGCAGCTCCGCCCTCTCCCAGGCTGATCCTGGCAGCAGGACCAGCTCCTGGGTGAGTTTGTGCTGGTGGTGGACCATCCTTCAAATACACAAATCTGTTTCTCATCCATAAAATAAAAGATGGGAGCAAAACTCATCTGTTTCTTTCTCCTTGTGGTGATTTTGGCTTTGTTTTTTGCCCATCATTCTGTGTGAGGTTTCTGGATTTGTCCTTAAAAGCTGCTTGGAATAAATATTTCATTTTAACTCTTTCAAAAGTAGTGGTAGATTGCTTCTAATATTGACTGAAATTGGCAATTCCTTAATGAAAGTTTTACTTTGCTTTTCTCTTCCTTTTAATGGAGCTGTTGCAGAACAGCACTCCCACCCCCTGGTCTGGTAATGCCTGTGGGGGTTTGATGTTGGAAAAATGACTTGGGGGAAGAAAATTAATGGGTAACTAAATGTCATAGGCTGCATTTCCATTGACATTGTAACAGCACATTTTAATTTATCAGAAGCATATATTACCAAAAGAACACTTTGTTAAACCCATTCCCTCCTTGTGATCAACAGCAAGTGATGTTTTACTTAATTTCCACCAGAGAGGTGGGTTGAAAGGCAGCACAGATGGTTCAGTTGTGTTGCTGTCTGTTGCTTGTAGCTATCACTGATTTATTCCTTGTGCTCAGGGCCCCACACAACGCCATGTCCAGATCATCATGGAGAACCTGCTGAGGACAGTGAACAGAACTGTGATTTCCATGGGACGGGACTCAGAGCTCATTGTAAGTAAACTCAAACACCTCTGTCACATCTCCCTGAACCTGCCTGTAATAGGATTGCAATCCCAGGTGACCCAAAGCAATCAAAACCTCCTCTCTCTCTTTCTCTCTGTGTGCTCAGGAAGCTGGAAAGCACTGCCTGGTAATTTTGCTGTGGTTGACACAGGGGAAGAGCAAAAAAAAAAAAAACGCTTGAAAAATTTCTGTGAGCAGGTGATTAGCCAGGATTGATATCTGTGTGCACCAAAATGATGTAGTGTTGGTAATTAGCCAGCTGAGAAGTGTGGAAATGAGACTTGGCTGTTGTTACTGCATTACAAGCATTTACTTGTCTTTTTGACTTAAATTGAGATAACCAAGGGAAGTGTTCAAATGACTGAAGAACAGAGCCCAAAATTATGTTTAGAGGAAGGACTGATGCCAGCGACCCTATTGACTTAACACTGTGATTTTAAAGCCTTACACTTGAATTTTTCTTCTGTTAATTAATTAATATTGGACTAAATAATGAAAAAATAGCGAGGCTTGTTGATATCTGAGATGGGGATAGATCTGAGTGTGTTTTTGGGAGTCTCTGTGTGTGTTTGCCTTTGCCTTGTATTCTTGCTTAGCTGTCTGCAGCTGGCAGCTGATCTCTCCAGGGAACTGCTCGAGGTGGGCCAGGTTTGTGCTGTGTCTGAGCAGTTGTCCCTCAGTTCTGCAGCAATTTGGGTCAGTTTGGCTCAATGCACTGATTTCTTACCATGGGTTTAATTGTTAGTCAGATAGATGAGTCCATCAGCAACTTGGTTTTTTGATCTCCTCTTTCCTTCCCAATTGAAATTCTCCCTGTAATTGCACACAGTGATATTTGACTTTTACACACAGTGATTTTTGACACAGGGCTCTGTGTCCTCAGCACTTCTTCCTGTCCTGCTGCTGCCCATTTCCTTGGCATTTGGGGGTGCTTCTGTTGGCAATCTGCTGCAATTTCATTTTGTCTTTGGTGCATCATCCACTGTATCACTTGGGGTTTTGTTGTAAGGAAGGGATAATGGATCTCCAGATCCATTGCTGGAGCAAGAAGTCACAGAATCCCAGGATGGTTTGGGTTGGAAGGACCTTAAAGCTCATTCTACTCCCCCCCTGCCATGGGCAGGGACAGTTCCACTATCCCAGGCTGCTCCAAGCCCTGTCCAGCTTGGCTTTGGACACTTCCAGGGATGGGAATCCACAGCCTCTGTGGGGAAATGGTTCCCAGCAGAACATTCCTACAGAATATTCCAGTGCTGGGATGCAGCAGTGCAAGGAAGTCGAGAGACTTGTGTGTTATTTTAACTTGCTCAGTTTCAGGCTGAATGAGAGTTAATTATTGTTTTGATGAGCGTGGTTCAGGTGATATTTAAAAACGTTAATTATGCCTTTTGCAGTTAGCAGAGTAGATTTGAAAACTTGTGTGTGTTTGAGCTCAGAACAGTGGTATTAAAGATCTGCATTGTGCTCTGAGCACAGCCTGGAATCCCTCACGCACAGCCTCTATAATCAGCTAATGAACACTGAGATTTCAGGGTATTTTTAATGAGTACTTACTCCTACCTCACAATGCAGCCTCTGCTGAAGAGATTCCCCTGTTAAATAACCAGCCACAACTCATTTCTGTGGTGTCAGCAAAGTAGGAGGAGTAAAATGAATAATAATAATAACAATAATTAGGAAGCACAGCCTGACCTCTCTTGCATCAGATTTGGGTTGAAATGGTGCAGTGACTTTTCTTTTTTAATTTTACCTGTAGTAGAGAATTAACCAAACAGGGTGACTGGAAGGAAGGATTTTGAAATATCTGACAGAGTTAAAGTAATGATAATTTCTTTAAAAGAAGTAAAATACAGGACATAACCAATTTTTTATTCTCTAAATATAACTGTGTTGGTGTCCTAAAGCTGGCATATTTTCTCCCTGGAAAAATACTTAGTGACACCATTTCCATCCAAAACCTGATGTTGCATAATGCAGTTTATGAGCAGTGGAGGAATGTCAAGGATTTAAGTGCTCCAGTGAGAAGTTTTAATTACAGTATGAGCCTTTTCTGCAGCATTGAACTGGAAGGGTTCTCCAGTAGTCACCTTTGGCTTTGCACATTTGGTTNCTATTATTAGTACAGGATGCAGCCTGAGGATGCTGAGCTGTCCTGCTGCTCCAAACTTCCTGGTTTAGGTTAATTTTGCTCCTGCCTTGAGCTGCTGCTGCTCCTGGCCCAGTGAGAAATCACCTGGAAAAAAACCCACAAAACCTTTCTTACTGAAGAACACATTGCCTGAAGAAAAAGTAAATTGAGCAAACTTCCTTGAGCCTTTGGAAGGGAGGTTTTAAACCTTCTCTTTCCTTTCCTGGTGGCTTTTGGACAATGTTGGGTTCCATGTGAGGCAACATCTCAGCCTCCTCCAAGAAATCAGGACAGAGCAGCCTCGGTGGCAGCTCCAAGATGATCCATGGCTGCTCCTTCTCCTCGTGGCAGCAGCTTGGGATGTGCCTCATCTCCAAAGCCAAGGAAACCAAGCTCTTTAATTTCTGAGAGGAAATCTCCTGGCCTGGGGGAAGATTTGGGTTGGAATGTGATGGTCTTTAAGGTCCCCTCCAACCCAAACCATTCCATGTTCCTATGGTGTTAACTTCCAAGAGTGTGTCCATAAGGAGAGTGGCTCTGGAAAACATCTAAAGGTGTATGGGGAACAAAGGAGAGTGGCTCTGGAAAACATCTAAAGGTGTATGGGGAACAAAGTCAGTGCTGTGACCAGGGACAATGGATTATTTTGGGTATTGGGGTGTGTGAGTGGGAAGCACTGGACAGGACTTGGTGGTGTTGCTGATGAATGGAATCTTCTCCACTTCGTTGCTTTCCCCNTGAAATATCTGACAGAGTTAAAGTAATGATAATTTCTTTAAAAGAAGTAAAATACAGGACATAACCAATTTTTTATTCTCTAAATATAACTGTGTTGGTGTCCTAAAGCTGGCATATTTTCTCCCTGGAAAAATACTTAGTGACACCATTTCCATCCAAAACCTGATGTTGCATAATGCAGTTTATGAGCAGTGGAGGAATGTCAAGGATTTAAGTGCTCCAGTGAGAAGTTTTAATTACAGTATGAGCCTTTTCTGCAGCATTGAACTGGAAGGGTTCTCCAGTAGTCACCTTTGGCTTTGCACATTTGGTTTTCATTTTTTTCCTCCTTAAATGTGAGTTCCTTGATAAAATCAAAAGTTTTGTCCTATACCTTCAAAAGAGAATTACCTTGAAATAAGAGATCAGTTGCAAGGAGAAGAACCAGATATTAAGTAAAATGAAATATAAATTATAAGTTTAAAATCTGATTTGACAATAATTTTGTTAGCAAAAGAATTTTTAATCCTTCTTGGTTTGGGCTGGTTTTTACTCTGTAAGTCTCACTGGTGGTTTTTACTTGATCCATTTGCTGAGTAGAAGATTTTATTATTATTATTTATATTTANTTAAACCTTCTCTTTCCTTTCCTGGTGGCTTTTGGACAATGTTGGGTTCCATGTGAGGCAACATCTCAGCCTCCTCCAAGAAATCAGGACAGAGCAGCCTCGGTGGCAGCTCCAAGATGATCCATGGCTGCTCCTTCTCCTCGTGGCAGCAGCTTGGGATGTGCCTCATCTCCAAAGCCAAGGAAACCAAGCTCTTTAATTTCTGAGAGGAAATCTCCTGGCCTGGGGGAAGATTTGGGTTGGAATGTGATGGTCTTTAAGGTCCCCTCCAACCCACACCATTCCATGTTCCTATGGTGTTAACTTCCAAGAGTGTGTCCGTAAGGAGAGTGGCTCTGGAAAACATCTAAAGGTGTATGGGGAACAAAGTCAGTGCTGTGACCAGGGACAATGGATTATTTTGGGTATTGGGGTGTGTGAGTGGGAAGCACTGGACAGGACTTGGTGGTGTTGCTGATGAGTGGAATCTTCTCCACTTTGCTGCTTTCCCCTCTGTGCTTTGGGATGAGGGTTGAGGTGAAACCAGAACAGAAATGATGCAGGAGCCATCAGAAGGAGAAAAAGGGATTTGTGGAACCTGTCTGAGGTTTCTAGGAGGAGATTGACAAGGGGGATCTCTGTGGGGTGCAGGTGACACCTGGCACAAGGAGAGTGACAAGGGTTGTGTAGAGCAGAGTGGTATTGATAATTATCCAGTGGCTCTGGATAATCAATCACCATGGTGGGTTGTCCATCTCTCAGCACTTCCAGGCTGCAGGCCTCTCCAGAAGGATGTAAAATACAGGTGCCAGCATGAAATCAGAGTTATTGATGGTCACAGGAGACTTCTGGGCCTGCAGTTTGCTATTCAGGGGTTGAACCTGGATGTAAATTACATTCCTGTGCCTTAAGAGCTGCCCAGGTCAGGCTTCGTGGATTCCAGAATGTTGGGCAGAAAACGTCGTTTTCTTCACCAGACTTCTTCCATGTAAAAATACTTTGCTTTATTGAGTCACATGTTTTCTTCTCTTTCAAAATCATTTGAAATTACATATTGCAAGCTGATTTCACTAAAACTGAAGTGGTATTTGGATGGTGGCCATGATTTTATTCCATCACTAATCCTGAGCTTTTTCTGTGTTGTCAAACCATCCCTGTTGCATTCCCTACCAACATTTATGGGAATGAGCTGCACTCACCTAAACAAATGGACACATTTGTAGCACTCCAGTTATTTTAATGAACCACAGATGGCTTTTATGGAATATTAAAAATCTTCATGCAGTCCCTTTTGTTCTCCCAGACAAAATGGTGTTGGTGCAGTTGGATTTTTAGTGGCAATCTGGTTCAATTCCAGCTCAATTCCAGCAACAATATATAATATGTGGTAATACACAGGTCCTGGTGTAATCTAACAGCTGACTTGGTTGGGAACTTCATGAAAAATCACCCTATTTGATTGGAAAAAGTGATTTAACCTTTAAAACATTGAGTGAAGTCAAAGGCACGGACAGTGGTTTTGCATTTTAGGCAAGAAAAAGCAAACACTTTGTACCCATGGTAGGATTTTCCAGTTTTAATAATATTTTTTTTCACTTTATCCTGGTTTTTTAAAAGTATTTTTACAGTTGTTTTCGTTTTTCATCTTTAAGAAACCAAGTGCTACTCATAGGAATAGTGTTTTCCTTCTAGTTCTAAACCAAAGAATGCAGCTGTTGCTGTGTGGAAATTATAAGGACTCAGCAAAGAGCAAGGGATATAAAATCACTGCAGTATTTATTGGCTAAAAAGTATTTTGAAGCAGGAGATGGGAGAAGTGCAGCTAGAAAATCAGTGTATGAAGTGCAGGGGACTGCCAGTGAATCCAGCAAAGCCACACTGAAAATAAAAATGCATTTTCCTCATTAGGACCTCCAAGATCTTCTACATGAGGGTGAAAATAGCTCTGTCACATTGAACTAAAAGCTCTAAAGAATTAGGTTTTTTTTTTTCTCTTGGTGTCTATCTAACCTGAGCCTGAGTGATCTAAAGGCAATACAATTATGATACATTTTACACACTTGCAAAAACATTTTATTACAAAGTACATTGGAGGGTACCAGAGAACACGAGATGTCAGTTGGAAGCAAGATTCTATGGTAATGTCAGCTTTCCCCAGGTTTAAAAAAATGTAAAAAATTAAAAATTTGCAACTTCTTAAGAAAATAGCCTGGACATGTACAGAACACGCCGTGAGAACTTTCCCTTTGAGCTCTTTGTTTCTCCAGTTGGAGTTTCCTCCCTCTTTTCCCCTGATTCCGGGAGCTCTGGATCACTCAGGGTCCCTGCACACACAAAGCTACTGAGGATTTGGGAATTGATTGCCATGGAGAGATGCTTGGTTTAATTTCTTTAAAAAACCCCAAACACTAGGCCTGTTAGCATGGAGGAGTGCATTAGTTACTACTGTTTTTTTAATAATGAATGCTGCTGTATTTTCCTTTTTCTGCACATTTTTGAGATTCCTCGCTGCTTAAAAAAAAAAAAGTGGTTTTTTTTTTGGAAATATTTGGGTTTCTAAGCCATGTCGTGTGGGCTGTCTTGTAAACAGTTCTATATTTTAGTTAAAAACAATATAAAATACATGAAATATGGGGCTTTTTTCACATGAAACAATGGCACTTCCTTCCTGGTGTACAGGATCACCTTCCTAATCCTTCAACTCCCACCAGAGGATTTCAGGATTTGCTTCTGTACAAGAGCTCGTAGCCCTCTTGAAGGTTTACTGCAAATATTGAGCTGGCCATAGGTATCTTCTGCATTTCCATTCCCATTTTAATTTGCTTTTCTTGCTCTTTGAGGGAAAAAAATTAGGTTATTTTCCTTCAGTTTCCTCTCAGGAGTAAACTGGATGCAGAGCTAAGAGGAGAAATGGTGAAAAAGAAAAACACTTCCCCAAATTTTTAGTATGTGCAAATTAAAGATCATGGTCCTTGCACCTAAAGGCTGAAGAATTTGTACCTTCCTGCTGCTACAGGGGATGCAATTTCAAACCCAGTTTGTCACATGGCACTCAAATGATCTGAAATCCTTAGGGAAAAATCCCAAACCAAGACAAAAGACAAGATTCCCACTCCCTGGCCACTTCTAGCATGAGGAATTTTTCCACCAATGGTAATTTTAGATGCAAGTTTAATGACAGTAGCAAATACTTAAAGGAAAAGTTGCAGTTTATAAGTAAGAGCAAAATTTTAAGTGCCGTTTCAAAAAAAAACCAAACCAACTTAGGAAAAATCACATCTCTCCCCTAAGTGTTTCAATTACTGAGTACAATTAATAGCTCGAGATATAAATTATAATAAGCTGGGAAACCCATCTGAGCAGCTTAATTAATAAATAAATAAATAGCATTTCCAATTTCAGCTCCTTCCAAGCAGTGCTGCAGCCTGGACATCTCCTGGTGCCTTCTGCAGTATTGGAGAGGTTTTCCAAAGACTGTTAGAAAAAAATACTAACCCATGGCAAAGGCTAACAATCCGGACTGGGATGGGTCTGCTTTGGGGTTGGGTTTTGTTCCTGTGTGGTTGAGACCTTTCCAAGGTGACACTGAGGGGTTGTCCCATGGCCTGGACCCTGTGAGCTGGAGGTGCTTAAAGGCTGGGCCTGATTTTTGGGAGGTTTCTGGCCGCTGCCCCGCTGGGGCTGAGCAGCAGAGTGGTTCTTCTGGTGGTGAGGACACAGCTAAACCAGAGATGATGTTGAAATGTGAGAGCTTGGTTGGAGTCTACATCGCATGAAGGCAGAGAATACACCACAGTCACATCTCGGAGATCAGCGCGGCCGCGGGCCGCGGGAAAAATTGTGCTTTGTCCAGGAATTCTGTGCTGAAAACTGCACTCCTCGATCAACATGGAGCTGTAAAACTCAACACCACTGCAAACATAAGGCTTGCTTGTTATTTTTCCCCCTCGTTGCTGTCCAGTGACAACAACCCAGACCCCCTAAAGGCTCCCACCATTCCTGGGGGAGCAGGATGCCGGCCTACGCTTTAACGGGTCGGACAGCGACACTTTCGGGTCTGAGGGGGGGAACAGTTTTACTTCCCACCTTTGTCCAAATTTCCATTCAGGTTTTACATCCCACATTGGCAAACTGCAAGTAGAAGTGGGCAGGGGGTTCCCAAGCCCGTGCTCCTGGGCGTGAGTCCGTCGCTACAAAGGCCTTTTTGGTACGCGCGGTGAGAACTGGATGCTGCCCTTGGCCAGGACACTGCTCCTTCCACCAAGATCCCGTCAGAGATGATGGATACAACTCCAGATATTTGTCAAAGAAGGCCTTGAACTCCACACGTCATGGACTTGGGTTAAAGGAACCAGAGTTTCCATCTTCCATGCTTTTTTGATTCAGTTTTGGATTTTTGCTTGGGAGTAGAGGAGTAGCTCTCCTGAGAATAAGGCAAAGGTGCAACCTGAGTTTCCTCAATAGGATGAAGTTTTCTCAAAACTGGCTGTAGTTTATCTTCTTGCTGTTTAAAGTCTAATTCCACGCTAGAAATGGGAAGAAAAAAGCACTCATTAATTATGATAAAAAAAAAGATTTTACCCAGTGTCTAAGTGCTTAATTTATGGAAG
The DNA here is from genome assembly GCA_013399945.1 of Ploceus nigricollis. NCBI lineage: Eukaryota > Metazoa > Chordata > Aves > Passeriformes > Ploceidae > Ploceus > Ploceus nigricollis. The sequence goes on along the minus strand of VXBC01000200.1, from coordinate 10,970 downwards.
TCAAATAATAAATAGTTCTTGCATGAAAATGGAAAGGGGAAGTTCAAAAAGGGATGTATTACAGAAGAAAAAAAGGAATGGGATTGTTCTTTTCCCTGCTGTTAAAGAGGGTCTTGAGGATTATGGTGGAGTTGCTGGGAAGTGACTGAACACTAGAAATGCAACTTTTTTTTGGTGGAGAAATGATTTTTGAGGGCTTCCAGGCTCAGTTCTCCCTTCTGGGAGGTCAGGGTGGCAGCCAGGCACCTGCATCCTTGTTCTTTGGGGAAAGCTGAGAGGTTGGCCAAAAACAAGGAGGCTGTCCCAGAAATTCTTTACATGAGCTGTTCCTTGCCACTTTTACCATGGAAAGGATTAATTCAATCAAGTTCCTGTTGTATGTATAGACTCATATACACGTGTGGAATAAACAGATCAATTAAAAAGCAGTTCTCCCTTATAGTGCATCCTTGCCTTCAGAAAACAGACTGAAGCTGTAAAATCCCTGTCCTGAATTCCAAACACTGTCGGCTACAAAATCCTTCCAGCAATTAAGAACTGCAATTGAGATGAAATTCCAGCCCTTATTTGAGCTTTGTGCTGCAGAGCATTTTGAGACCACCTTATAAACCAAAGGAACAACAGTAAAATGGAGCAAAAATCCTGTCTGATGGTGGAAACTGAATTTTGGCCCCTCAGAAGTACCCTGGAACTTGGTGGTTTTGGTTGGTTTTGTGCAGCAGCCTCTGGCCACGTTCTGCACTGAGGCTGTTCCTGTCTTGTGTAGAATATTTGGGGCTGGAAGGGACCTTTGAAGGATTCCTGTTGCAGTGGGGCCTCTGGATATCAGAGGATGAATTTAAAAGGGTGAAATTTTGGGAATTTAGACACTTGGATTAATTTATTTCTTCCCTGTCCCCCTCCACTGCTGAGCTGTCGTGGGCTTTGCACTGGCTGCTTTTATCATTACCTAAATATGAAGTTATCACTCCTGAGCTTGAGTTCACTTTTAATTAGAACTAAATATGTTTTCTGAGGTATTTCTGCCATTGCTTGTTTGGAGTGAACCACTGGAGAAGTGAGATCTGATTCCCCAGGTCTCATCCAAAAAGAGATTATTTTAAACTCCAGTTTAAGCCTTGTCTGACGTAAGGAGAGCAGGGATGTGGCACAGAACACCTGCAGCCATTTCCAGGGAATTCTCCAGCAGAATCATTAAGGTTGGAAAAGACCTCCAAGATTTCCAGGGGGAAATTTGGGTGGACTTCACCTTACACAGGCTTTGTAAACTGAGCACAGAATGTCATCAAATGCCATCTGCTGATTTAGGTGGGATTTATTTTCCTCTTAGGAATCAAAGATGCTGAGAGAAGGATAAGGAGAATTTTGTGCTTTGTTTTTTTTTTTTTTTTAAGATCTGGTGACTCTTGACTACAAGGACTCTGGTGGAGCCCCAGAAAGGGGTGCTGGAAAGGTGTGAGATCTTTTTATATCTGGCTGTGCCAAATGTGGTGTTTGGTTTGAGTGTAAATCCATTTTTAGCAAAAGTTTTGACGTTTCAGTGATTTGGATAAACTTTTCAATAGCAGAGAAGAGAAATACATTAGGTAAGAATTCAAATAAAAAGAGTATTTTACCCATTGCTGTGTTTTTCATGAATAAAAAGCCATTCCAAATCAAAGATAATTTTAAAAATTTCAGCTCAATGCTGGAAGTGTAGAATGGTGAATTTTCAGGAGGCAGCTGTACTGGTGCAGAAGCACATTCCAAGCCTTTTTCTTAATATCCCTCCTTGTTAATGGAAAAACAATGTTGTCTTCACTGATAACATGTTCTTTGTGCAGTGTAGCTGGCAAAAAATAGTTGGTTAGAGAAATTCAGCATGAATTTAGTGGTGAGATGTGGATATCAGCTCATTGGGAATGTCCCAGCACAGGAATTCAGTCAGTGAGAGAAAATCTTGGAATGAGGGAAGTGCTTCTCTAAGAGCTCACTAAATCTCATTTAAAATGCAGCATTTAACATGTGTTGTATCTGTTTTTTTTTCTCAGTATCAAGTTTTTTGGGGGAAAAAAATAAAAAGGCCTTTCAGCTCTGGCATTGCCAGAGTTCATTTTTACTCCTTTCAAACATTATTCTTGCAGGGAGGCTCTTAAGAGCTGCTGAAAATTGCTGTAAAAAAAGAAATAGTTATAAAACCCCCATTGCTGAAGAGAGTAATTTTTTATATAATCAATTTCTATTAAAGATAGACCTCAAGAGGAAAAAAACCATCTTAGTTCTGGTCCATCTGACAAGCCCCATGTTATTGCCTTTTGCTGCTGCAGCACAGATCAGCTTTCAGCTCTTCACATCCAAGGGAAATATTTTGCTTCTGAAGGGTATAAAAAGGCTGAAGGAAAAACATTTGTGTTATTTCAGCGTTTAGAACTGTAAATTTTGCAGAATAATTGATTGGTGTCTATCAGCATCAATTTATCCAGCATTGGAGGTGTTTTAATGGAATTGCTTCATCAGGCAAATTATTTGCTTGCAAACTGAGGCTTGAAGTTCTCCCTGTTTGTGCTGCAGAAATAAGACACAAAACCTGATTTTTAAAAAATTCTCACATAACTTTCTATATTATCTACATTTTTACTCTTTAATTTTATATCAATCATATGAAATACTAGTAATCTTCATCAATGCCAGATTCCCAGAAAGGTTTGGGTTGGAAAGGACCTCCAGGATCATCCAGTTCCAACCTTCCACTGTCCCAGGTTGCTCCAAGCCCTGTCCAGCCTTGCCTTGGGCACTTCCAGGGATTAAATTCAGCAAATATTCAGTATTTGTAGGACTTCTTGATATTTTTGTTATCGAGCTGTATTCCTGAGCTTGATTGTGTCACCTGTCACAGCTCTGCCAATCCTGTTTTGCTCAGTGCTATTTCTGTCCCCTCAGCATCTCCAGGTGTCCTCTCTCCAAATGACCTTTTCCTGAAATATCCTCCTGCCATGTGCCTCTTTTCACTTTCAAACTTGGATTTTGTCCCTTAAGCCTGCCCATAATAACTCAAATAACTTAATTATCCAGGACTCTCCTGTTCTCCTGGCATTACACATGGAGATGGGAATTTGTTTCAGAAGCATTTTTTCTTTAATGATAGGATCATATTTTTCAATCGACTGACAATTCTGAACAAGCCCTACAGAAACAAGAGATGAATTTTAAATATTATTTAATAGCATAAACCTTGGCCTGGCACACCTGGTCAGGACATCCTAAAGCTTCACTTCCCTCCATGTTGTTAAATATTGTTAAATTTGGAGCACTGAGTCAGAGTTTTTCCATCTTTAATGCCTATTCCAAATTCTTCCTCCAAACAGAGGGGCTGTTTTTATCAACAACTACAAGCAGTAAAATTCTATTTGTGATAAATATTTCTGTGTTTTCTCCCCAGAATCACTATAGACTTACAAGGTTTGCAACCAAAACTTCTCATTTTAGGGCAGTTGCCTGTGTATCAGTGTTGTCCTTCCCAGGAAAATTGGGCCGAATAAAATCACCTTGCAGCCCTTGGGTGATTTTATTTTGGCACCACCCTCACAGGGGAAGATTTTTCCCAGTATCTCATCTATCCCTGCCCCCTGGCAGTGGGAAGCCATTCCCTGTGTCCTGTCCCTCTATCCCTTGTCCCAAGTCTCTTTGCAGCTCACCTGGAGCCCCTTTAGGGAACCTGAGGCATTGATGAGATGAATTTCTGGTTTTGGCTTTCTGTTTTTGACAATATATCTTAATGAGTTTATTTCTTGTATGCAGGCAGCAGAGAACCTTTTCTAATTTAGTTGAGCTGTATGAGGGATTGAGAGCAGAATTTGAGGAGTGAGAACCATTGGGATTAAACATATGGACTGTGGGAGGGTTTGGAGCAACAAGCTCTGAGATATGGATGGGTTTTCTTATTTTCTAGCACAGTCACACGTTGTTGTCATGGATCATTTTCAGGTTTTAGCTGCTCATGATCTGTTGGTTACTGGAGAATTGCTGAATCAGAGAAATCTGGGTTCAGGATGGAGTTGCTGAGGGATTTCAGAGAATCATGGAATCACAGAATGGTTTGGGTTGGAAGGGACCTTAAAGCTCAAATCCCATTCCAACCCCTTGGGCAGGGACACTTCCCACTGTCCCAGGTGCTCCCAGCCCCAGTGTCCAGCCTGGCCTTGGGCACTGCCAGGGATCCAGGGACAGCCACAGCTGCTCTGGGCACCCTGTGCCAGGGCTGCCCACCCTCCCAGGGAACAATTCCTAATTCCCAATATCCCAGCTAAGTCTGCTCTCTGTCAGTTTGAACCCATTCCCTGTGTCCTGTCCCTTCAGTCTCTCTCCATCTGTGTTATAGCTCCTTGAGATACTGGAAGGGACACTGAGGTCACCCCAAAGCTTCTGTTCCAGGCTGAGAAATCCCAATTCTCTCAACCTTTCCTCACAGCAGAGCTGCTCCATCCCTCTGATCATCCTGGAGCTGCTCTGGGCTCATTCCAGCAGCTCCATGTCCTTCCTCCACTTGTCCTTTGACAGCTCCAAGGCTGGAGCCTGCACAGGCTCTGGGCAGCTTTTTCCTCTTTCTGCCTCCAGGGAAATCCTTTTTCCTTCCCACCCGAATTTCCCTTCTCATCCTCACATCCTCAGAGCAGCTGAACCATGGGGAGGTGAAGCAGGAATTACAGAATTCCACCTTGAGGGTCACATTAATTGGATGACACAGCATTAGTGCTTCACATCCTGGAAAAATGGGATCCAGAGAAGCACTAATCACTTCAAAATGAGCTTAATGCACTTCCCAGCAATCTCTGCTAAATTTCCTCTTTCAGCCCAAAAATCAGCCCAGCCTGGGATCCAAAGCACTGCCAGCATTTGAGATCCATTTTTTTCCAATAAGCATCTTATAGTCCAGAAATAGGATGAGAAAATGTAAATTAATTAATGTGGGTAGGAAATAAAAAGGTGATGAAAATTGCTATTCTCAGCATTGAACCACCTGATTTTCTTACACTGTTGCTATCCTAGGGATTGATGCCTTATGCTCACTTTTTATTGCCGTATTTGTTAATTTGAATAATTAATATTTAAGTATCTAACCTTTAAAAGTGAATTTCTTCCATGTGGGCTCTGTGCTGCCTGATTAACTTTTATCCTCATATTTTAACCTGTTCCACCACTTGTACTGAATTAGATTTTATAGATTCTAATATATTTTCTGCTGGATAATGAGAGTCCACCTTAAATTAATATAAAGTAAAAACACAGCAGCATAAATCAACATTTTAATGGAGTAAAAAGTATCCAAATTAATGGTTCAGACAGCTTTTAGTGATTTTTTTCCCCCACAGAACTACAATAGTGGAGTATGGATTTGTTTTCCTTCCAAGTCAGAAAATGGGATTTCAGCTCCTAGAAGTTTCCTTCCAGAAGCTGAAATTTCCCTGTAAAAGCTGTTGGAAATTCCTGACCTTCCTGCCCAGCAGGAATTCCACAAGATGCTCCTTCCCAGAAATAATTTCTGCTAAAAGCCTGAGAATAATACACCAAATATTCCAGAGAAGCCCCATTTTCCCCTGCAGACCCCTGCTCAAGGATGAACACTCAGGTGGGATGGGAAATTACACAGGAGCAGGAAGGGCAGGTCCAGGAAAAGATAATTACAGAATAAAACAGGCTGGGAAGCTTTCAGTCCACCTGGGTTTGGGGTTTTTCAGAATTGCTACAGTTTCTGCATTTCAATGCAATTCCTTCTTAACAGCAAGATTTTACTGCACTGTAAAAATTCCATATTTACTGCCATATCCAGAATTTTTATTTAAATACTTCAGTGTTTAAATTGACTTTATCCTGGCAATACCCCCGATTAAAATTATTTTCTGTCTTTAAAAATGTCCATGGGGCATCAGCATCAGACAGAAATTTGTGTTGTGTTTGCAGCAGATGATTTTGGAAGTGTTCTGTGACCTCATGCTTATTGAAACTGCTGGATAAAATGATAAAGTGGTGGGGTTTTTTTTACAGTTTAATCAGTTTTGGCTTCTGTTTTTAATTCTGCCTGAACATGCCTACAAAGAATATTTTTTACTGACAGTTTTAAGGCTGTGGCTGCTCTGGTGCAGTGAGAGAAGCTGAGTGATTCCTGGCTCTGGAGTTCCAAGTTCCTGAACATATTGCAAAAATAAGTAGAATTTTGAGGAAAATGGAATATCCAGAATGGAATGTCTTTCTTTTCCTCTTGATTTTCAAAGCAGCTTCAGGTTTTGCTAATTTGTCTTTTTGATACTGTTTTATATTTGATCAGTTTCCTATTTATTTAAAAAAATGAGAAAATGTGATTTTCCTTTTTTATTAAAGAAAGTTAATATTTTATTAAAGAAAGTCTTCTCAATATAAAGACAAAATAATATAGATTTTTAATGCTAACAAAAAAATTTTAATTTAATATGCAAAATAACTGTATTCCCAAAAGGCTCTTCTTAGAATTTATTCCTGACAGTATTGATATTTTGAATGCTAAAAACCCTTTACAGCACAGCAGGGTTTTTTTGTTGCCTTCTCCACTCTCTTTGGTTTTTGTTCTCCATTATATCAATACTCTGAAATTGATCTTGAGAGGGAAGAATTTAATTCCATGAATTTCTACCTCCTCACCTGTGCTCTACCTGACACTGCACTTCAGTAACTTAATCATTCCTTTTAGATGCTGTTTGAAAATAAAGATTTGAAACAGCTATAAATAATTTTTTTTAGAATTACAATGTTCAAAATTGAATAAAATTCCAAAAACCCACACAGTCAATTAAAGGCAAAGTGAAGGATTTCTCTTTAAATATTGATTTATCCTATAAGGGCATTATTTATATATTAATGCCCTTGTGGGATAAATTTTATTTATATACACACACACACACACACA
>VXBC01000199.1:346289-377053 GCA_013399945.1 Ploceus nigricollis | reverse complement strand
AAAACCGCAAACACCCCCCGCCTCAGCAATTCCCTAGAAAAGAGGAGCACAAAGGAAGTAAATTGTTTTTGTGAGGTGTTTCTAGCAGGGCAAGGAACTTCCTACCCTGGCTCGCCTTTTTCTCTGTTAAGAGGTTTGTTATTTTGCTCTTTATTAAAACATTTATGTTTCTAACACTCTCACTGAAGTCATCCTGCTGTTTTTTAAGCCATCTAAAGTAACTGAGCTATTTAGGGTGTGTTACAAATCTCTGAGCACGAAGAGATACACGTATCACTGCTGCTTTTGAGTCCTTCACAGAACTGTGGAACCATGGAATGGTTTGGCTTGAAAGGCACCTTAAAGATCACCCAGTTTCATCCCCTAACATGGGCAGGGACACCTTCTGTTATCCCAGGGTGCTCCAAGCCCTGTCCAGCCTGGCCTTGGGCACTGCCAGGGATCCAGGGGCAGCCACAGCTTCTCTGGGCACCCTGTTCCAGGGCCTCCCCACCGCCCAGCGAATAATTTCCCCCCAGTATCCCATCTAACCCTGCCCTTTGGCAGGGGGAAGCCATTCCCCCTTGTCCTGCCACCCCAGGCCCTGCAAACCCTCTCTCTCCATCTTTCCTTGGCTCCCTCCAGCCACAGGGAGGTCACAAGGCCGCAGTTAGGCCTCTCCAAAGCTTCTCCTCCCCAGCTCTCTCAGCCTTTCCTCATGGCAGAGGTGCTCCAGCCCTCTTGTATTTAAGCATAAAGCAGTGAAGGTGTTGTTGTAAATAAATGGGCCAGGAGACCTTGTGCTCCTTTTGATCAGGCCTTTATTAAAAGATAGCCTAAGGGGGTGGGGGCTCGGGGTTCACGACACTGCTGCTCCCAGGTGAATTGACATCTGAGATGAGAGACAGACAAGCTTGTCATGGCAGGATTGGAGTCTTCACCATCACAGGATACGTCTAAAAACTCATAGTTGGCTCGTGGTTCTAGGGGGTGACCTCGCTCAAGCTCTGTGGTCACGGTGACTGGCTCTGGGGGATGACAAGGGCTCTCTCTCTGGTTCCTGGAGACTCCTGCCACACATGGGTGTAGGTCGTCATGCAGTTTCTAGTTTGGCTCGTCGTCTGGGTCTGTTAGAGTCGACTGCTGGTGTCTAATAATTAATATGCACCAGGGGCTAAGCCCTCTGGGAAACTGGAAGTCCTTCCTGGCAGCAGCTTCTGAACTACCTGATGCAGGGAAAGGGACAAAAAGGGGTTCAAACCACTAGGGACAAAGCAATAAACAGGTAGGGTATCTTTTACAAAGGATTCTAACATGGGTGTTGACATCAGGGAAAATACAAAGGCCAGGGGCATGAAGCTGGGGTATAAACTGGGTATGGGGACTAGTACATTGTATAGGAAAGGTACAAACAGGGGTAGAACTAGTGAACACATTAACAAACTAACTCTTGAAATGTTAAGTGAATAGACAAATGGTTAAACATTAGGTTTATTCATAACAGTGTGGGCCTCGTGGCACTGTTTCCTTGTTCTTTTGTGCTGCTCTTGGGCTCAACTTCCCCCAGCTCCTTCCCCTGCAGTAATTAGGATTCCATATTTCTTTAAAATCTTTTTAACATTCCTCATTTCAAAGTTAATTTGCTTTGAGAACAACCCAATTAGAGGTGAATCACTCTCTATATGTGCAATTCTGCACTAATTGCTTTATTTGATCATTTTATATTTATAAGCTAAATGCCTTATTTTCTTTAGGAGGGAGCTCTCGCTGCCTCCCACCTCTCACAGCTCAAGGTCTTTTCCATTTGTGGGTGGCTGTTGGCAATAAAGAACAATGTTATTATACCGTTGTTCAGAGAATTATGTCATTTGCAAAAGAATCACAGCTCAGACTGTGTGAGGGGAGCTGCGTGGGGAGCAGCGTGTCCTCCGTGACATCACGGGTGTGGAGGCTTGGGTTGAATCCCTGGCCCAGGAGCTGGGGAAAATACACAATTTGAGACAGTTGTCTGTGGCACTGAGAGAGCTCTGATAGCTCATCATGCCCTCAGTTACTGAGGGTTCACGCTGAAATTTAACCACACATGATCCCGTGTCCTGGTGATGCCTCAGGATTTCAGCTTTTATATTTTTCATATATTTGTAATCCTGGAATTCTTTAGTGTAGAACTCCAAACTCCACACACAGTGTGAGCTGCTGCTTCCCTATTTTGGGCAGACACAACAATTCCTCTCCAGGCCTGGCAATCAAGGACACCTCACTGCCTCAGGCCCTGAGAAACGTAAAATAAAAGTGAGTTGGGGGGGGAGCAAACTTGGGGTAAATGACTTCATTAGCTGAAGCTGTAATTGGAAGATGAACCCCCAATATGCAAATGGCCCAAACTTATAAAAGTGTGAAAACCTGTGACCCATGGTCCATTTTGGGTGTAGCCCTGGGTGGCTTTGTCTGCCCTAAATGTACCTGGAGGCCCTTCAATAAATAGAACTGCTTTTTATTCCTTTAATTTTGTCTGGCCTCTGTTTTAGGTAAGCCCAAAAAAGGCATCACTGGGATGTTATTTTTTGGGGTTGAAGTGGGTGTCTCCAAGTTTGCAGTAAAGATAAATCAATAATTATCATCTGTTCAGTTACATGGGTTTAGGGTTGATTCTGAATTAGTCCACAGTGGTCTTTAATAAAACTAGCTGTAGGACATTTTGCTGCTGTTAGCAGGAGTGTGAGCCAGGCCTGGGTGAGCCAGCTCAGGGTAGCAGCTCCAGCTGCTCACAGCACTTCTTCAGGCTGGGTTAATGTCCATCAATCCTCACTGCCAAATTAACACCCAACATTTGCAGTTGGGATCTTTATTACCTAGGTTCCAGCAATCTTGTTGGAAATGTGAATTTTCCCAATCCTGGTTTTCCCTTGGAGGGGATTGTCCTGACTTTGTACCCGTCACTGTCATCCAAATCCATCATCTCCAAAGAAGAGCAAGTGTGCTGTATGTACAGATCTAGCAATAGAGAAAATCTGAATCTGAAATATTGAGAAGGAGGGTAAAGGTGAAAGAGAGACTGGGTAAAATTCCAGATTGAGCAGTGGGAGCAGCTCATGAACCAGGCCTGGCAAGAGCCAGATGGTTGTGCCAATCCCTATTTATGTGGCATTAAATATATTTATCTCCTTAAAAAAAAACCACAATAAGAGATGATGCCATGTTTTGAAGCTCAGAGAAAATTTACAGGGGAGAGAAAGAAAGTTCTGTTTGTTAGTTTTTCTAATGTAATGAATAAATCAATATTTAGGTGAGTTTCCTGGTGGTATTTACAACACTGACATTTGAACTCTTGATTTATTTATAGTTCCAAAGATCCTATATCCAACTTAGTAATATAAATATTGCCACCTTGTCCCATTTCAGAGCTGCAGACAGCACTCTCCATCCCTAGCAGAATCCCATCTACCAACCCAGAAGCAGGAAAAGAAATTGGCACCAATTCAATTTATTCAGGCTGGAAATAAGATTGGGAAATACCATCACCTTAATTCATTATTATTTTCACTATGTGAGTTGTAATCTTGTCATTATCCTTTATGCCAGCCTTAAGATCATCNGGTGTCTCCAAGTTTGCAGTAAAGATAAATCAATAATTATCATCTGTTCAGTTACATGGGTTTAGGATTGATTCTGAATTAGTCCACAGTGGTCTTTAATAAAACTAGCTGTAGGACATTTTGCTGCTGTTAGCAGGAGTGTGAGCCAGGCCTGGGTGAGCCAGCTCAGGGTAGCAGCTCCAGCTGCTCACAGCACTTCTTCAGGCTGGGTTAATGTCCATCAATCCTCACTGCCAAATTAACACCCAACATTTGCAGTTGGGATCTTTATTACCTAGGTTCCAGCAATCTTGTTGGAAATGTGAATTTTCCCAATCCTGGTTTTCCCTTGGAGGGGATTGTCCTGACTTTGTACCCGTCACTGTCATCCAAATCCATCATCTCCAAAGAAGAGCAAGTGTGCTGTATGTACAGATCTAGCAATAGAGAAAATCTGAATCTGAAATATTGAGAAGGAGGGTAAAGGTGAAAGAGAGACTGGGTAAAATTCCAGATTGAGCAGTGGGAGCAGCTCATGAACCAGGCCTGGCAAGAGCCAGATGGTTGTGCCAATCCCTATTTATGTGGCATTAAATATATTTATCTCCTTAAAAAAAAACCACAATAAGAGATGATGCCATGTTTTGAAGCTCAGAGAAAATTTACAGGGGAGAGAAAGAAAGTTCTGTTTGTTAGTTTTTCTAATGTAATGAATAAATCAATATTTAGGTGAGTTTCCTGGTGGTATTTACAACACTGACATTTGAACTCTTGATTTATTTATAGTTCCAAAGATCCTATATCCAACTTAGTAATATAAATATTGCCACCTTGTCCCATTTCAGAGCTGCAGACAGCACTCTCCATCCCTAGCAGAATCCCATCTACCAACCCAGAAGCAGGAAAAGAAATTGGCACCAATTCAATTTATTCAGGCTGGAAATAAGATTGGGAAATACCATCACCTTAATTCATTATTATTTTCACTATGTGAGTTGTAATCTTGTCATTATCCTTTATGCCAGCCTTAAGATCATCCTGTTCTCCAGGGAGTTTCAAATGTTTCTTGCCAGGTAGCAGTGCTGGAACTCCATGTTCCCAGCTGGCACTGAGCCCTGGGGGAAATCAGGGGTGCCTGGTGTCACTCAGAGCCCCTGTGGGGCTGGGGACAGTGCTGTGCCCCTTGTGCCACCCTGTGCTGTCCCACAGGTGTGTGTTAGAGCAGGCTGGTTGTCAATTCCATCGTGTCCCTGGCCATCACAACTCTGGGCACAGAAAGCCTCGGGGATATGGTCAGGCCATAAATGTGCTTCCTTACCACTGGCTGTGTTTGAAATGAGGAGCTTTGGTGAGTAATTTTCAAAGCCACTGGACCAAGCAGGCACAGGGTGAGACCCTGCAGCCTACAGAGCCAGGACAGCTGAGGAACACATTGGGAACACATTTGGAGCACATTGGGAACACATTGGGAATGCTGGTTCTGCTGGCCTTGATCCAGTGAAGTCGTGTGTGTTAAATGGGGTCTGGGACAGGGTTTGTGCCCCTGGCTGGGACAGGAGGCAGGGAGCTCTGTGTGGAACCTGCCTGCCCTGCCCTGAGCAATCCCTGCCAGTTCTGCCCTACTTTTGGCATCCCTGGGAGTCCTGTCCTGCCCTCAGCACCCTGACAGTTCAATCCCAGCCCCTGATCAGGCAGACTGGACAGCAGGATGGAAAACGTGCTGATATGTAGGACAAAATCACTGTAACGCAGAGGGAAAATAAACCAAGCCCTGAGAGGTGTGTGGGACCCTGTGGGTGCTGCTCCTGTGGCTGCCCTGAGTCCCCAGCAGCTGCCACAGCCCCAGCAAACACGGAACTCCTGCATCCTGCAGGCTATAAAATCCATGATGGGGAATATCTGTAGGAGCATCAATCTTCGTGAATGAGGAGAGGATGGAGCAGGGGAGTCACGAGTGAGTTATCCTGTCACTCCTGACAAATGGAGATAAATCGTGTGACACCAGCTATTTATTTATACACTTTGCTGGGTTTGCATATGGGTGTGAGCAGGAGGAACAGCATGGTGTCACGTGTGCCACTGCTGCTGCCAAGGGCTTTGGTCAGGGAGAGTTTTGGGAGCTTTTCACTGTGTATGGTCACAGCAGGCAAGGACTGTATTGTAAATGCAGGCGTGCTCCATGGGATGAGAAGTGATGGATGTCTGAGGATATCAGAAGGCTTTTGATGCTGAACATACTCTTTATTAAATCTATACTAAAATACATTAATAATAATTGAAGAGAGGCTATGCTACATACTTACTTCTAACTTACCTATCTTAGACTTATGTCTTGTCTCGTGACTTTCAATCTGGGTCCAGACACAGCTGGACCAGGATTGGTCACTGAAGATAAACAATCTCTATTTCACATTCTACAGGGAAGAACAGAGAACAGAGATAAGGATTATTATCTCTGTCTGCAGCTCTTTCATGTCTTTCCCAGCAAATCTTTAGGAAAAGTTTGTGCCCCGTTCTCCTCTTAGAGAGGAGCGAGGCAACAGGACTGGGCTCCACAGAGAGAGATCAGAGAAGAGCTTTTCCAGCTGTTGCTGTCTAGGCTGGATCCCTTTGTTTCCTGAAGCCCACAGTGCTGTGAAGATTGAAATCTGTAATTTTGAGAGCTCTGTATTGTTGGAACAAGGCCCTGATGGAGGTAATCCCTGATGTTTTCAGTGCTTGAAGCACAGGTCTGATGGAAGGAGCTGGGAAGCTGAGGGATGTGCATCATGCACTTCGCATTATGCATCTTAGAAATGCAAATTTATTTTCATCTTAACCCTCAGCTCAGTGCAATCCTGCTAATCCTTTCACAAAGGCATGAACTACTAATCCAAGTGCTGCACAGGTCTTGCAGATCTCTGAGCAGTTTCCCAGATTTCTCTCCATGTTGAAAAGGAAATCTGTATTATTTAGATCAAGAGTGCAGCTGAAATTGGGGGTGACTTTTGCTTCTCTGGAGAGGTTTCCTGGGAGTGAGCTGGTGTGAAACCTTCCTTCCCAGCTGCCTGAAATAGGGAGCTGTGCAGCTGAGTCCTGCTTCTCCTGGAGCTCCTTCTGATGGCATTGGACTAACACAAAATGACAAAGAATCACACAAACTGACACTGAATTTAGGGGGCTGTAGAAGCCTGTATTGCCTGTACTTGGCCTTGTTAAGGAACAGGAAGTCTGAGTGGGTTTAAATGTTTGTTCCTTCAGTGATTGATTCATGAGCTGGTTTCTTTGCTAAAAAAACCCCATCATTTTTGTTTTGGAATAAATTCAGTACACAAATGTAATCACCCAGAAAAATATTTACTGTGACCAGCACAATCAATTCCCTGACCCCTTTGTCTTTATAAAATCACCCAGCCAGGCTGCTTTGTAATTTACTATTGTTTTATTAATTTTATCTCACTGTTCTTTCAGCAATCATTCCTGTCACAGTCAGGGATTTGTGATCCAAGCCAGCCAGCCAAAAACCCAAACCAGTTTGCAAACACTCAAACAGGAACATTAACAGGCCAGAGCTCAATGATGTGTGTGCATTGTTGGTGTCTCAACTCTGCTGCCAGCCCCATGGTGGGGGGACATCCTTGGATGCTGAGGGTCCTGCAGGGCTGGACACGCTTCAGTCACCCCTCAGAGCCTCTGATTTACTGTGAGTGAGACATAAAAGGTCCCATGAGGTTAGGAAATGCTGCCTTTGGGGAGAGAGGGAAGGATAACTGCCAGCATAACAAAACTGCTGCCCCTCCTGCCAATCCTCCCCTCTCTCTGTGCATCGAGGGTTTCTCTAACACTTCTGGCTGGAGGGTGTGTGTGTTCAGATTTCTTTATTTATTTAATATTCCACAGACACATGAGATGAGACCAAGCTGTATAATTTTCTCCCCACTCCCTGTGTGCAGCCACTGAATTCGTCTTAATTTCCTGCACCAGTGCCCATGGACTGGGAGCTGCTTTCTGCCCCCCCTGAAGTGAATGATGCTGTTCAGGAGCTCAGGTGATTAAAACAGGCAGACTCCAGCTAGGCACAGAAAAGGGCATTTTCTCATCTGTGCTCTTGCTGTAATGCAGCAAAAAGCTGAGGGGTTGTGGGGTGGTGCAGAGGGATGGAGGGTGCCTTCAGGTGCCACCATTTTTTTGGTCTGTCACCACATGGAGTCATGGCAAAGCTGAGCCCCAGAGACCCCCCTACACACCACAGCCTCCCCCTCCTTGGCTGTACTTGAGTTTTTTACTTGTACTTTCGAGTTTTTGATTTTGCAACCCCTTTTTCATGCTCTGGTTGTGTATTTGTGGAGACTCCCAGGGTGTTTTGTGTAGGAAGTCAGAACAAGGCTCCTGTAACCCTTGCACGCTGTGGAAATAGGTGTTGGCACATTGTGGCTCACAGCAGGGGAGGGATGGAGGGACATAGGACGTTTCCCATTAAAGGAAATTTTGCTTCTTCATCCACGGGCTCCTCCTGCCCAAACAGAGCCCCTTGGAATGCCTGGGCCCTTGGACACTGAGCTGCTGTCTCCTGTGTAGAGTTAGAACTTCACAGAACCACAGAATCGTGGAATGGCTTGGGTTGGAAGGACTTACAGCTTGTTTTGTTCATGGCAGGGACACCTTCCACTATCCCAGGTTGCTCCAAGCCCTGTGAACCTGGCCTGGAACATTTCCAGGCAGCCACAGCTTCTCTGGGTAACCTGTGCCAGGGCCTCCCCACCCTCACAGGGAAGAATTTCTTCCCAATATCCCACCTAACCCTGCCCTCTGGCAGTGGGAAACCATTCCCCCTTGTCCTGTCACTGCATTCTCTTGTAAAAAAAAATTAATAGAAACAAATAAAGTAAACAAAGAGTGTTTCACAGGCAGCTGAAAGGTTGGCAGAGGTCACACCACGGTATGATTGCTGATTCTCAAACTTCCTTTTCTGGCTCCTTGTTAGTGCCCAGACAGAGAAGCCACAAGTGCAGGAGTTGTGTCTGTGCTGCCCATCGAGCCCAGGGCCAGGGCCTGTCCCTGCTGTAACCAGCCAACACTCCTGCCTGCTGCAGGGGATAATTTTTTTGTTTATAGAAAAATCCATAAGGTTTGAGTTATCAAAAGCTGTGTGCACTAGTGAGAAGGACACAAAATCAATGGTGAAATATTGTCTTATTTAAAGGCTGCTGTAAATAGCTCTGTTATGATTCTTTAGTAGCAGTGAGTTATGGCACGGGGTGGGGGGCAGTGGGGTGGGCTGGTCTGCAGCCCAGAGCCCCACGAGCCCCACCTGGCCCTGGGGGAGCTGGCAGAGGCTGTGACAGAACAGGGGAATGGCTTCCCACTGCCAGAGCTAGGTTTAGATGGGATATGGGGAAGGAATTGCTCCCTGTGAGGGTGGGGAGGCCCTGGCACAGGGTGCCCAGAGCAGCTGTGGCTGCCCCTGGATCCCTGGAAGTGTCCAAAGCCAGGTTGGATGGGGCTTGGAGCAACCTGGGCTGGTGGAAGGTGTCCCTGCCCACGTTAGGGGGTGGAACAAGATGGAACAAGACAGGCTCTAAGGTGTCTTCCAACCCAAGCCATTCTGTGATATCTTAGTTCATTGTTCATGGGAGTGAATTTAATAGAATCACAGATGCCACATGCAGGGACACTTTCCACTAGACCAGGCTGTTCCAAGCCCATCCAACCTGGCCTGGAACAGGGATAGGGAACAGGGATGCCCAAGGGATGTGACATCCATAACTTTTCTGGACAGCCTGTGGCAGTGTTTCACAGGTGTCCTCTCCCTTTCTCTTTTTGTAAGACCTGTTTTTGGAAACATCACCGAGGTTTATAAATAAGGCTTTTAAAACTGTTTAAATACCTGTCCTATGTATGGTTTGTTTCCATGTTATTGAATGCAATTATCTGCAGGTGAAGTTCTTTCTAGAATGTATTCAGGTAATTTGGAAAACACTGGTATTTTCCACCCTTTCTGGAAAGGCCTGAGGTTGGGGTTACTGGAGTAACCCAGCTGTGTTTCCAGCAGCAACAGTAATCACTATTGGTGAGAAGAAAATAATATTGCAGGGTTCTTTGCTTGAAAGTCAGAAGGAATTAGGAAATCCTGCTCTGCAGCGCTCCTTGAAGGTCAGGCAGGCATTGCTCAGTCCAATCACATGTGCAAACTCCAGCATCTAAGGGCTCACAGAAGCTGATAAAGAGTTTTCCCTGAAGTCCTGCCGCAGCCAGTGGGATCGTGCAGGCATCACCTCTGTCAATATTTAACTCTGGGTCAATACAGCTTGATGTTTGGCTTAACAGAACTTAATATCTGCCGAATGTCAGCCAAGTTCTTGCAAGTGCAGGAGCTGCCTGGTTCTGTGGGGAAGGGGCTCCTGGCTGAGGAGTGTTGGGGAAGCAGCCCAGCTCTGCTCACAGGTGAGGGCTCTGAGTGGCTCCTGCTCCTCTCCACCCCAACACACCCCTGTGTGCTAACCCAGAATGGGTCACTGGGGCTGTGCAGGGGGCAGGGAGCTGAATTTCAGGGGGTGAGCCTGTCACTGGTGCATGGAGCAGTCACCAGGCAGGGCTGCAGCTCAAGGAGCAGCAGCTTCACCCTTTCTGTGTGAGCTGCTGGGGCTCATGGAGCTCCATCTGGCACAGAAGGTGCACAGGAGAGAATCATAGAATGGTTTGGGTTGGAAGGGACCTTAAAGTCCATCCTGTTCTAACCCCCTTCCACTAGACCAGTTGCTCCAGTAGAGACCTTCTGGTCCTGTAAACATCCCCAGTATGTTGTGAGTGCTGCTGTTTTTCCCTGTTTTTTTGTTCTCATGAATTTTTCCTTTTACCTGCCTGGCAGTGATGCCCTGAGGCTGCTGCAGGCTGCTGGCTCTGCCCTCCCCTCAGCCTGGCACTGTCCCCTCCTCCCCACAGCCCGTGTCTTTGGGCAGCAGTTAGCCAGTGACAGGGGTTTCTTTTTACCACGGTTTTAATATTCATGACACATGCAAATGAGGGAAAAAGGTAATTGTCCCAATTAACACTAAATAGGTTTTTCTCACACATCTTGAATAATTTGATGCTTCTGCTTATCTCATAAAAAGTTTCCTGGTGGAACTGCCTCAGCCTCGGTGTTCCTACAGGAGCCTGCTGAGCCTTGGTAATTAAGCTGTGATTAGCCAGCTATAAATACATGGGGTGGAATTCTACATTGCACTCGTAGGGCACCTGGAGATGCTAATAAAGTGATCAGATCAGTGAGCACCTCAGGTACAGCAGCAGTGCTGGGAGAAAGCTTTTGCTGTTGATGGCAGGTCAGCTGCCATGGCTCAGCTCCTCTGGGCTCCGGGCTGTGGTCGAGTGCTGGAGCAAGGCTGTTTCTGGTGGATCCCTTCCACTGGGAGCACCAGCATTTCCTCACAGAAAGGGAGGTCAGGCTTTGGAGTGGACTGCCCAGGGAGGTTTGGAGTCCCCATCCCTGGAGGTGTCCAAGGAATGACTGCACATGGCACTCAGTGCTGTGCTCTGAGTGACAGGGTGGGCACAGGGCACAGGCTGGACTCGATGATCCTGGAGGTGTTTTCTGACCTCAGTGATTCTGGGATTCTGTGATTGCCATGAATGGGACAGTGGTGGTGAATTGGCTTTTTGAGGAGGTGGCTCACTGGGTTCCTCTGCTCCCCGTGCCCCCTGGGGACTGGGCTCCAGAGATGTGATCAGGGGTCCAGTGAGTGAGATCCTACTCCCACCCAGAGCAGAGGACAACTCCTGGGCTTGAAACCAAGGGCCACGAGGTTGTGCTCATTCAGCCACAGACATGATGGATCTCATGGCCTCTGGACCCAACTGCAGCTGTTTGTGATGTCAGGGGACTGCTCTCCAGTGAATTACAGCTGATGCTTCATCACACACATTATTCTGGTAAGGAATAAACTGGAGGAAGCCAGGACAATTTGGAGAAGAAAGCGAACTGACAGCTCCCGAGTAAATGATTCATTATTCACTCAGCTCCGGCTGCTTATTGCACTTGCCCCGACTCCTGAACAGAAGTTGGCTCCTTTCAAACCCTGCTGCACTCCTATTTCTCTGCTGTGACATGACCTGGCAGCTGAAATGTTCATGAACACACTTATGAATTAGAAGTTCTGTCAAACCTGATTCTGTGAACTGCTCACAGGAAATTCATATCAGCTGCTAATTTCCATCCCTTTACGTCTCAAATACCATTTGTGAGCTTTCTAACTCAATGCTATTTCAGTTTTAAAAGCACTTCAGGAAAACAACGTGGGATTATTTGGCAGGAGGCAGTTGTCTAAAGCACTGTCAGAACAAGCACTTTCTCTTTAGCAGCCTCTTTCCTCACCATTACAGCTCCTGCAGGGGCTGGTACAGACTCAGCCCCTTTGGGCCCGGCACTAGAGGAACAACGTGCACAAAATCCTGATGATTTTGTAGAGTTTGACATACTGTCGTGGAAGCGTTCCAGTCATGTGAATGAGGAGGAAAACAGGGAAATCTGAGACTTCAGAACGCTGTGCAAGAGCAAAGGGTTGGATGGAAAGGAGTGCAGCACCAGAAAGGGAATGGCAGAGCCCCCGTGCCCAGGTAGGGGGAGAAACAGAGGTGGAGCAGAAAACAAGGAACCAGTTTATGTCAAATCAGAACTGAACTAAATATTCACAAAGAAGATCCCAAGCAAAATTCAGAGAAAGAAAAATAAAGATTCAGCCAGGAGCCTGCACTCTGGACCGTGATGTGTGGGTGGATGTGGTGTTTTCCACGCCAGCCCTGGACGTGAGTGCAAATACCTGTGAGCAGCCAGATCCAAGCTGCCGGCAAGAACCTTCCCGCAGAGGGCTGTGAATGCATCCCACGTCATCCAACAACTCTGCTCGCTGCTCTAGCCCGAGGCAGTGTTAGAATAACCACAGAGAGCACGAGCAGGCGTTAGCTTCGGTTTGGGCTGTTTGGCACAAAGAACCGTGTCCCTGTACGTGCTTATTCAGACTGGGAGGGGAGATGGAAACGTTCCCTTTCATTGCTGATTTCTCCATCTGTTTTCTGTCTCTGCTTTGTTCGCCTGCAGCGCTGCGTGGGTGCTTGTTGGGGAAGGGCGTTCCGGAGCCCTTGCACAGTTTTCCTGGTAAACACGATTTGATAGTCACTTCAAGTGTGGCTTTTGCAGTGTTCTCACATTTCATTCCTTTATGCTCTGCCAATCCGAGTCCTGCTGCTCCCTTTGTCCCTCTGCTATTCCAGCCCAGCCCTGCCCCTACCCATGAATGCATCAAGAAGTATTTTTTCCAATTTAATGCTGACCAATTTTTATGTGTAGCTGTAAGTGGGACCATTAGCGCTGGTCAGAGGAAAGCTGAAGAACATTTGGCAGATAATTGGGCCTGGATCCATCAGAAGGTCCTGATGTGGAGCCTGCAGCTCTCTGTGCTGGTGAAACATCTGTGTAAAGAGCTCTGCAGCTGAGGCTTCGTTAGAACTGCCCGTCACCACAGTCCTCTTAAAGCTCTCAATACACCAAGGACTCCTCTGGGTCTACCCAAAATAGCAACTCTCCACATAGGCAGCCGTGTGCTGAAACAGGAGTCGTCTCATTTAAATGTTCCTGGCTGTAGGCACGACCTGAGCCTCTTTGTGGGATGTGCTGAGCTATCAAAGCCTCACTCTTCACAGCTCTCGTTAGTCCTGGAGGACATGGGGCTGGAGATGGCACCCAGCTGTGTCCCTGAGCTGAGTGTGTAATTTTCCAGCCACATCTGGAAAGGGGCAGATGTGTAATTGCATGCAAATGGTCATTTGTCACAGTGAAACTGTCTTTTCTAGTAGGATTATCCTTGAAAAGAAGGCTGTACCTTAGGATGAGGAGATAATTTTAGTGTTTGTGGAACTGAGGACAGTCAGATAAAATCGGGGGCAGTTTCCCCAGCTCTGTTCAAATTCTGCTCATTCTCAGCCTGGTGCAGCTGCTCTGGGCTCCTTGGCACTGTCTCATGCCTGAGCCTTGTTTCCCCATGCATTTTCCAGCTGTGCCTGTGCCCAGCTCTGCTGCTCACCCTCTGCTCTGTGCCAGGGCCTGCTGCTGGCTCAGGACCTTCTGAATTTCAGCACTTGTCCATGGCACAATGCTCAGGGTGTGCCTCCAGAGCCAACATAAGGCTTATTTAAGTGACTGCCAGGGAATCACAGCGTTCTCTTGCCCAACAAAATGAACCTTCCATAAGTCTCTTATTCAACACTGAGAGAAGATGCAGAACAGACCTGACACATCTCTGCATCTCCTGCACAGGGTGAGTTCCTCCTGAGTCTCCAGTCTGTTACAGCCTGACCATGTCAACTGTCCTAGGATCCTCCAAAAGCCCTTCAGAGGCACCCACCAGCTGCTGCTGCCTGCACCCCTGCCCTCTCCATCACCACAGGGCAGCGTGTCATGCTGCTGGGTCCCACCTCCTCGTCCACCACCAAACACTGCACATGCAGTGGTGTCAGCCTGGGTTGTGCAGAGGAGCTGTGGGCTCCCAGCCCTGCTGATTAATCCGGAAGAGACATTATTTAAGATTATTGTTGCACCACTGAGATGAAGTCAGAGGATGCTGTTGGCTTGCTGGGATGTGGGATGCTGTCGTGCAGGATGAGCACACACGGGGGTGACGCTGTGCAGGATGAATGCCAGCCGAGCAGGGAGTTTTCAGACATGCAGATTTGTTTTGTGGATCATCATCTGTTCCTTCTGTGTGCTACTTAAACTGGCTGTTGTTATGCAAATCCTGTAATGTATTTAGGAGTGCTCTCCAGAGATTTCAAATGGCATCTAATCTGGTTAGCAGATCCATTCTGCGAGAGACCTGGCTAATGTGTTCAGCTAAAGATGAGCTATTGGTATTTTATGCATGTGACTAGGACAGAGGCTTTTTATCCCATTCACCAAGCGCTTACAGCACTCTGACTGACCCAAACGCCGTGTAACTGCCAGGAAGAAGAATAAACACACCAATAATGTGAACAAGCAAGTACAACATATTTACAGCTCCTGACAGTGCCTCGGAGTCGCTGCAAACTGGGAACTTGCCTGTTCTCCTGAGTTAAACAAGACTGGGCTGAGTCTGTACCTGGATGAGAAATCCAGGAGCTCCCAAAGCTCCTAACCTTGCCCTGCCTGTATCACTGCCAGGCCCCTGTGCACCTTCCCTCTGCTCCCTGGATTTAGTTGTACCAGTTTGATTTGCAAACAACCAAGGAGTCTTTTTGTGCCTCCAGATTGATGAGGGTTCCATGCCCAGACTTCCTCCTGATGTCCTTCTCTCTGTCCACTATCTCCTTCTTGGGCTGTGGGATGTCCAACAGAAAACAGATGCCTGTTAAATCTGTTTTTAATACAATTATTTTCATGCAAATAAGTGTTTCTATTTTACTGGTTGAACTTAAAAACTGTATTATCCACTTGGAATGTTGCACTGAAACCACTTATTTCTAGCCCAAATGACAACCCAGACTTTTTGACCAAATGGCACTTTACTTTCTGTTAGTTAAAACAAATGTTTCTGATTTTTCTTTTAATGCTACATTAGAATTGGATTGAAATAAATTAGCTCAAAAGTACCTCATTGAAATAAAAAATGTTATTTGAAAAAGTTTTTACTCGAAATTTAAATTTAAAAGGCAAATGTCTTCAACAAATCAACGCGAGCGATTAAATAATTTTGATGTACACGAAACACTTTATCAAATTAATCTTTCATTTGAAGACTATAAATACATTAACATTCACATTTGTGTATTCTGAAAACGCAGGGTTTGGTGGAGTTCTTGTTCCTGGTTCCATGTAGCTCTGGGCTGGCTCCTCGTTCCCTTCTCCACCATCTGCTCCGTGTCTCCTACCCCAGAACTGTCCCACGTGCCACTGTAATGTTCCTTGTCAGATGACAGATTTCGGGGAGCTTTGGTAATTAGGAACTCCACTCTCATCAAGGAAAATAATTAGTGTGAATGCTTGTGGTTTACTAAAGCAGCTCAATTAAAGAGAGTAACAAGCTTTTTACAGCAACAAAGGAGGGACTAAGCGGGCCTTGGTGAGTAAATAAAGCTGTAATCAGTGTGATTAATTTAAAGTCTCGGGAAGGCAGGAATTGGATTGATATTCTAAAAGTTTCACATGTCTCATGAGATCTCAGAAGAAATCATTCCACATTTTAGGGCTAACATGAGGCCTCGCTAATTGTGAACAAGAAGAAGTAAAACCTGACAAATGTAATTTGCTATTAATTTCCTCTGAACACAGATTTTCATGAGTGTTTTTGTGGGGCTCCTAAAAAAATCTATGTACATTTCCTGGCTAAAATAGATTCAGGAAAGGTTTAGGAATGGACTGGCTTTTAAGCAGGATCCTTAAAACCCTCCCTCATCTGCATTTTTTTACCCTGGCACTATCATGGGGACTCCCTTGTGCTGTTTCTGTTGCTCAAGAAATTGGTGCTACTGGTTCCTTCTCTTAGACCTGGAATTTGGCTTTCCTCCACAATTTATTTTGGAATACAACAAACCCTAAACAGCTGGACAGGAACGTGGGCTGTAAATCGTAACCAGCTTTAATTTAGTTCATTTCCCACTGGTGACTGATGGTTTTATGATGCTTTACTGCACTTCATAATCATTTAAAGCAGATATTTAGTATGTCTATAAAATCTCTTTCACGAGGTTCTGGGGAAGGAAAGGGAAATACTCTCCAGGTTTTTGTTTGAGTTACAAACTGTCGACAAGTCAGTCTACAAAATGAGTTATTCCTGGGGGTGGAGGAGTTACTGAACCCCTTTGCTTATAGGAACCCATTTCTAGGGGGTTCTCAGTTTTCTCTGATTAAATCCAGACAGGCTTAATGCTGAAATCAGTCTTTGAGCCTGGGAAACATCCTGATAATGTTTCAGTCTAGAAATGCCATATCAGACAATTCTTGGGTCTCCTTTTGCTGCAGAACACAAGGCTTGAATAATTTCCTTTGATAAGTATTTTTCATTCTTTCTCATTTTTCTAGTGTTTCCAGCATTCTCAAATTTTCTCCTTCAGCATTTTTTAGTGGAAAAAGAAAAATCATTTGAGTGTGTTATAACTGATGATTTCCATGACAATTATCTGAGAATAAGCACCTCTGATTGATTGCTGGGTTTTTCCCTTTGCACAAGGCAGAGCTCAGGGAGGTTCTGAGTGATTTAGCACAAATCCAGCAGCTCCTGACAGTGAAACCCTGGCTGCACCCGGCTGGGTAGTGAGGTGAAATCTCCTTCTCGAATTACAGCTCGGGTTCTGCTCATTTCCTTGCGTTTCTCCGAGTTTCCTCCTGCTGAAGGTGATGAAATCGTGTCTTGGCTGATGAAAATAAACACTCCAGCGCTGTGTCAGTCTGCTGTGGCACCCCGGAGAGAGACATGGCATTTCCAGCAGACATCTGGAGCAGGGAGAAGCAAAACAGACCCTAATTGAAAATACAGCTGGATAAGGACAGTCCTGATGTGGTCCTGGCAGCCACTGGAGATGTGGAAATGAGGAGGGTCAGAGGCTGCATGGGCAGAGGCAGGAGTGATGGTACATGACAGGGCTTGGGTGTGCTCTGGAGAGACTCTGGGCAGACCAAGGTCAGCCTCCAGTGGGAAACCAGATAAAAACCTGCAGAAGAAGCATACTTCTCTATTCTAATTCTAAAATCTATTCAGTTGTCATGATGCCTTAAGGTTTAGCTTTTATATTTTTCAGGTTCTGTGCTGCTTTAGTGTGTGGTTCTGAGCTTCATATTATGGGATGGTGAGCTCTCTGCACAGAGCAGGGAGACAAAACAATTCCTTCTCTAGCTGGGCACCAAGGACAAATGATCCAAATCTCAGGCCCAAGAGCACAAACAACGTGGGCTGGAGAGAGAAAAACAAGAAGGATGGGACTGCATGGGCTAAAGCTGGAATTGGGCAATTAACTCCAATATGCAAATGGAGCAGAACTTACAAAAGTGAGAGACCCCATGACTGGTTGTCCATTTTGTGATCATTTTGGTTCATCTTGGGTGCAGCCCTGGCTGGGCTCTTGTGCTGCCCAAGGTGGATCCATTGAGGCCTTTGAATAAATCCCTGCTTTATTCTTTAGCTCTGTCCAGTCTCTGTTCTAGGCCAGCCTTCTCAAGGCATCAGTCACTTTGCAGGGTTGCCTGGACTGGCTGTGGCTCTTGAGAGCATCCTGCCCATGCAGTGCCAGCTCATCCTCCATGGATGTGGATCCAGGGCATCCCCACGTTGCCACTTGCCCTCCCCGCCATGCTCCTGAAATCACATCCTCCTTGAGAGGGAATTTCATTTGCAAGTCTCCAGGTTTTGGATTATCCTTCCCAATCCCCTGCAGTATTATGAATTATTTTCAAATTTAACTCGAGTGTTTTTGTGAACCTTGCCCGTGAACTCTGCAGTAATTTGTATTGTAATGGGAAGGGCAGCATGGCATGGAATGAACCTTTCCATAAATAAATGCTGAGTGCTGGGGAGCACCTGCAGCAGGAATGAAAAATCAGAGGCGATGGGGCTATTTCAGCAAGTTCAAATTCCAACCAACCTCCTTTCAGCAGAGGAAAATACCATTCCAATACCTGCCGTGGTGTTCATTTGCACTGGAGAAGGATCAGCGTTTGCATTAGGTTCTCCAAATTTTGATAACCTCATTTCCCCTGAGGGAGTTTTCGGGCAGGATAATGTATAGCCCCGTGTTGTGTGTTCCGAATTCCATTTGCGAGAGATCAGGATTTTATTGCCAGAGCAGCATTTAAAAATTGCTCTCTCTTTTCTCGGCTTTGTGGGAATTTACAGGCCCAGAGCGGAAAGAAAAGGATTTTTTGATAAGATGTAGGCTTGATTTTTATTTATTACTTTTGATGGGAATCTTTACCCCATGGATGAATCTTGCTAGTTATAAAAAGTAGTTGCTGAAAATGCCCGGCTCCTTCCTGCAGTGGTGCTGGGGCTGCCAGTGCAGGGTTCCCAGCACAGGAAGGGCTGTTCTGGAGCTCACACACCTGGTGCTCTGAGTGCCCAGCCACCAACATCGCCAGGCAGGCAGCTCCAAGGGTGAGTGCTCAGCTTTTCATAAAAATAGGACTTCTTTGAGGCGTTTGAAATTTTTTTTTTCCTTTTTTCCTGCCTTTATGCCATCACGGAGCAGCTGCTGGGGCAGCAGAGTTCTGTGCTCAGGTACCTATCTGCAGCTGCTTGGATCCCTGCAGCCCCTCCTGCTTCTCTGCTCCTGCAGATGGATGATGTGCCTCAGTGGCTGGAACAATCTCCTCTGCACTCTCCTCCTTTTTTACCTTCCTCCTCCTCCTCCTCCTTCTTGCCCCAAGTGTTCTCTTCCCTCACTGCTCCCTATTCCCTGGGATGGCAGATTTCAGGGAGCAGGTGGTCTCTAGGAATTGCCACTCATGCCTCAGTGAGGCTGGGCAGGCTGGAGGTGTGACAGACACTGTCCAGTTCATGCTGGGCTCCTGCTCCAGGCCAGATCCATTTTGGGGTGTCTGGGTGCTCCCCACTGCTGGGTCAGCTCTGTGCTGGGCTCTGTCTCCAAGCTGGGAATGTGCATCAACTTTCCCCACTGAGTTTTCCACTTGTTTTTTATTTAATCGAGCACCTCTCAGCGTGTCTCCTGCTTCACTGGTCTGCTGAAGGATCGAGGCATTGATGCAGATCCTGGCAATTATTCCTGGGACAGTGGTTTGGGCTGTTCAGTCCAACCCAGCTATGGGCTGAGATCCTTTAAATGCACGTGTTCCTTTCCTGAAGCATTAGCAGAGGAACTCATTAATTCCTAATTGCTGCTAATTAATCCTCTGTATGGTTTCTCATGTTTAGGAGCAGATGAAGTAGAACTTCCCCTCATTGACGCCTTGAGAACATTTAAGCCTTTTGTGTGGCTTGTTAAATCATCACGTTTCAAACTTCCCAGTTACCAAAGTAGTCAGTAATTAATTGATGTCCCCGTGGTACGAGGTAACTGGATGTTGGTTTGCTTTACTTCGTGTATTTTCATGTCACGTGGCAAATTAACTCCAGGTTCCAAATTTTTCTCTGAACACTTTCAGAGCCATGGTCCCTGTGAGGATGCTCTCTGGGGTCCCTTTGCCCACACAGGTGACCTTTTAAGAAGTCTTTACTCCAGCCCTGCTCCTCTCAAAGCTCCATTCTTCTCCAGCCAAAGAATAGCAGCACAGGCTCCACAAATCTCATCAAACTTGTTGCTTCTTGGTAGCAACTGGAGGTAAATTGATGTTCCCTTCCCTCTGGGGGTAATGATGGTTTGAAACTCCCTGTCCTGCCTCCACTCCCTTCATTTGGCATGTCTTTGGGAGTTTTTATAATCTGGCAGTGATCCTCTGTCTAAACCCTGTCCAGCATTTCGTGCAATAAACTTAATGAACTTTTCCATCTTGGAACAGCTGAATTCTTTCAGAGCAGCTGCTCTGGTTTATTGATGGGCTCATTAGAGCACTGCCACTGGCCCAGGAGGGACTTTGTGCATATCCCAGTGTGGAACATAAACTGGGCATTTCCAGATGATGCTGCTTAAAGGCTGGGAGGGCTGGGATTGATAGCTGGGATTGCAGGAGCTCACACAGGGAGCCTGGGGAGGTGGAACTGGCGAGTGCAGGGAAAGCCAGAGGGCAGAGGCAGTGTGCTGAGCCCTGGCTGGCTGGCAGGAATGCTGTTCCACGGTTTCCTGTGGGATCTGTGTCTTTTTGGGGCAGGGGATTGCATTGAGAGACTGAGCTGTGGGTCCCCACAGCCCTGCCAGGGAAAGTGGCACTTCTCTCACTACTACATTTGGAGAAAATCTAAACAATTTGAGATTGTTTTTAAATTTTCTTTGGAGGGTTTGTAATGAAAGTGATTCCTCCCCAAGCAAGAACATTGCCCTTTCCACACAGCTCTGTTGTTTACTTCATCCATCATCCTTGCTCGGGAGCTCAATTCATAGGAGTGCC
Organism: Ploceus nigricollis; assembly: GCA_013399945.1. Lineage (NCBI taxonomy): Eukaryota > Metazoa > Chordata > Aves > Passeriformes > Ploceidae > Ploceus > Ploceus nigricollis. The sequence goes on along the minus strand of VXBC01000199.1, from coordinate 356,500 downwards.
CTGACTGCTTGCTTGGGTGTGAAAATTGAAATTTCAGTTCTTGTCCTTGTCTACAGAAGTCACCTGGCCTGTGTCCATTGGTGAGCTGGTCCAGACTGTCTCATCAGACCTCGACTTTCAGGGGAATAAAAATTCCAGCTTTATTTTCTGAGACTGTTCTGCAGCATCCACCTCAATCACGCCGTGGTAGAAAACATTCAGGATTGCATTTGTTTACAGGGCCTTTCTAGTGATCAGCATCTCCTGGGAAAAAAGCCTCAAAGGAGTAAGAATAAACCCAAAAGGTTTCCAAATCTTGTATTTAACATTCATGATCATTTTAATAGTTCTTTAGGTCCCAGCTGGTGCACTTGGACCTGCAGAACAGCCCTGTCTTTGCAGCTGAGCTGGGGCAGATGAGAGTGAGAGGAAAACCCTCATGCAGCCAGTCTGGAAGGGACAGGTCCTCTGAGGAGCATTTGGAGCACAGGCTTTAGGGTAATTAGGGCTTGTGTTTGGGTGAGCAGGTGCCAAAGTCTGCTGTGTCCAAACTGCCCCTAACCGAGCCCACCGTGTGCTGTAAATCCTGTTGGAAATAAATAACTGAGCCCACAAACGAGTGATTCAGCCCTCAGAACCTCAGACGGTTTTGTTTGTGTTATTTCCATTTGCCTGGGTAATCGAATTTGCTGGAATTAGGGGTTTGTCTAGGTAATAACGTTTCCCCCCCTCTGGCAGGGGAGCGGCCGCGGTGAATGCCGATGTGCCGAGAGCTGCGTGGATTGGAACAAACTGGCCCTTGATAGCATCAATTACCCACTCCTGATGGATGGCTGAGTGCAGGCTGCCAGCTCTGCATTGCACGGATCTGCCACGTTTCTCTCTGATAGAAATGCTCAGAAGAAAATGCAGCATTGGTGGAGACCTGTGGAGGGACCCCACAGCCGTGCTGGGGACAAGGACAACCTGGCACCCCCTTAGTGCCTGTGCCCTGGGCAGTGGCAGCCTGGCCAAACCCGCACTGGGGACACTGGTGACAGTGTTCTGCTGCACGTCTGTGCCAGGCCACTCAGTAACTGTCCCTTTGCTGGTGTTCTGTGGGGATTGCTGGGGTCAGGCCCTGCCAGAGCTGTGCTGACAGCAACAGGAGCACCGGTAATGGCTTGTGGAGCACCCCAGAGGCTGTTCCCTATTGTAAATGTAGGTGAACCCCAGATGGGAAGAAATGATTGATGTCTGACTCCAGATCAGAAAGCTGAATGATTGCTTTATTAAAACTATACTGTATTACATTAATATATTATTTAAAGAGATACTAAACTGCATGCTTACTTTCTAACTGACCATATCTAACTAACTAACAAGCTCGTGACTCTCTGAGAGCCCCAGACACAGCTGGGTCCCATTGGCCACCAGACCCAAACAATCCTCAGCAGACCCCAATGAAACAATCACCCCAGGTAAACCATCTCCAAACACATTCCACATGGGGGAAAACAAGGAGCACAGATAGGAATTGTTTTCTCTTTTTTCTCTCTGTGCTTCTCCAGGAAAAAATCCTGAGAGGGAGAAAATGTGCCTGCCACAGTTCCCCACCTGGTTCCCCCAGGGGAGGCTGGGGAATGACAGAAGTGGTTTGTGGGTGTGAGTGTAGGTGGTGGCTGAGCTGTGCTGAACCTGAGCCCAGCCCTGTTGAAGGATCCATGCAGTGGGTGATGGTGCTGTTGTGTGGGGCAAAGCCTGCATTAGCTACCTATTTTTCCAGCTTCCCCAGGGCTGCTCAGCCCAGCAGCAGGCTGGGTGATGATCCCTGGGGCTCAGGGGTCCAAGGAGTCCCGGCCAGAGTTGCTGGACTCTGCCAGCCCCACACACACAGGGACCCTGCCACTGGATGTCCAGCCAGGAGGGGAGCAGGGCCTCTTTCTGCTCCAGGAGCTCCCCATGGGCTTGCTCCATGGGCTTGGGAGTCCCTCCCCATGCAGGGACAGCTTCAGAGAGGTTTGGGGGTGGAGTTCTGTGCCATGGAAGCACTGGTACAGCAAGGGAAACTGGAAATTAGACATGTGTGTGNGGTTTGGGGGTGGAGTTCTGTGCCATGGAAGCACTGGAAACGGGAAATTAGACATGTGTGTATGGACAGACATGGCCTGAAGTGTGAGCAGGGCTGGAGGGGTGGTTATGTTGCTGATCACCAGGCGACCAGAATTCCTGCTAAAAGACAAACTATCCCACTTGTATTACCTATGGTAGCTGCAGGATCTGCAGGATGGATTGGGGTTAGTGTTGCAGTAACAACCTGCTGAGCAACCCCTGGCTCCTCCAGCCTCTCTAACGCTGCTGTGAGCCAAAGGAATCGTGTGTGTCCCCGTGCTCTGCTCCTGTCTGAGGAGACAAGAGTGGCAAAGCCATTAGCTTGGAGCACATTCCTTAATGTGGCATAAGCAGCTAAAGAAGATGTATTTATGCTCCTTCATTTGCAACTGATAATCTCAAGAGTGAGAACTGGTAATAAATTCCCTCACTGGGGCTCCTCTCCCTCCAGCCCCGCCACAGAGGGGAAGAGCAGCTCATTTGCATGAGATAATGAAACTGCAGTGAAATAGTAAAATTGCAAAGCAACTTTGTTTTAATAATGACAGATGCTTCTTAAACACTTCAATTATGTCTCTCTGAGTTGTTTTAGCAAGACCACAGAAAGGGAGAGCAGTATTCCTGAAATATTTGGAATAAAACTCATTCCCTTTCCACATCTCCAAGTGGAAACTTTCCCCCTTTGTTCAAATGGAAGTATTTGGCTTTTTCCTGGCTCAGGGCTTGCCTGTTTCAGCTCCTGAGAGGGGACAGGTGAGTGCTGCCAGGCAGGTCACCCTCCCCGAGGTGGTGTGGTTTGGGCTGTAGGTCCTGGGCTGCTGGGAACTACATTTCCTTCTGCTGTCCCATGGGAATTGTAAAAATGGTGCCAATTTCCATGGTTCATGACCCTTCAGTGACACAGTGTCAGTACCAGCCTCAACTTCCCCCAGCAAAACTGGCTCCCGAGGTGCTGCAGACACTTTGCTATAAAGAAGCAGCAAATGGTGCATCCAACAAAGCACAGGGAGCAAGATAAACACATTAATGGAAAAAAAGCCATTATGTGAGGACACAGCATGCATGGAGAACAGGGAGAGAGATTCTGGGCAGCAGGGGAGGATGAAAATAAGACAACTAGTGCTGAAGGGCAGAAAGCCTGAGAGACTGGAATAGTCTGTGCCTGAAATCTTTCTGCAGCACGTTTTTGTGTTTTCTGCAGTGATTCTCCAACCCTGTGCTCTGCTGCGTGCCCCCTTCCCTCCTCTAATGGTGCCCTTTTCCCTTCTGCTGGGGACTGTGCTCTGCTTCCTCCTGCCTCCCTTTCAAGCCCATGAAAAGAAAACTCTTCAGACCCGCTCCTCCCCTCAGCCCGTGCAGTCTCTGGGCTCCGAGGTGTTACCTGTGTCACCGTCACTTTGCTAATTTACGACAACCATTTCAAGGCACATTATACCCAGAGCCCATATGTCACCTCAGCGCTGCCAAAAGAGTTCCTGTTTACTAAGCTGATGCTTTCAGCGTGCTCAGAGTGTGCTAAATAGCACCATCGATACTACTTAAAATAAAAGGTGTCAGCACCTTGCCTGCCCCTGCAGATTGCTCAGAGCTCTCAGCTCTGAAATGTCCCTGAGCACAGACACCTCTGCTGAGCTGCTCCTGCTCTGCTCCTGCCCCATCCCTGCAGCTCTCCCCTGCCCCATCTCCCCACAGCAGCTCTTGGGGCTGTGACAGGAAGGCAGTTCTTGGTTTGGGGCAGGATGACACACTTGTACTGGTTTTGATGCTCTTCATGTCTGGGGTTCCCAAGAAAGCCAAGGAAAGCTCCACGAGCGTGGAGCTGCTGGTGCTGTCCAGGTCTGGCACAGGAGCAGCTCCTGGGGCGTGCAGAGCCCACAGAGAGCCTGTCCCTGTCACCCAGTGCAGCTGCATCCCCGGGATGTTCCCAGCACAGTCCTGAGCTGGTGGGGCCCTTCTGCTGATGGACCAGGCTCCTGCTCTCCTCCCTTTCCTTGCCCCGCTGTGTGGGACAAAGCCTTTCAGTCTTTTGGTGTTTTCTGCTTTGTCTAAACCAGAGGCTCTGCTTTTTTCTAGCTAAAACCATAAAATTAGTGCATAACTGCAGTCCCATGGTTCAGTTTCTGGTGGAAAATATCAGATGCTGAAGTTGCACAGAAATTCTTGATGGGAAATGTCACCAAATTCTTCCAAATGTCACGATCCAGTTTGGATCCAGGCTGTGTGTCTGGAGGCTCAGGGTAGGTTTCTTTGTGTGCTATTCACCTTTCTGCTGGGCTCCACTTCTCACTGGCATCACCCCCTGGTTCTGCAGGGCCCAGCTGACCCTGTTCCCATTCTGGAGGGGGGAATAAAGGAGTCGTCTCTGGAGGAGGCTCCACAGCTCCTGGTTGTGCTGCAAGTCGCTTCAATTTCTCATCTGTGGAGCCAGAGATGGAGGTGGCATGAGCTGGGATCAACCTGTCACGCTCAGTAAGCTGGGTTGGGATGAGATAATGCCACTTGTGAAAATCTCAGGAAAACCCTGATGCTGGACAGACAAGAGTGTTATTAAATGGAAAGTTATTACATGCAGGTGCTGCTCCCCATTTCCATGGTTGTTTGAGCCTTGTAATAGTGATGCAAACACAGTTTTTATACCGTGCAGGGACTGTCCTGCCCAACCCACTCTGGCAGGCACTAGAGGAGACAATGGATTTCCTGCTGCCATCATTGCCTCTGTTCCATCCCCAAATTTCTATTAAGGAAATAAAGTGTATTTTACCTGTGAAAACATTCAGGTCCAAACATGCCTGAGTCCTCCTCGAGTGGCAGAGATTTTGTCTGGTTTGATTTGGGGAGAAGGAAGGACTTGGTGCTCACAGAGAGCAAGAGTGCACAGAGGGGTCATGGTGGCCCTTGTCAGCTGCCTGTGAGAGGGCACGGGGATGTATCAGAGCGCTGACATCCAGGGTCAGCAAAACACCTGCTCGCAGATGTACAATTACTGCTTTGAAATGGGATTTTGCTGGAAGAAATCCAGGTTAAAAATTATTCTCTGCTGAGCTGAAAATCTAAAATGTCTGAAGGTGCATGGCTGGGACCGGGAGGTGGGAGGGTGGGCAGACACCTCTCACCATTTCCTGATTTTCCCCATATTTTGCCCAGAGGGATTAATTGGTGCTTAAAGGGAAGGGAACTGCTGTTTTATGAGTGAAATCTGTTGTCTCATTCATTATTCATTCGGAGGTGATTGGCAGCTTCCAGGCGGTGGGTCACAGCCAGTAAAGGGTGAGCTGCTGACTGACAAGGTTAATTGCTGCCTCGCGTTAATGCTGATAACGATTTATGTTGACAATTCCTGGTATTCCTGGCGCAGCCGGAGGTTTGTCATGCGGGGTCAGCCGGCGCTGCCCCGTCCTGCCCCGCTGTCCTCGCAGCTGGCAGCACCCGTTCCCTCGGCGTGTGGGAAGGGATTTTGTTCCCCGAGAAGGTCTCTCGTGCTAAGTGATGCAGAAGCAGCTTTGCAAAGGCATCCGTTGCTTTTACCTTTTTTCCTTCTTCTTTTTGCTATGTTCTTTGCATATTGATCAGGGTTCAGAGCACAAGAGTGAGGCTGGGCTTGGCTCTGCTGATCCCCCTCAGCACCAGCGTCAAAGCTTTGCTTTTCGGGGGGCTCAAGCGAATAGAGATGTGAAAGATTTTTGAGGGTGACCCTTAAAAATACTTAAAATGGGAAAGAATTCTCTTTATTGCTCAGTGTGCAGGGTGGGCTGTGCCACTGAAGCCCAGAGCCACCCCCGGGGCTGGGGCTCCCCTTTTGGTGTTTGTTTTATCTCTGTACAAAGGGCACAGCTCCAACTGCCTCACTGCTCCCGTCCCAGAAACCGCAGAGGTTTCCTCCCTGCCTCGACATAACAAAGCAGAGCCATAAAGATTTAGGCTAATAAACGCTGGCCTTTAGGGTGCTCTCAGCTTTTATCGGGCTAATAATATTTTTGACTTACATGGGAGGGAAGAGGCAAACAGAGCCTTTATGAACCTGGCGGCCTTGTCGGGGCTCCCGGCACCTCTCTGTGATGAAAAGCTGAGGCAGCCTCCAGGCAAACCACGACGGGAGGGAGCTCCTGTGGATGGCTCTTCGTGGAATATCCAGGCTTAATTACCTGTCTGATATCAAGCTATGAGGGCAGGGAGAACTGCCCTGTCTGAGCCTCGTTGTCTCTTCCCTCCCTCTGGCCAAAATTGGGACCTTCCCTTCCTCTCCTGAGACCATCACCACTGCCCCAAACGTGCCACAACCCCCTTGGTGAGCTGCACCAGCAGCGTTTCCCAGGTGTTTGTGTTCAGTTGGGAATTGGTTTTATCACCACTGGCTTTATGGCTGATAAAGTTGGGATTTTGTTAAGCAGTGGGAGTCTGGGACAGAATCTGAGCAAGAAGGAAGGGAGATGTTGAGTATAAACAGGCATAAACTTCATTATTTTCTAGAAATTATTTATTTAAAATTTAAAACCATATTACTTCATACAGCAAACTGTGCACTTTGATATATCACAGTGTCTTAAAAAGGAAAATAATCAGAATTTTTTCTTTTTTTTTTTTTATTTTTTGGAAATTTTATTTACATCAGCCTAGAATGATCAGCAAGTAACACAGTTACTATGAAATCAAAATTGTTACAAAATGTTTACAAAAAACTATATTCATAGAAATTCTGCATGTCCACAAAGGAAAATCCCCTGAATGTCACGGAGACTATTTTTTCCTTTTTCCCACTCTTTTCTGCTTTTTTAAATTTTATTTTTTATTTTTATTTATTTTTTCTTTTTTTTTTTTGAGAAACATGTCAAACAAGGTACAGAGCAGAGGGCTCATGATGCCAATGCCTGGGAATAACCCGTGCACTGCCAGCCCCGAGCACTCTGGGGACTGTTGTACCCCATGGTCACTGGGTGCACACTGGCTGAAGCCACCAGGACCCACAATGTCCCTTTGCTGTGACCTTCCTGGAGAGCCTCTGTGCTGGCACCCAGCCGAGTCCTGCTGCCAGCACCGAGGTGGAGCAGTGGGTGCCCAGAGCTGGAGCTGGTTCCCCTTTGCATATTCCATCTCTCTGTGGGTCTGTCCCCTCGACATCAGACCTGGCACGTGCTGTTGGTTGACTCCAAACAGAAAATCCACCCCAGGGAAGGGCTGGCTGCCCCTGCTCTGTCTCATGGGAGAGTTGGAGGGAAAAAGCAAGTGACAAGGGGATGGTGAGCCGAGGTGACAACAGTTTTAGATACAGTTAAATAACCCAAACCAGCTTTTTCTGTATTTCCTCCTCAGTTTTCCAGTCCCTCTGCCCAGGTGAAGAAAGGAGCAGCGTTGGAAGTCAGATGATTTCAGGTGTGAGTTGTCGCTAGTCCCAACCAGGTCACGGACGCTCACAGAAGGCTCTGAGGCTTTGTCATGGGGTCTGTCCCTTCCCAAGCCTCCCCAGACGTGGCTGTGAGGCACTGGGCTGGCTGCTCCTCCTCTGGCATGAACACACATGGCTTTGGGCTCCGGCACCTGGAGCACACGGGAGAGGCTCCGGGAGCTCTCTGGCTGAGCTGCCCCCGGTCCCGCAGGAAGGCTGGGGCTGACATTGTGCACGTCCCCTCAGGTCACAGTGAGCGGGGCCAGGGGGAAGGGTCTGCACCAGGCTGGGCTCCCAGCAGCTCCTCTGCGTTTTTTGGGTGCTGCACAACATTCCCTTGTTGGATGTCAAGCGTTCCAGTGATCAAAACTTCAACACAAAGCCATCATGTAGATGCAGGGATTTGGCTGCAGTTCGTGGCTGATTTAGGGGTGGAGGGATGGAAGGAAAAGGTTCATCTGCAGGGTTTGATCTGGCTGGCAGTACACCAGTAATTCCAGATGCTCACCTGTCACATTTGTGAGTAAAATCAAATCAGGCTGGTGTCAATAAATAAATGGGGTTTGTGGTATTAGCAATATTTATTTATTTTTTAAAAATCTGCCAAGAAGCAAAACGAATGTTGATTTCTGTGGTATTTTACTCTCTGGACATTTAAAGCCAATTTCAGGCTTTGTTTGCATCTCTGCTTTTTTTTTTTTAGAGCTTAGAAATCCGCAAGGAAAACATAAAATCTACTACTCTGTCAAGCCTAAGGATTTGCAAAGGAATACAGAAAGCATGTCATTAGCTTTGGGAAGCTGCTCCACACTTCAGTTTGTCCTTTGCTCAAGGTATTTGTGCAGCAAACTATTAAGAATCTGATGCCCATTGCATTGGCAACTTTCATTCCTAATTTTTCATAGTTTTTGTGAAAAGGTGAAAATGAATGTAAATTCTTTGCATATCTTTACTTGAGTCAAAGTATGACAAATCACCTGGTTTTGCTTGGGGTCACTCTGTTGTTTCTTTGCATCATTGAAAAAGCAAAATAAGGACAAACTGTGTTCCACGATGGGGTGGGGGAGCAGCTCTTCCCCCTTGAGCTAATCTGCTAATTCTGCTCAGCTCGAGACAACCTTCCCGACTGAGCACGGAGAGGAACAGGTGGGGAAAAATCCGAAATCAGCTACAGTCGGGTTTGTTCCTTTGGGCGAGGATAAACTTTCCAGAATGGCTGTGCAGCTCGGGAGGGCTGTGGTGGCCTCAGCACCTGCTGCACCCATGGCCCAGAGCTGGGAGCAGGGCTCGGGCACTGGCTGCTCCATCCCTGCCCCGCCTGCCCTCCACACAGGTGGGGTCCTGCAGGGTCACTGTCCTCTTACCCCTGCAGGGGAAGGGTGTTGCTGTTTTCTTCACCGCCAGTGGTTAAACCAGAGCTTTTAAGCACCTTTGCATCACATGTGTGACATTCTGGGTTACGGTGGGCAGAGGAATTTCCATTTTTAATTCTGTGAATGGACCCCACTGGCTGCCTGCAGGTCCCCTGGAAGGGATGGAGCTGAGGGAAGTAACTCGAGTGTTACCTTAGGTCAGCAGAGGGGTCTTTGGTAATTCTGCCTAAATTCATCTGCAGGACCAACCTTCTGGGTTAAGCAACCTGAAAATAAGAAGACGATTCATGGAAGATTTCCTAAAAACATTTTAGTGTGTGTTTGCTTAAATCCCATGGAGAGGCTGCCTGAGGGGTGGCAGTTCATGGTCAGAGCAGGAGGGATCCCAGCCTTGGCTCTGCTTCTCCCAGATCAGCCCTGGCTGAGATTCATCTTTCAGGTCCTTGATGCCATGGAGAGCACTTAGTCCTACACCAGGCCCACAGTCCCCTCCCAGTGTGGAGCTGCAGTTCAGCACTGCTGAATTTCATGGAAATCGGTACTTTTGGCTCTTGGAAGCAGCTCTGCTCCTGCCGCTGCTGGAGCCTGTGGACGTGGTTGCTTCCCATGCTTCTCTGCAGGAGAGCCTGAGCTTCGCAGGAAGAGCAGAGACAGAGCTGAGGGCCTGGAGATCACGGTGTCACCCTGGAGCTTGGCATGGGGATGTGGGTGCTGTCACTCGGAGGTGCAGAAGGTCCTGTGCGTGCCACGCTGTGCCCTCCCCGGCCCGGAGCTTGGGTACGTTGCAGGCTCACCTTCCCCTTCCCAGTCGGCTGCCCTGGATCTGCTGAGGAACAAGTGTCACCTTGTGCCACCACGCTCCCACGTGGCTGTCCCGCTCCGGGTGGCTGCGGCCAGCACAGCCGCGAGGTGAGGGCCACCGCCAGCTGCTCTAGGGCAAGCACAGCCTCGACCATCCTGGTGCTTCCCAGGTGCCTCTGCCTTTCCTGGACAGTGTATCCAAAGTGTGCTGTGTGTGTCGGTGTGGGTCAGGTGTGAGCACCTGACCCAGTGTTCCTGTTTATTGCCGTGCTGATGGAGCCACGCTCGCGGCTCCTCCTCACCCGCTCGGGGTTGGCTCAATTCTGCTTCACCTCCGCCTGCTTGCAGTGTGTAAACATCAGACTCCTGGGTGGTGGTTGGACTCCATGAGGCCTGGAGGATCGAAGCATTAGAAAAAAAAAGGAATGAAAAGTAACAAAACAAACGCAAAAAGCCCCAAGACCCACGTTACTGTCCGTGCTTGGAAGTTCTGGCTCCTCTGCGGTGATGGATGCAGCTGGGTTGCAAAGGCCTTGTTCTTGAAATGAACAAACCAGGCTTTTTTTTTCTTGGTTTTTTTTTTTTTT
>VXBC01000199.1:265843-345451 GCA_013399945.1 Ploceus nigricollis | reverse complement strand
CCAGCCGTGCCTGCCGCAATTCCTTCCCTCCCACCCCCCCCACTGCCATTCCCTAGGGAAACACAGGTGCCAATCCAGTGTTGCAGGTCATGTTGTCCTTGCCGGGCAGCCGTCGGTCGTTGAAGGTGTGCATGTTGATCACGGCGTCCGTCTTCACCATCACGGGGGGCTGGGGCTTGTGCTTGACCCGGCGCTGGCAGGTGAGCGACAGCCGGATCTCGTCGGCCACGGCGCTGCAGAAGGAGCGCTGGGGACAGCGGGGATGATGCCTTAGCATTTTCAGCTCTTATATTTCTCATATATTTGTAATCCTGCAATTTGTTAGTGTGTAAAGCTCCATAGCCTGTCAGCCACTGTTCTCCCATTTTATTAAGGCAAAACAATCCCTCTCTAGGCCTGGGACTCAAGGGCACCTCACTGTCTCAGGCCCCGAAAAATATAAACAAAAGTGAGTTGGGGGAGAGCAAACCTGGAGTAAATAACTTCATTACCTGAAGCTGTAATTGGAGGATTAACCCCTGATATGTAAATGGACCAAACTTATATCTGCCTTAAAAACTCATGGCCACTGTCCATCTTGTGTGTAGCCCCTTGGAGGCTTTTGACTGCCCAAGGTGTATCTGTTGAAGGCCTTCAATAAATACCTACTTTTATTCTCCTGATCTTGCCTAGCCTGTGTTCTAGGGAGCCACTCCAAGGCATCAGGGACAAAATGCTCCGTTACTGCTGCAGCTGGGGGGAGCAGGGGGCTGGAAGGGCTCAGTGGAGGTTGAGGACGAGGTTTGGGGCTGTTCAGGCATCGGCTGTGCTCTGCGGGGCTGTGTGGGCACCTGGCTGACCCCTCTCCCGTGGCGAGGACTGTGCCTGTGACATGCTCAATCCTGCACAAAGGCAGAGCTGGAGGCAGCTGCTGGAGGTCTGGTGCTGAGTGATCTCTGCCAGGGGCTCAGACACGTCTGACCCTCCTGCTAGTGGGCAGCTTTCCTTTCTCTGTCTAGTCCTCCATGAGGGCAGCTCGCTTTGATTTCTGCTCATGCACAAAAGTGCACGTTCCACTTACTGCACCGGGACACCCACGGCAGAGGAAGGACATAAAAGCTGTTCTGTTGTTTCCTGAACACTGATCAGCCACTGATGGGCTGTCTGTGAGTGTGGCAGAGTTGATAAGACAGTGTGAGGCTTCCTGCTGAGCCCTGACTTGTTCCGCTTTGAATGGGACTGGGGAGAAGGCATGGATGGTCACACCTGGAACGTGCAAGGTGATTTCAAGAGGATGTAACAGCTGAGAAAGGCCCTTCCTAGGGAGTTCTGTCTATACTTTAATGATTTATTTGTCAGCTTGCTCTAAGCTACCCAGCCAGTGTGTCCTGGTCTGGCTGCTGCAGCAGCAGACGACCCTGATCAGAGCAGACGTGACTTTGCCCCGAGTGGAGGCCATCAGAGGGACACACCAGTGAGCCTCTGGGGATGGCGTTTTAGGGGTGCCAGGATCCCTCTGCCCCCTCCCTGCCTGTCTCTGGGGTCAGTGTGCAAAGCCCTCCAGGGCTGGGCTAAGGGGAGGCAGAGACTCAGAGGGAATCAGTCAATACCTGCTCGCGCTCCGCCGTTTTGCGCAGCTTGTAGATGAACTCCACCATGGCCACAAAGACAGACAGCACCAGGCCTGCTGCCAGCACTATGAAGATCCCTCCGATGTTCTGGATGCCCAGAGCACTGGCCTCCTTGTTCTCATCCTCAGGGCAGCCATTCCCCCGCCACCACTTCTCCTTCATGACGTGGAGCTTGTCCTCCTCCTGGAGCTGCAGGATGGCAATGGTGATCTTGTCCCTGTACGGTGACCCTGGGGGTGGGGACACTGTTATACACAGAGGGAAAGAGGGACAAAAATCCCACCAAGCAGGGAAGGTGTCTGTGTTAAGCAGCGCAGTTCAGACCTCTCTTCAACGGGCAGACAGTGCAAAGTTTGTTATTTGGAAATTTGCTGCTGGGAGTGGATTATTTTAACCACTTGTGTTGTGTTTGTGGTGACCAGCCCCCGATGCAGAACTGTCACTTACCCATGGGCGTGCCGATGCCGTAGCCTTTGGTGTCGATGAGCCCCCCGATCTGGGTGAGGTTGCAGTTCCTCTGGGTGATGTACTCGATGGTGGTGGACTCCATCAGCAGCGCGTAATCGGCCGTCAGGGTTCGCTGGATCCCCTCCTCGTTGTTCTTAACCAGTGCCGTGGGTTTGCTGCTCATGAAAGCCCACATTTTTTCAAACGTGGAGATTTTGGATTTCTGGAAAAATGATACCCCCCCAGCCCCAAAATAAGAATGAATTCTCCATTTGCTGAAAGCTGGTATCTTTTCAGTAAATAATAATAACGGTACTTGAGAACAGATCACACAATGGAGCAACCATGAATTTGACTTTGTCTTAAAAGCCTTCACTGCCCAACATTGTTTGGATTTATGTTGCCTTAAAGAGAGACAAGGGTTGCAGCAAACATCCCACTGTGCATGTGCTTCAGGTCCTGAGGTGGAACTGAACCTTCCCAAAGACCTGCAGGCCCCCTCCACTCCCAGGCCATTGGCAGATCAGCTTAAATATGTTCACTTCCTAACCAGGATTTGTTTACCCTGTAATGTTTCTGCATGCAGAAAGAACAGAGAGAGTTTTGGAGGACATGGTTTTCTCTACACACACTCTATGATATTTTTGTCTTTCCTCAAGCATGGCAAGGAAACGAGTCTCCTCTGAGATATGTGCAACTGCCAAACAGATTTAACATACCCACGCAAACAGAAGCACAGAGATATTCAAGAAGATTGTCTTACGGCTAAAAATAAACATGGATATTCTTTCACTATCAGCAGACATTCTGTTGCAAAGGAAGAAATATGTTTTCTAGCTTGTTATTCATGTGAATGTTTTTTTTCTTCTAGAAAATGTGTTGAGTGAGAAGAAATATGGTTATTTTACGTCTTGCCATAACATTTGAAAAGTACCCTTTATCTACGAGCACCTTCTGAGTTGTCTCTGTCAGTCATCACAAAAGCCACAGAATCTCAGAATCCCAGAATGGTTTGGGTTGGGAAAGACCTTGAAGCTCATCCTGTTCCCCCCCCTGCCATGGGCAGGGACACCTTCCACTGGACCAGACTGCTGGTCAGAACTGGCTTTAATTTAGGAAGATTTCCCAGACAGGCAGAGCAGTGTCCTCTTGCCCCTCTGCTGGTCCCAGTGCTCCTGTGGGTCAGTGTTTCTCCCTCAGACCAGCCCTGGGACAACACTTGGATATTGAGGCTTGTGTTCCCACTGCTGTCAGCTCCTTTATGCACTGATCTTCTTTCCTGCCCCATTTCTTGTTTTTTCTAGATCTGTTTTTGCCTTCTTATTTCATAAGAGGCAGCTTAGGCAGCCAAACCTCTTCCTCCACTGTGCTCCTCGGCGAGCCTGGAGCTGGCTGATAAGTCAGAGGGCAGATAAGCCCCTGTGCTGTGCCTGGAATAAGGGTGGCCTCTCAGCAGCTGCTGCACGAGGAGTCGCTGCCGCAGAGCTGCGATTTCAGCCGTCGTTTATCTCTCCACAGGTCTCTGTCCTTCCATGAGGAAGCAGGAGATGGAGCCCAAGCCCAGCCCAACTGCTGCTGCCACAGCTCCCCATCATTTCTTCAGTATCATCCAAAATGTGCCAGCACAGGTTCTTCTGATAAAACCGTAATAAATAATGGTGAGGTAGCTGAAAGTCCCTTGTAATGCTTCGTTTTCCAAATGCTTTGCCCATCCACCTCCTTTATTCCAGCATGTTTAGCAAAAGTTAAACAAAAGCTCATCACCCCAAAGCTGGGTAGTGCAGTGCTGTTCAAACAAAGGCTGTTCCTCTGCCTTTAACCCTGTGGGCCCCTTCTCCTGACTGAAATACCCAGGGATTCATTTCTTCTCCATTAAAGCTCGTGCTCGTTATAATCCACTTGATGAATGCTCAGCAGTGGATGTGCTGGAGCAAACTTCATTCAAGAGGCAGGATTATCTCCCTCGCCTGAAAATCTGGACCAGTGCCTGTAAGGTAGATTTGTGGCATCTATCAAACCTCAAAGAGCAGCAAGAAATGTAGCCTCCAAAAGGATTATTAAATATCTGTACATTACAATGGGTAATTGAAATGAATCGTGTGCTCGGCTGGCTGATAAGGACTTGTTTAACATTTATATAGTTCACATCAGAGGCCTCTGGGTTCCTTGGCTCTCCCTCTCTCCTCTTTCTGCATTTAATGCTCCTTGAGTGTTGACACAGAGCTTTTAACATCAGTGTTCTCCCAGTTTAGAGCACAGAGCAAAATAAACTGGCAAAAAATCAATAGGCTGCATTTAGTGAAGCAAATGGGACTTGCATGAGGCACTGGGCCTCTTCAGGCAACTGAAATTACGAGACAGGACTCCCTGGAAGAGAAAAACCACTTTTCTCTTCTTCTCTTAAATCACTACTCCTGACCAGCTTGAAAGGACTTAATTGTGTTTGGGATGCCAGGAAGAGCCCAGATTTGTCAGTTCTGGCTGTGCTGCTTTGAGCCCAGCTCCAGCCCTGCCAGGGGTCGAGCACTCCTGCAGCTGGGGCACACCTGGGGAAGGGCTGGCCAGGAGGCTGGAGCTGCTGTCACTGCTCACTTGTGCCTGATGAGAGCTGGGACAGAGGTCTGGGCACAGGGCTGAGACCCAGCAGGGAAGAGGAGCTGGGGGGCCCCTCCAGGACATTGGTGCTGCCAGGGCAGCTCACACCCAGCGCTGCTCAGGGCAGTCTCAGGCTCTAAAACCTGATGAGAAAACTGCTTTCCCAAGGGAAAATTCCCCAGCTGTGATTCCCAGCACAGCCCTCACAGGTTGATGGTTTGCTACAAACCCAGAAGCAGCTGTGAGAGCAATGTTGGTCATCAATCCCAAATCACAGCAGCAGTGAGGGCTGGAGTGTCCCTGCTCCAGCTCACACCCAATTAAGCCACAGAACATGTTTTATAGTTGAAGGAAAAGTTCATTTCTCCCCTTCCTCCTCTCAAATACTGTGGCCACACTGCAAAGGCATTGCTTATTGATGGGAATTGGGTGTTGTCAGCCGGGACTGCACCATAGAAATAAGCAAAACCATCTTAGTAGTAATTTAGTAATAAAGAATGCTTTAAATTGTGTTTATTTTGCTGAAGTTTTTTTTTCTGTGTTTTTAAATTTGTGTGTACATTTTATTTTGCTGGACCCCTGATTTTACCATAGTTTCACTCTAAAAACTGGGGTTAGTTGCTGGTCTGATCTGGTAGTTGTTGTGCTGTGGCTGGGTGCTAATTTCTTCTCAAGAGATTCACCATTTACTTTTTTTGGGCTTCTTAAAAGAAGCATTTCTCAGCTGGTTGTGGGTAAAGGGACCCTCCTGTGCCCCCACATCCTCTGGAGTGTCCCCAGGTCCCCCTCAGTGACAACTTTGCTGCCAAAGGTAGATGAGGAGGAGCTGCTTGGGTGCTCTGAAGCATTAAGATAAATGGTCTGACACTGGTTTCTTCCTGGCAGAGCAGTTCCCGTGTCAGGAGCTCCGAGATGTTGGGAATGAGGGAGATGTTGTAATGATCAAGGGCTGGGGCTGCAGCCGTGGCTCGCACGGCAGGGTCGAGTCTCACTCCTGCTCACACGAGTGGAGCTTCTCCTTGATTTATTCAGGATAAATAACACCAGAATCTGCTCTGCTGTGCTCTGCATCTTAATCACCCCGTGTTAGTGCTAAATGAGATGTGTGTGTGAAAGCAGAGCGCCAGCCCCTCCAAACGCAGCGATCGCGGCGACGCCGAGAACGCCTCCGAGTTCATTCTTCAGAGTCACAGCTCAGAAGCCACCTTTAATAAGCAGCTCTGCAGGGCCAGTCACCCAAATCAATTAATGGAATCGTTTAGAGGAGCCCCTGCGAGGCATCTTGCCAAGACATATACGCTTTTTTATCAGCCAAATTG
This sequence comes from Ploceus nigricollis, assembly GCA_013399945.1. NCBI lineage: Eukaryota > Metazoa > Chordata > Aves > Passeriformes > Ploceidae > Ploceus > Ploceus nigricollis. The sequence goes on along the minus strand of VXBC01000199.1, from coordinate 339,480 downwards.
GCAAGAAAGGAACTTGCAGGCTTAAGATTTTCAATTCCAGGCTGTATGAAAAAATAAATTGATTTCCACCAACTGAAGATACTTAGTCTTGAGGATTTAACATTTCTGTATGAGTATCTGTGTACACACACACACACACACACTCACACCCAGACTCCAAACTGCACACGAGACCTGGCCTTCCATTCAGAGAGGCAGCATCCTCTGCAGGATGGGAAGGATTTATGAGTTATAATGAACTCTAGAAGCTGTTCCTAAATTAATTGATCCGTATTTATTCCTGTAACTCAATCTGTATTGCCAGGGAGTAAAGAGCTTCTCAAAAGTTGTTTTCATGATGTCAGAATCTGCCAATATGGTTGGTAAAGCTCTCTCTTCTTCCCTCTCTTGGTTTGCTCGGCTGCATGGGGCCACATTTTGTGGGAGCAGCTTTGGGGCTGTCCCAGAGGGGTCTTGGTTCCATTGGGACCTTCTGCAGTGTCCCTGGTGAGCTCTGCACAAGCTCTCAGGCAGGCTGAACACAGGTCAGTGCTTTGGGAACCATCTCATGCAGCAGCATGCAAGGTGTCTGCCTTCCTCTTCCTCCTGTTGTCCATTGCTCCCCAAGGTCAGGGTGGTGCTCTCCTCCTGCACTCCTGGGTGGATCCAGCATGGACCAGGATGGGCCCTGGCAGAGGGGCTGCAGGGCCCAGGGGTGCTCAGGGCTGGTGTGTGCAGCTTGCAGCTGATTTAACAGGGAGAAATGAAGGAGCCAGACCCTGCTGTGAGGGGAAGGAATTTGGGGAACAGCCACACAAAGAGCCAGGCAGCAATCTGGGCCAAGTATAGCTAAATATACTAAATAAATAGGTAATCCATGGTGAGATCCTCATTGGTGTGCTGCCATTTGTCCCAGCAGTGACAGTGTGTTCAGAGCTGCTGGAGTGCTCAGGCTCTGGATCTGCAGGAGTGCTTCAGCAGCCCTGGCTCTGCTGGAGCCCCCTGGAGCAGGGCAGAGGAAGGGAGGGAAGCCAGGTGCTATTCTTCCAGTGCCACCCATCAGCTGCTCTGTGGGTGCTGTTCTTCCAGTGCCACCCATCTGAGGGAGGGTGGATCCTCAGCTGACACCTGGAGCTCTGTGCTGTGACAGGTGTCCCCATGGAGGTGTGTCCTACATTGCAAGGCAAGATCTATTCTATTTGCCATCTATCAGAGGTGTGGCAGCTCTCTTCTGTTAACTGGGCAGTTTTCTTTATCTCTGCCACAAACCACTCCTCCCCCCGGAGACACCTGCTGTTAATGGGCCATTGAATGTCCCTGCATGGCTGATAAAAGTTACAGCACCCACTGGGAGCTGCTCTGCCCAGAGGGAGGAGTCCAGCAATCCTACCTGGATATAATCTGATTTTTTGGGACACCAGACTCAGCCTTTCCACTGTTTTTTCAGAGGAACAAGAGCTACCAGATCGTTTCTAGGATCACCACTTCAACAAGACCATTTCATCTGGACTGCTACCACCACCCTAACTAGCAGGGTGTCAGGTTGTATTCTGACTCTGTCAGTGGTTCTTCTTTTGTATTATTGCATGTATTTTGTTTTCTTTCTCCCTTTTCCTAATAAATTGTATTTCTGACTTGGAGTCTCTCACTGGTTTTGCTTTCAAACCAGAACAAGGTGGCACTGACAGAGCAGCTGGACCAAAACCACCACAGGAATTACCCAGTCAAGGACAAAACCACCACAGGAATTACCCAGTCAAGGACAAAACCACCACAGGAATTACCCAGTCAAGGACAAAGGCCGTGCTGGGAGCTGGGAGAAATCCTGTCTCTCCCATGTCCCTCTGCACACGAAGGACAAGGGAGCAGAGCATCCCACGTGGGAGCTCCCCCTGCTCCAGTAATGGAAATGCTTGTCAGAAGGGACATTCCTGAGAATTCATCTCCATACAACAGTGATAATAAAAAGGAAAAGGAAAATACGCTGCATCAATAAACCATGCCAAGGCTGTTAGAAGCCTGAAGTACGATTCTGATGGATAATGATATGAAGCAATAAATATACTGTGTCCTGATGATTGTTAAAAGAGACAGTTCCCTTTTATTCCCATATAAAACTCGTATTGGAAAGCACAGTTAAAGCAGGCAGTTACAGCCTGCCTTTCCCTGCTGGCTGTTCCAGGGCTTTATGGCTTTGGAAGGCACCAGCACACATCTGCCTGTGCCATGGACAGGACTGCACGGAGCAGCTCCGTGGCAGGAGGCAAACTGGGCATTCCCAGAACTGTTAGAGATCAAACCACCCCCTCTGTGGCTCTTTATCAGCCTCTGCTGCTGCCTGTCAGAGTCAGGACACAGATTCAGGGAGGACAGTGGCTTCTCAGCCACATCAGAGCCAAGAGAAGTTGCATGGGAACAATGCTGTCTCTATTATTAAAATCCAGCATATTGGCTCCCTTTAATGAGTCTTGCCAATTAAACCACGGAGGCCTCGTCAAGCTGCCATCACCCTGTGCCTGCTCAAATCTTGCAGCACCAGGCACAGACTGCTTGGTAAAGCCTTAACTGTGCTAGTCACATGTATTTCCTTCTGCATTAGGGTGGTGGAGGGGGAGGGAGCCAGAGGTGTGGGGGAGCCAGCTCCCATTCCTGAGCCAAAGCCTGGGATCTTCCTTTGGGCCTCTTTCCTTGCCAGGGTGATAATTCCTTAATCACCCCTCATTTCTGTCCCTTTATTCTCTCTCTTTTCAAACTGGGTTTTTACAGGCCAGCAGTAGATTTAAAGGTCATTTTACATCTCTCAGTTTCTTTCTATTTTTGAGGCTATGGTGGAATCTGACTGACTTCTGAATTTAATTATGCTTTAAATAGACAAAATTAATGCAATTGGATTGTGATGCACTGGTAGTGTTACCTTGCCCTGGATCTCAGAGGTTAATAAAACTGGATTACATTGATATGAATACCTGAAGGACAAGAAAGATATTTCAGCTGTAAAAAATACAGGACAGGGAGGGCACTTTGCAGCATCTGTCCAGCTGTGGGTTTCATTTGGGCTCTCCTCTGTCCCTGAAGGCTGGCTGGATCAGCCTGGGGGCTCTGTGGGGCTGTGCTGGCAGAGGCAAGGAAGAAGCTGGATGGGTCAGATGTGGAAATTGGGAAGGTGCTTTAGGGAATGTAAGGTTTTTCTGCAGGGCTTTAATACAAGCTGCACTTTGGCACAGGCTACATTTTTGGGTGTCTGAGCCAATACTGGGTAGAGCCTGCAAAAGCGTAAAATCAGTTTAATTTTGTACCTGTGACTTCAGTTAACATCAGGGAGGGGGATTTAGCCTTGGTGGGACTCAGGTAGAGTGACAGTCTCAGTCTGGGCAAGATGTGAGACTGGAAGAAGCTGAAAGGAGGAGCAGCAGGGGCGGCTTGGGAGGATTTCTGCCTTTGGATCTTTGTCCTGGCTCCCGTTGGCATCTCTGCCTGCAAGGCACAAAGCCTCTGCCTGGTCTCACCTTGAAGAAGGTCATGGTAGCTCCATCCTTCACTGCTCCATACTCTATTTTTGTCTGCTTTGCCAAGTCATCTGCCGAGTCGATGGGGGACTCCATCCTCTCCACGGTCAGGAAGGCTGCAAGGTTGGCCGTGTAGGACGAGATGATAATGAGGGTGAAGAACCACCATATGCCACCAATGATCCGTGTGGACAGGGCTTTGGGCATCAGCTCCGAGCCTGGCGTGGGGCAGGGGAAGGAGGAGAGAGCAAATAGAGGGAAAGAACCCATTTTATGTATCCATNATATATATATGTATATATACATATATACTGGTTTCACTGTCAAAAATGTTACACCTATGCAATTAAAGCCAACTGGTTTTGAGGCAAATTATCCAGACATCTTGCATGCGAGGACATCAGTGGGGTTTTTGTAGCATTTGCAGAAAAAACCTCTTCCTTGATTACTGACCTTGGGTACAGTGCCCAATTTACAGGAAACATCCAAACTGAAGTAATTAACTGGGCTGCTTTTATGAGATTTAAATAGCAAGCTATTTATGAACTTTTATGAGTGTTTTGTTCTGCCATTTAAAAAGGGCTTTGCTTTTATACAGATTATTTTCAAAAGACTCACTCTGGGGAGTGTGTTCAAATACACAAGGTTTAAAAAAAATCAAACACCAAGAGAAAGGAACTATCAGGGTCCAGGGCTTTGAATGCCAGGCAGAAGTGGGGAAGCAGGAGATGTTACAGCATAAAAGGTGCAGTGGGTCTGGAATGACTTTTACTGAGCAGACATGAAGGGCTAAATGGCTTGTGCTATTTTTGTAACCACCCAAAACACCTTTTAAAGCCAGGCAAGAGCTTTGGGTTTGAAACAGCTGTGCTCAGAGGATTTATCAGCCTGGAAAGTGCAACAAAAATTGGGCTTTGCAAAGCAATTTTAGGCAGTGTGGCATCAAAGCAGAGCATGGGGTGTAGTTTTCCTCCCTTCAGAGTGCAGCAAGGAGACACGAGGAAGAGGAGGAGTCCTGGATATTGAGGGTGCTTTGGTTCTCCTCAAGATCCTGCTTCTTCCCTCTTCCATCTCCGGCCCTTTGATGCATTGGATGCTGTGACATCAGTCTGGCTTTGATATATTTTTCTTCTCAGATGCAGAATTGAGTTAAAAAGAATACAGCTCTTTTCATTTATCAGCATCTGATAAGAGGGATGATTCATCCTGCTAAACCCTCTTGCTGGGAACTGTCACTGTCCATGAGGGCAGCTGAGATCCAGGAGGAATCTCTATTACAGGCAGCAGTGGAGCTCAGAGCAGGAGCTCTGTGCCTGCCACTGAGCCAAGCCTGTGCTTCTTTTGCTCTCTGGATATAACCACTGATACATGGTAAATTAAAGTGTGACAAATGTTTGACATTTTCCACTTATTTCTATTCCTGGATTTTCTGCAATTAGATCGCAGCTGAATTTCGTTCCTTATTCAGAGCTGCTCCCAAGCTCCCCCCCTGCTGCCTTCTGAACAGATTTATTCTGTTCACTGCATCTCTCTATTCCATTCACACACAGGGGTGTAATCCCATCCCTATCCCATTTCTGAGGTCCCTGTGACTGTGGTGGCTCATGCCAGTGTCACTGACAGCTCTCCTGAGGGGCTGCTGGGCACAGGCTCCCAGGGCAGCTCCTCGCCTTTGTCCAGGCTGGGGGAGCTTCAGGGCATCTCACACTGCTCAGAATGACCAGGGGAGGGGAAAAATGGGGATGGAGCAGAGGGCAAGGCACCCTGTCTGCTGGAAAAGTTGATTTAGAACAGAGAGAGAGCCAGGTCAGAGATCACGAGACTGAACAAACGGTTTGAATTAACAGAAATATGAATTTGCAGTCTGTGGGATGTGGGGGAATGAAGCAGCTGAGGGAGATGAAGGCAGTGCTCCTCCTTGGAGCTGCAGGGGCCAGGAGGTGCTGGGAGGTTGCAACCAAAACAAATTTTCAATCTAAAAAGCCCTAAGAGCAGGTGTGTGCCCCCCTACCTTGCTGCATCAGCGCTCCCATCCCGAACCAGAAGCTGTTCAGGAGGGTGAAGTTGTTCTCCACGATGTCCGAGCCCGGGTTGCAGGGGTGGGCGTCGTACCACTCGTACGGGCTGAACCTGCAGCACACAGGGAAACCAGAGCTCGTGATGGTGCCTTGGAGTGGCTCCCTAGAACAGAGGCTAGCCAAGATTAAGAGAATTGTCAGAATCTGTGATATTTAGATGATCCCGAGATTGTAGAAAGTCTCTGTCTTTCAGCCTCGCAGCCAAAGAAGAAGTCAAAATTCGTCTGTGCTGGTTTTCAAGGTTGTTTATTCTTGCTCATCTCTAACATGTTCTCTCTGCCCTGCAGCAGCTCTGTCCTGCANCTTCCAGGGCAGCCAGAAGGGTGTCTTGGACTCCCACAGAGAATAAAGTGGGTATTTATTAAAGGCCTTCAATAGATACACCCTGGGCAGTCAGAGCCTCCCAGAGGCTACACCCAAGCTGGACCATGGTCATGAGTTTTTCAGACAGATCTAAGTTTGGTCCATTTACATGTCAGGGGATAATCCTCTAATTACAGCTTCAGGTAATGAAGTCAAACACCCCCAGTGTGCTCCCCCTGTTCCACTTTTGTTTATACTTTTCAGGGCCTGAGGCTGTAGGGTGTCCTTGGATCTCAGACCTAAAGTGATTGTTTTGTCTGACCAAAATGTGAAGACAGTTAACTACACTTTATATGGAGTTACACACTAATGCAGCACAGGATTTGAAAAATACAAAGGCTAAAATCTTAAGGCATCAGTTAGCTGGGATGTGGCAGGACAAGACTCTAAAGGAACTGGAAAAAAGGAGTCTCAGTGCCTCTGGTGCTGCTGTGCAGGGGCTGCCGACCCTCTGGTGCACAGCTCTATAGAGAAAAAGGCAAATTCAGCCCAAGTCACCCACACAGCTCTACATCTGTGTCCTGCATTCTGGAGAGCAGAGACCTGGGAAGCCAAGTCCTCCTGAGGTGTCTCAGGTGGCTCCCCCAGAGCCTTTGGTCACTTTGGGTCATCTTTTCAATACTGTGTCCTACAACAGCACCCAGAGCACGTGATGGTGGGATGGGATGGGATGGGATGGGATGGGAAGGGGTCCAGACACGTAACCTCTTGTATATAACAGTTCAAAAATACAGGAAAAAATGGCATTTTTATTGACTGAGGGGAGAAGCCTCGGTCATTCTGCAGCACCAGCAGGGACAAACTGTTACTTCAGGAGATTCTCCCACCAATGCACATGGGAATCAGAGTGGGATTTAGGTCACTGAGAAGTAGAACCTTCCACCATCCTGACAAGCAGGAGTTTGGCCCAGTCAGGGCACTGGCAGAGCACTGGGGTGTGGTGGCAGTTTGCTGTGGAGTGCTGTGTCACTTGGCCCTGTGGTGGGTAGTGGCAGAAACTTATTCCCTGTGGGGATGTATTTCCATGGATAGCCCTGCAGTTCTTGAGCAAGACTGAGGGAATTTCCTAGGAATATCTCTGCACATCCTGCCCAAGACTGGCAGGCAAGCACTGCTGGGAATGAGCTCGTTTAGCCAGGATCTGGGGAGGATGCTAAACAGGAGAGATGTTAATATTTTTAGAGCTGTTTATTTACATTTTCTGAGAGTCCCAAATTTTGCAGAGATTAAATTACAAACATAATTGGTATAATTGCTTTTGAACCAGGCATTAATTATCATCTCCGCTTCCTTCTGGAATCCCTGGAGATTCACAACAGCCCCTTCTCAAAGCCCAGCCCACAGCCTGTACCAGGAGATGTTTCCCTCTGTAATTCTCCACCAGATGCGCCTCCCCCCAAGGAGAGGGTGGCACAATTCCAGGGGTGGCCTCGCTCAGACAGTTGGGTTTGTTTGGAGAAGGGCCCCAGCTCTCTGCCAGGAGCCTCCTGGCACTGAAACCTGCNCACTAATTACTACTTATATCAGATACTCAGGGCTTGTAATTCATCTTGTAGGGCTGAAAACTCTTTTCCATGGACAGGGATCACAGACAGTGTCTCTCAGGGCTCTGTACAGGGGGGTTCCTGACCCCCTGCCAGGGTCCCAGACCTTCCAGGGCAGCCAGAGGGATGCCCTGGACTCCCACAAGTGCAGAGCTGTGGTCCCAGCACAGCGCCAAGCACGGGAGGGGTCTGGGGGAAAACCATCCCTGAGGATGGACAAGGCACAGCCCACGGCTCCTGTGGCTTTAGAAAGGATTACCCTGGGCACAGCTGTGCCTCTTTTTGCCTCTGTTTTCCACCTTCAAGGTACAGTCCAATGAGCTCTCCTTTCCTCCCTGGTTTATCTCACCTTCCCATGGCTGGGGCTGTTCCCCGGGCTGGGTTTGGGGTGTGGAACCACAGGTTCTGCTCAGGCTGCACCCTGACACTGCTGCTTGTTCATCCAGGTGATGGTTGGGCTGTCCTTGCTGCTCACCCTCCTCTGCTCTCTAAATCAGAGGAAACCAGCAAGGAAACAAGAACCAGGCTGAACTTTATATGCTGCTTATTCCTTGGAGCTTGCTATAGATTCACACCAGAGGTGGATAAAGGATGATGTCTTGGTCCTTTCTGTCAGATAAAGCCAGAGTTCAGGAATTAGATTAAAACTTTCTTGGGCTGACAATGAAAGCCTATGAAAAAGAAAGGGAAACGGGTAAGATCAATGAGCCTGGCAAGATGACACGCTGGAGAACTTCAAGGTCTGAGCAAAAACCTACTGGTGCAGCTCAAATGACAGAGAAATATTCAGAAATCTGCAAAGCAGCAACAGCCTCCAGTGCCTGATCAGAGAAACCATTAGGGGAAGAAGCAAGAGGTAATGAAGGAAGGAGGGAGAGGAGCTCGTTGACCCCGTGGAGCCAGAGCTCAAATCAATGAGGGAGCTCAGACTCTCTGTGGCTGGCTTCCCTCATCCTCACATGCACTGTGGGCTCTGAGAAATATTTCATCAAAAACTAGCATCCTTCTCCTGTCTCTTTCGGCTTTTTGGGCGGGAAATTGAAGCATTTTGAAGAAGTTTAAAAGATCTAACACAAAATGCTTTTGAGTCTAAATTGTGTCTCCAGAGAAATTTTCAATGGATGCCCCAGACCTGGCTGCAGTTAGGATGAAGATTAAACCCACCCACCCTGCCACACAGCCAGAGGGGTTTGGTGTAATTTGGAGGTTGTGTGAGCCCGAGGACAGGTGCCAGCCTGCCACCAGAGCCTCCAGACACAGCATCCCACAGAGCTGTGGGGACAGCCAGTGTTGATGGCTCTCTGGGGGCTGGCTGGGAGCAGGGGCTCCATCAATAGTGAAGAAAGGCTGATTAAAATGACAGATGGACCAAATCCATCCTTTAGCTGCCTCTAAATAGTTCCTGGGTCTGTTTTAAGTGGCATTGACCTATGGTTATGGCATGAGCAGAGGGCTCTGGTGCCTAGTTCAGAAGACTCATGTCTCTGAATTAAGGCTTTTCTATTTTGACTGTGGTTTTCTTCTGAGAATTGGATTTCAGAGGCCTTGCTGGGGTCAAAAGCAGATATTGTTTCCATTACTTCTGAATGCAATAAATATTTTCCCTGTGAAATCTCTTGCCTTCCATCTCTATGTGTTAAAAGACCATTCCTGCAGAATTTTAATTACCCCGAGTATTTGGTGTTGTTTGAAAGAACACGATGACAGAAGAAATGTCAGGAGCAAAATGTGAAAAAGAAACTGTAAGTGCAATATTTTATGTGTTGAATTTAGTCCAAAAAAATTGCCTGATAGGGAAAAATTGTTCTATCACATCATAATTGATGTGATAGAACATCAGTTCAGAGAACATCAGAGATGCTGAGGGTCATTTCAGAATAAAACCTGAGACAAAGCCACAGTTCTTCAGGTTTTCACTCCTCAACATCAGCCAAAAACCAAGGCCAGGTAAGGCTGCCATGCTTGGACAGACATCCCTGTTTGTGCAAAGTGGTGACTGAGGGACTTCACATCAGGGCCTGTCCCAGCATTTCCTTCAGCCTCTCTGCAGAGTTTCACGTGCAGATACAATTTGCACATTTAACATGCTTTGAAAGTGGGATCTGGACAATTTGGGCTGGATCTGGTCATTAGGAGCTGGGAAAAATAAGCTCCTAAATGTAAAATTGTGTTTGAGTTGTGACTGCAGGCCACAGGAGCAGGCTGGTGCCTGGTGCCATGGAAGCCAGCAGGAGCAGAGCACTCAGCTGTGCCCTGCCTGGATGACAGGGACAGCCAGCCAAGGGCTTTCTATAGCCACCACAGGATTTTCCTCCTCATGGTCACCTTGGGTCCATTTTCCTAGAGGAGAGTCTTGTGCAGCTGAGAGCACCTGGTTATCCCTGACACAGTTGGGTGAGGAGCATGGCACAGACAAGGCAGGAGGGCAGCTGGAGCTGCAGTCTGGATCAGGGAGGGTGAAACATAAACTTTAAGAAATTTAGAGATTTTAGAGGAGCTAAGATTTTAGTTAGAGATAAGCCTTATTGGAGTTAATTAAAATGAATGGGTAGGCCTTGATGAAGTTAAGAGTTAGTAGTTAACTAATAATTGATTGCTTGTCAACACAATGTTTGGTTAGCTGGGTTTATAATGAAGAATACAGAAACTGACAAATAGCTTTTAGGAACATAAGACAATTGTGGGCCTCCTCTGTTCCAAAATCAACTGAAGACAGGGAATGGGGGTTCTACCAAGAGTTCATTTGTCGTATTTGCATTGAAAATGTAGAAAGGTCAGAAGGAGGAAGACTTCATTTACTTCCTCATTTTGGGACCCCTCCCCATGAAAGGGACCACCGACCCATTTCAAGGAACAAACTACACATGCTTAACAGCTTTTGAACTGATTAGCATACGGAGCGGGGAATGGGATGTACCAAAATGATGAATATGTATTTGTATTTTGGGTGTTCAATACTTGTACGGATAAAAGGACCTGAGAGGTGCGGTGTGCATTTGGGAGCCACCCCGCACACCGCCCGGTGTCGCAATAAACACACACTGTCTAACTTTAAACTGTTAGAGAGTTTTTGTCCGTCTCAGTTGGATATTGGTACTAGGTCAATATCCATATTTCTTTAATAAATCAGGGTCCTTCATGTCCTCTGGGAGGAAAACAAATGTCCAGCTCTGCCCGTGTGCAGAAGAGGGATCAGAGGATGTACCTGCCTCACCATGCATGTTTAACATGCTTTGAAAGTGGGGTCTGGACAATCTGGGCTGGATGTGGCCATTATGAGCTGGAAAAAACAAGCTCCTAATGTGAGCACTGCAGGTGCTCACAGCACTCATGCCCAGCTCACTCTGCTGTTGTGTGTAATCAGGATATGACAGAGTGAATGCAGGAAATCTGCTCTAAATGCCCCCCTGCACTGAGGGATGCTGAAAATTGTAGATTTATTGTACCATCAATGGACTCTGCTTGCTCCAGCTCTGTATCTGATCTTTCCTTTGACTCTCTAAGGTCAGTGGGTGAGGGAGGAATGTTTCTGATGGATGCTCCCAGGAAGGTGTTGACAGCAGACCTTGGGGAAGAGTGTCTGCATGGACCCCCAGACCAAGGCAGCAGGGAGGGTTCTGAAATCCCCACTGGTATAAATTCAACTGGAAATAATGAGAAGTTAGCACCAAACTGCAGAGTGGGCTGAGGAATCTTTCCTGGACATGGTCTTTATGCAAAATATTCCACTGAGGGCTGTGTGTGGTCATGGAGGGCACCTGCCTGCAGGAGGGGGAAAGTGCTTTGTTTTGATTTCAAAAGGTGGGATCATGGATTGAGAGCAGCCCTGGACTGTGTCTCATCAAAGGCCCTGTGGAATTAAGAAGTCATGCAAATGTATGCAAATTCTGCCTTTAAACATAGAGGATTTAAACATGCTAATTAGATGCATATTAATTTTGTAAACAGACACATTGTCTCATCCGTAGCAACAGCTTCTCCATTCTTTTGATGTAGGGAAGGGTTTGTGTGAGCTTTACTGGTGGAGGGATCAGAGGCAGAAGTGGGAAATGGTGGGGGAGAGGGGAGCTCAGGTCCCAGCAGAGGCTGGGAGGGGTGTGAGCAGTGAGCATGAATGGACAATGATACAGAGCTACTCATCTTCATACACCAGGAGCTGCTGATGAGATGGAAAGGCTGCAAAACTTCTGAAACCTTAAAATTCTTTCATACTGTGAGTGTGTGAAAGTGAGCAGCCAGCCCGTGGTGATGGAGCAGAGGGGACCTCAGGGGTGACAAGGGTTTGATGCTGCAGCTCCCAGCAGGGACCCCTTACCTGGCTATGACAAAGAGCACACAGCTGACCCCCAGGTAGGCGAGGAGGATGTACATCCAGATGTCAGGAGAGAGAGGGTTGAGGAAGGAGAACACGCTGGGGTTGGTCCCGTTGGGCTTCCTGTAGAGGATGCTGACCCCCAGGGTCATGAAGGGCTTGGAGAAGTCGATGGCTTTCTCCCGGACGTGAGTGATGGTCAGAGGAGCCACGGCCAGGTCGGCTTTCTGCAAACAGCACAGAGGGAGGGGACACAGGCAGGGAGAAATGAGGAGTTAAAACCGAGGTGGTTCCATCCCCTTGGTGACACCACAGCTCTCACAAGCAGAACCAGCCCAAAAACCCCCAAAGTGCAGCCCTGGGGTTCCCCCCTGCTGTTGCACATGTGGTGCACATTTGCTGTGAAATACAGATGTTGGGGGTACAGTGTTTGCAGTGAAATACAGATGTTGGGGGTACAATGTTCACTGTAAAATACAGCAGGACCAAATGGAGGCGTTACAGCCTCTGCAGCTTCTGCCCCAATGCAATGAGCTCTTCTGAAATGGTCAGAAAAATCAGATTTTACAGAGTTCTAAAGTGTCAGTGGCCCTTGTCTTGCTGCTCCTCACCACAAGACTCTACAACAGTGAGTAGGCTGTGTGCAGACCCCGCTGCTGGCAGCAGTGGTTTATTGTTGTTGTTGTCATCCTTCCTTTCATTTGTTGTTGTCCTGCCTTTCACGCTGATGCAAGAAGAGAGGAGGGTGTGGATGGAGCTGCAGGGAGCCATACTGTGGCAGCGTGAGGTAAAAGGTTCAATTTCTTTTCCCTCAGTCATTTCATGATACAACTTGAGAGGCTCAGTCTCAGGCAGGAATGCTCAGTGCCTGCGGCTGGGAGGGAGGGGGTGTGCAGGTGAGACCCTCTGAGGAAACACTCTCTAATGATGGACTCCTCAGCCCATCCTGCTGGAGTGGTCTGAGCCCCGTGAAGAATTTCAGCTGAGCATATTCTTTATCCTGACAGCTTGTATGGATTGTGTTTGTTTCTGTTATTTCTGTTATTTACTGATTTGTGTGCTAATTCAACGAGTGACCACACGAACTGCGTTCGTTCCTCTCACTAAACATTCATCCAGGTTCTTAAAAGCCACAAGTAAACACGTCCAAGGTTTCCTCAATATCACCCTCCTTGCCTGAGCTTTGCAGATAATTCTTTGGGATTGTGAACTTCCAAGGAAACACAGACACATAAATTACAGCTCTGAAGTTGAGCAGAACCTCCCCCCATGCCAAGAGCCCGGGCAAGATTTATTTAACGTCTGGTTCTGAAAATTAAAATTCTAAATTACCCATGAGTGATAATTACCTAGAGATACAGTAGATTTGTCATTATTCATGGACTTTAAATCAATACTGGCTGGAACATACTTTGCTTCAGCAGGAACTAGGGGTTCACTGTAGGAACCAGAGCAGATCCCTGGCCTGTGCTGGAGGTAAAGGTTGTACCAATGGTTTCATTTGACCTTGCCAATCTGTGATGAAAGTCAGTGCAATATTTATAAATACAGGAATCTGGGTCTTTTACTATAGGAAGAGTCTCTACATGAGCTTTTGTCCATTTACACACACGTGTGTGTGTGTGTGTGTGTGTGTGTGTAAGGGACCCCCCTCCAACGAGGGCAGCCCTAGAGCTCCTGAACAGAGGCCTTCAGGAATTATGTAACAAGGGTAAAAATGATGTGGTTTTGTTCTAACGTGCCTCTCCAGCTGCGCCCTGGTTGGTTTCCTTTCCTTCTCACTTTCCAAATGGAAATACATTTTTATATCATCCTGGTACAGGAAGAGCTCATTTCAGTCACTGGCATTTGGCAAAACCTGTGGAAAATGGGAACAATATTTTCCCAATGAGCCCATTGCATCAGCTGTGGTTGTGGTGGCATGGACAGAAGCTGAAGGGGCTTGGAAGTGGCACTGGTGGCTGCCCAGCCTGAGCTGGGGATGTTCTGCCTCCTGGGGACCATCCTGGCAGGTTTGGAGCTTGGCTGCTCCCACCACCTTACAGCACACCTGGAAATTCTGGCTTAGTGCTCCGCGCAGTCACAAGGCAGAAATGGCAAAAGAAATGCAGCATTTTCCCTCCTCCATCGCTTCTGTGTGGGTGTCCTGACTCACCAGGGAAAGGCAAAGAAGATGTTGAAGGATTTGGCTATGGGATTTTCTGAAGGAGGGAGCAAATGTTCTGTGGTCAGAGCTCGCTGGCAATGGCCAGGCTGAGGCAGCCTCAGCCAAATTTGTCAGAAATTGTCAGTGAGCTAAAGAACAGCCTGGAGTTTGTGCTTTGCCACAGAAAATGAAAAGAGAGAAATCTGCATGGATGCCCAGGATCCAATTGCTTTTAGCACAGAAATAAAATTTTACTGCGTGGCTCCAGCAGCTCCTGTGATGTGCTCCCAGCCCTGTGTCCTTGCAGGGAATGTCACATTCAGGCAGGACAGAGCACAGATTCTGGAGCCTGGGCTGGGGTGTGTCCTGAGCAATTAGAGGCAGCACAGGGCTGCACTTCCATATCCTTTTTATCAATGCAGATTTTTCTGAAGGTGGCCTCTAATTAAGGGTTTGCTGACAGAGAGGATCTAAATCAAACCCACCAAGGATGAAGCTTTGATTTGGCGTGCTCTGACATTCCAAACTGGGCAGTCAATTACCAGACTCTGGCTGCTTCCTCCACTCAGCCCTGGCTCTGGTGCTGTTGCACAGTCAGGTGGGTTTTATTAAAGATGAGGAATTAGAGCAAGTGCCAGTGGCTTAAACACCCTTGTCCAGCAAAACCACTTAAGCCTGCACCTCTGTTTTACTGGAGCTCACACATCTTCCAAGTCTTGTGCCTGTTCTTAAGTGTTCTGCTGAATTGAGGCCAAAAAGATGAATTCTGCCAAGGCAGCTACATATCAAACACAGACACTTCTCCAACACACCTCCAAGGGTTTGGATCTCCTCATTCACCCAGTTCCAGCGTTTCACTTGGCTGGAGCAGCTGTGAGTTCACCGGGCGTTCAGCACAGGGATGATCGTGTTTGCTGCAGAGATATTTGGCTTTCATCAGAAAATGCCAAGTCTTATCTCCAAGTTCTCAGTTATCAGGGAGATGTGGCCTGTGGGTCAGGACAGCTCTTGTGCAGCTGTGGTCACTGTGGGAATCCTGCAGTGCCCGACCTCGGCCAGAGCCAACCTGCAGGCAGTGGCTGGTCATAGAGGAGCCCACCAACAGCATAAGCACCAAGATAAATATTTATTCAGGAAAATAAGCTGCCTCTGTGCTTATTTTGCCAATCTGTGTTAGGTATTTACATAAACTAATCATGTGTGTGTTGCCTCAGAGACAGAAATAGCGTGTGTGTTTTACTGATTTAATTGTTACCCAGGTCTGGCACTGTCATCCCTCTGTCTCTCTTGCCACTGCCAGCACTGGGGCTTCTGCCTTGGGCTCTGTCTCTGCTTCCTACTCTCCTTGCTTGGCTGCTGTGCCCTGCTCCTGCTCCCTGTCCCCGGGTCTGCTGGGCTCACACCTGCAGCTCCTGCACCTTTCCCTGCAGCAGAGCAGCCCCGGTGTGCTGGGGCGTGGGGGGTGAGGCAGGGCTGAGGCAGCCGGGCTGTGCTGCAGCTCACGGCTCAGAGAGGAGAGGCTGTGCTGGGACAGGTGTGGGAGTGCTCTGTGAGAGCCCTGTGCCTGCCCAGGGGCAGGGAAGCACTCACAGGGAGCAGGGATGCTCAGGGAGAGCGGGGTCCGTGCTAACTGTGACTCCAGCTCTGAACGGCTGCTCTTGCAGTCTCAGTCCTAATTTAGACATATTTTTTGTCAATGGATTTATTCAATATCGGGGTGAATTAAGAACAGATGTTGGCAGGAAAAGGCTAGCTGTGAGCTGAAGGGGAGGGATGAGGGCCATGAGGTCCTGTTGGGGCTCTTATAATCTTCACTTTAAGGAAGATCTCCAGAGCTGGAACTGCCATTAATTGTACCTGAGGGATGTGAAGGCTGGAGGCTTCGGGTGAGAAACAAGCCCTATCCTGTGGATTCCTGGCAGGTGAACCAGCCAGCAAGGGGCAGGGACACCTGCTGAGCACACAGAGAACCTGGGGCTTCCAACACACAAATCCTTCACCCGGATCCCTGAGTATGACCCAGTCATGAATCCACCCAACAGTGATCTGAGCACAAAAGAAAAGCTCTTCTGTTTTTTTTCCATCCTGTCCTCAACACTGAGGTCCTGCACTGTCTAAACAAAAGGTGCAGGACACTTCATCCCATTAAATTGTTTGCTCCCTATCCCTGGCCCAGTGACATCCAAATGAAGCCCCAGTTCATGACACATGAGATAAAACATCCACCAGTGCAGGAGCATTACTGGGGAGCTGCTGCAATATGTATTTCTGCCAGAATTTACTGTAGGAAAATGCCCACTTATTGTGGAATTGCTAAATCAGCTGTCAGGAGTCATCCCTAAGGATGGATATTACAAGTCCCATTGGCAGGGATTTCCATTAGAAACCCCAGTATTTGCCACATCTCTGTTATTCCCACCTGAAGTTTCAGATTGAATGGCAATGTGATGCGCACTGTCGCAGCAGAAGACAAGTTTTATTTGTGAACAAGTTTGTGCAAAATGTCCAGAACAACTCATTCTGCTGGTTTTATGGGATCCTGCCCACAAACAATAGGGAAGATTTGCAGGCATTGCTTTGCCAGACAACTGGAATTTATAAATCAGAACGGATGGGCCACGGTGTGCAGTGGAGCTTTGCTTGTATCAGTAATAATTTCTATGAATAAACATCAATAGCAGTTCACTGTTGCTGAAAGGAGGAGGTTTGGCACTTGTCAGGTTCCCTGTTTGTTATGAATAAAGGGCTCAGGAGCTTCTCTGCATCACCTGGGTTCCCCAGACCTCCCTGAATACCTGAGCTCAGCTCTCGTGGCCCTTCTGATCAAGGCTCCTCTGTGGGAATGGCCAGAGGGGTGACAATAAGCAGTAGAGTGAGGTTACTTCTCCAGGGAATGAACTGAACTCCTCAAAACAGGGACTTTTTGTGCTGAGGATGAGCAGCAGATGAAAGGCAGCGGGGCAGGGCTGTTGCATTCAGCTGCATGAGGCTGTTGTCTCTGGATCTGCTGCTGGGGACCTGTCAGACACAGGGTCGTGCTGTGGCTGCTCTGATTGCTGTTGCTTTTCCTGTTTATGCTTAAGGCCAGACTAGAAACACAGGGATTTTACAAAGGATCATAGCCTGAGGCATCCCTGCCTGTGGCCAGGCATGTCTGGATCAGAGAGAGAGGAGGGGGAGGATTCCTGACTGCACCAAGCCCACAGTGCTCACGGTGTAAACACCTGTCCCAGCACGTGATTTACCTTTGGGGGGCCAACTGTTGGGGATTTACCTCTTTGGTGACAGCACCTTTGTCCCCTAGACACTGCTGTCATGTACCTACCCAGGCCACCCTCACCCAGCTCCTCTGAGGGGCATCTCCAGCCCAGTGAAGGCCACCCCAGGGGACAGGTGCCCCTTGCTTTGCCCATCTTCTCCTCTCCAAATTTCAGCCTCAGCTCAGGCTGAGTTGGCTGATTCCTGGTATGCAGAATCTGCTGCTTCCACAGCTCCCAGGCCCTCTGAGCAACAATAATCACCATTTTAGCCTCTCACCTCACCCCCTGCTCTCCACAGGTCATTCAGGGGGCCCACACCAGCTCAGCCCACCTGTGTCACAGCAGTCCAGGGGGCTAAGTGGGTCTTCAGCAATGCAATGACTTTCTGCACTGAATTAATCCTGACCTGGGTATTTGGACCTCACAAAATCCTGCCTGCTTTATGCTCCCACCTGCATGATTCCAATTTGTTTAGGAGAAGGAGATGCTGAACACAGAGGAAAGCCAGCTCAAATATCAAACTCTGGATGTGGGCAGCCCTGTTTTCACCACTGTAACTTGATTTGAATGCTGTCTCTAACACTTTTCCTCCTGGGTGTGAAATAAGCTTGATCTGGCCTGTTGCAGTGTCCATGGGTGTGCCTTTCCCCACACCACGGGAAGGTGCTGCTGAGGAAGGGCCCATCTGGCTGCAATTTCACTTTCCAAGGCTTTCCATAAACACTTCTATAAAGAGCAATGAGATGCAGATAAAGGAACTAATGGCTTCAGTGGGGCCTGGGCAGTGTCCCTGCAGGCACATGCTCAGCCACGCAGGACACAGCACAGAGCTGCATCTCAGGGTTAAGAACACAACTTGCAACAGGAGGAGGTTTGGCCCTTTCCTACTGCTGTGTGTTGATTTGATTTTTAGACAGTTACCCAAGAAATACTACAGTGAAGGTTTGACCATGAATTTTGTGTTATTTCATGAGATTGCTCCTCAAACCTCCTTCTTGTCTATCTCAGGTAGCTGACCACAGCTTTGGGAATGGCTGAAGCCTCCTGAGAGCCCTGTGGTGTCTTGCAGGACACTGGAAGTGGCATGGTTTGGGCTGAATGACTGTCTGGCTTCTATTCCCTTGGGAGAGATTTGCTCCTTGTGAGCCCTGCAGTGCAGTGAGAGCTCCAGAGTCCATTCCTAGCAGTGAGTGAGCTGCACAGCCTGCTCCCAGCAGTGAGAGAGCTCCAGAGGCTGCTCCCAGCAGTGAGTGAGCTCAGAACCCATTCCCAGCAGTGGGAGAGCTCCAGAGGCTGCTCCCAGCAGTGGGAGAGCTCCAGAGCCCAATCCCAGCAGTGAGTGAGTTCAGAACCCATTCCTAGCAATGAGAGAGCTCCAGAGCCCATTCCCAGCAGTGGGAGAGCTCCAGAGGCTGCTCCCAGCAGTGGGAGAGCTCCAGAGCCCAATCCCAGCAGTGAGTGAGCTCAGAACCCATTCCCAGCAGTGGGTGAGCTCCAGAGCCCAATCCCAGCAGTGAGTGAGCTCAGAGCCCATTCCCAGCAGTGGGAGAGCTCCAGAGGCTGCTCCCAGCAGCGGGGCCGGGCAGAGGAGCCGTGTCCCGGGGGGCTCTGCCGAGGGGCACAGCTGCCACTTGGTGTCAGCTCTGATCTGTGTCACACACATCACTCGGAGCAGCAGAGCTTCCACTGGGACACTGCCACTCGTCTAACTCGGCAGGGCTGTTGTGTAAGAGGCTCTAAAATCTGTGTTTTGAGCTGCACGGAGTTTTCCAGAAGGAAAAGCACCAAGGCAGGTTTGCAGAGCTCCCCCATGAGATGGAGTCCTGCTCCCCACGGCTGTCCTTGCCTGCCCTTGCTGCTCCTGCTCCCTGGGCCAAGCCAGCCAAGGGCTGCAGCTAATTAAGTGTCACTTTGTCCCTATAAAGGGACATAATCATTATATCTGCATTTTACAGATGGAGGAAGCAGTGCACAGAAGCAACTTGTCCAATGTAATTTAGAGCAGAGAAGGCAGATCTGGAAGCCCAGCCCAGCTCCTGAGCCACTCATCAGTCCCAGCCAGTGCTTGACTCTCCACACATCACAGTGACTCACCCAGCAAACATTCTTCTCCCATGAATGGTAAGAGCATCACAGCTCTACAGGGGATTATTTTTGTGTCTTTGCTGCTTAGGCTGTGGATTCAGAATGTAGCCAGGACCTGGAGGGGGTCAAGGGCTGCCCCACTTGAGCAGGATACTCAGGAGGAGAGCGCTCTGCACCGCCGGCACTGCTGCCTGTGCTGCGCAGAGCAGGGATTCTTTTTGTCCTTAGCTTTTCTTCCAGAGGCCTTCTCTGGGAATCAGATATTCATAAAAACACCAACTTTCCTCACCTCCATAACTAGGCCCTTGGGATCACAGGATGTGCTGGAGGCGAGATATCTAATTAGGAAACTGAGCAACCCCTGGCTGCGAGCGGCGGTTTCAGACGCGGCGACGCTTTGGCGGCTGCGGCAGCAAAGCTGCTGCTGCTGCTGCAACAGGTTCCCTGGGGCTTAATGGGCTCCTGGAAGTGGCCACGGAAGGAGAAGCACAGCTGCTGTGTGGCAGAGGGAGCTCCGTGTCCCAGGAGATTTTAGAAAATAAGTTGCTCTTATAGAAAATAGAAAATGAAACTGTCCAGTGCACATCTGCTCCCGCAGTCTGGGTATCTCCTCTGGGACATGCCTGGGGTCCCCAGGCTGCATTGGTGCTGTGCCCTTGCCTCTGTTTGTCCTCAGGGGTGAGAGCAGCTCATGCTGCCAGCCCAGGACAGCCCGTGTGCCCCGGGCCCAGGGGAAGCCTCTGCCCTCTCCACACACCCAGCCTGTGTCCCACTGTGGGACAGGCCACTGGAGCCACAGAGCACATTTCTGTGCTGGGAGAACGGCCCTTTTCAGGAATTTCAAACTAATATTTGGAAGAGCCAGAAACAGGGATATTCTTCTGGCAACCCGTGTGACAAGGAGCCAGGCGGGGTCAGGAGCTCGCTGTGGGTATTCTGGGCCAGTGAGAAATGGCACCTGTCCCACCCCAGAGAGTCAGCCCGGGGACAGCTCCAGGGACAGCCAGGGCACAGCCTGGCACAGCCATCCCACCCCAGAGAGCCAGCCCAGGGACAGCTCCGGGGACAGCTCCAGGGACAGCCAGGGCACAGCCTGGCACAGCCATCCCACCCCAGAGAACCAGCCCAGGGACAGCTCCAGGGACAGCCAGGGCACAGCCACCCCTCAGCAGCCACCCAGAGGCTCACTCACGTGGTCGATGAGCTCCTTGATCATGCCATTCCACTGCCCCTTCTCGTCCTGTGCCCCGTATTTGCCGTCCTCCACCAGGCGGATCTCGTAGGAGAAGCCCAGGATGATGGCCAGCTCCTTCAGGAGGTCGATGCAGTAGCCCTCGAAGCGGTCGTTCCCGAACAGGGCGGTGTCCGACTTACGGAACATGACAAAGGGCTCCTCCTGCCCAGGCAAAGCAAAAAGTCCCAGCTCAGGGTCAGCTGGAGGCAAGGCCACCTCTGCAGGTCAGCCCCAGCCGCCAGGCACCGGCTCTCCAGGCAGGGCTGGCACTGTGACATGTTTGGAATAAATTAACTTTGCACAGCACATCAGCTAATTAGCAACCTTGTTTACCCCACAAAATTTAATTTTGTCTCTTCTGAGCAGCCAACTGTTTTCCATTTGGTAGGATTTCAGGGAGAAAAATAACCATTTCATGCTCTGAAAATGAAGTGTTAGAAACAGTAAAAGAGGGGGAGGACAAACTCACCCCCGCGCCCTGCACACGGTACCTGCCATTCACCACAGCGAGCTGGTGGGTGAAATTCAGGCTGAGGGAGCTGTGCATGGCTAGGGCCACCCCAAACCTCCCTACTGAGCTCACTGGCACTCCTCTGTGCTGGCACTACCTGATGGACACTGCCCTGCTACTGCCCAGGGAAGCTTTGTGCTGTGTGCTGCACTTCTGGCTGCCTGGGAGGGCTGGGGGTGTGTGACCCATAGCAGAGCTGAGCTCCAGCACAGGGGACAGCAGCTAGAGCAGTGACCTGTGGATCCCTCCCCTCGGGCAGGGCTGGCAGGTGAAGTCACACAGCCAAGTCCAGCATCCTTTGGTGCCTCTCAGGCTTGGGCAGCCACCGAGGATGAGGAACACTGGGGAGCCTGAGGGAAAAACGTGTGGAGGACAGATGGAAATGGAAAAGGTGGTGGGCAGCAGGCAAGAGCTGGAAGGCAAGAGGAGGTGAGGTACCTCCAGCGAGTCCCTGGCTCAAACTGGGGGTGTCTGCAGGGCTCCTGTCCTTGCTGTGGGGTGGCCAGAGAGGGAGGGTGAGGGAGGGCTTTGTGCTGCCAAACACCCTCTATGATTTTGCCCAGGCACGGGGGGCTTGAAGAGGTGGGAGGGCAGGTCTGGAGCCCTCATTAGATCCCGGTCACAGCGCCTGGTTGGGTGGAGTGCTCTGAGGAGGGGGCTCAGGTGGTGCTTGTCTCTGCCCACTTGCCAGCCCCCAGCTCTGCCCTGGGGCTCTGTGCTCCCACAGAGGGGCAGGGGGTGCTCAGGAGGGGCCGTGGCAGCACACTCTCCCCATTTGCAGAGTTCTGAAGCCCAGCTGATCACATCACGCCCATGGAGTTTAGCTTGGCACGCGCAGCGCGGCTCAATCCCGCGCTCCCCCGCCGCCTCCTCGGCTTTCTGCTCTGGAATTAGTGCTTTGTTTGTGAATCAGCTGAATCTATGGATCTGGATATAAATACACTGGCTCCGGAGCAGCCATAAAGCACTATTAATTTTGGGAAGCGCTGTAGGGATTACATACATATTTAACAGCCGAAGCACTGAACATTAGGACGCCGCTCGCTTCAGTAATGTATCTCCAGGTCTCAAACATTTCCTAGGGGGTAATTCTGAACTCTGTGAACCACTTATTCACGGACTATTTCACAATTTATTACTGAAAATAGCCAGACATCCAATTCACAAGCTCTCTCAGTTTGCTAATCGATTTCTCAGTGAAGGTGCCCTCAATTTCATAACTTCACAGTTCCCATATTGCTTGGGGAGAGCAGCACTGGCTGCTGGGGTAATATTTCTCTTCCAACAAGTCACTGCAATATGAGCAAAAGGGGGAAAAACAGCCTTTCATGCTTTTTCTTTTAAAGGCTCCTCCTCTGGCTCTTCTCTCGTCATTTACAGCAGTGCAGAACTACAAAGGGGTGTTGCAAATGCAAATAACATCTAGGGTTGTGTTTTATGTTTCAGACTCCAGCACACACAGTGCAATCACTGCAGAACTCAGGTCTGAGCACATTCCCTCCTCCCCTGGGCACAGGGATCCAGGACAGCCGTGGCTCCAAGGTGGAAACCCCGTGGCACGTGGGCAGGCCCATGGAGTGGCACAATTAATGGGAACTGGTATCACCCCGTGCCTTATGTAATTCGTACGTGCTCGCAGAGTTTGAGATGGAAATGTTGCCTGAGAAAAGCCTGTCAAAGGCAGATGGCTGACAGTCCCCTCCTGGCTCCATCATCTTGCATTATGCCACGGCCTTTGAGGGATAGTGGGTACCATGGCCTGGACCCAGACAATTCCACAGCCATGGACATGTTTAATGGGAAAAAATGTCATGTGGTGGATGGGAGGTTCGTTAGGAGGAGTGGCTGATTTGCAAGGAAAGCTGCTGCAGCATCTGTCTTTGGCTTATGTTCTGCTTCCATCCTGCTAACTCCTTGCTGGGGCTGTCCTGGGGCTCAGCAGGGTGACACAGGGCTGTCCTGGGGCCAAGCACAGTGTCACAGGGCTGTCCTGGGGCTAGACAGGGTGTCACAGAGCTGTCCTGGGGCTCAGCACAGTGACACAGGGCTGTCCTGGGGCTCAGCACGGTGTCACACAGCTGTCCTGGGGCTCAGCACGGTGTCACTGGGCTGTCCTGGGGCTCAGCATGGTGTCACAGAGCTCTCCTGGGGCTCAGCACAGTGTCACAGAGCTCTCCTGGGGCTCAGCACAGTGTCACACAGCTGTCCTGGGGCTCAGCACGGTGTCACTGGGCTGGCCTGGGGCTCAGCACATAGAAGTCCCCCATGCCCTTTGGCATGCAGAGATCAACAGGGACAGTTCTCTGCCTATCCCTCCAGCATGCAGGGATCAGCAGGGGATGGGCCCTCTGGCATGCAGGGATGGGCAGAGGAGGACTCTCCAGCATGCAGGGAGGGACAAGGGACAGGGACCTGGCCAGGCAGAGGAAGCAGAAGAGCTCAGCCAGGATGAGCAGAAGCTTCCTGGGCAGGAGAAGCACTCATGGGGACAGGAGCAGGGCCAGGCAGCTGAAGAAGAGGAGCTCAGCCACGACCAGCACCTTGTGGTTCCCACTGGCCTGTGCCACCACATGGGGGCTGGCAGCCTGCTCAGGGGTGGTGGCATCAGGGATGCTGCAGGTCACCTCTGTGCAGGGACATGGGTGCCCCGTGAGCCCTGCCCACGTGCAGGGCCTCCTCCAGCAGATCTGCACTGGGGTGCTGTGAGCTTTCAGAGGCCTTGGATATCCCTGGCATATCCCTGGGGTTTGTGGGGAAGGACAATGACAGGCTGGCAGTGTCCTACCAGCACCGTGGTGACAATCAGAGATCTGTTGCTCAGCGAGTCAGTGACGTTGGGCCCTCGTCCTTTGGAGATTTCTGTGATGTTCAAACCATCTGAAGGGCTCCATGCTCCAACCTGAAAGGAAGCAAAGCAGCACAGTGAACCCCCATCTCCAATTCCTCAATCCTTACCTGCATTCCTTAATCCCTACCTTGCATTCCTCACAGCATCCTACTGGCCTGGAAAAGGGAACTTTCTTCTTTTGTCTGCAGCAAACAGCAGCAAAACTGGAATTACCATGAATTAACCCTTCAGCTGCAGGTCAGTCCAGTGGCACATGTGGCACATGTTCTATTAGAAACAGTAACTTTTCATGTCACTTGCACCCGGATATTAGAACCTTTCTCTAAAATGTTTGAGTCAACAAGTGCCTCCTTTCAGTGATCTTCTGGATCCACTCCTACAGATACCAACACAGGACAAAAACATGGATATTCTCTCCCTTCAGCAGCAGTAATGTTGTTTGAGATGCATGTTAAACCTTGGAACATAATGAGCTTTAGCTGCTACGGTGCTGCTGCAGTGGATGAAGACTGTGGGGACTGGAATTTAGGGGCTGAATGAATGAACAATTTGCAAAGGCACCACACAGAGCAACAATCAAACCACACTAAAGAGTCAAATCTGGGCAAGGATAAAGCACAACAAAAGAAAAATAACCACAAATCTGAGTCCATTTTCTTTCTTTTCCATTTCCCCACCAATTTGCTTTGGTGGGGAGGATTAAAAATGGCTCGACCAGCTCTGCAGATCCCTGATAGGGACCATCCCCGCTCTCTGTGCCGTGACAAATCAGCTGGAGGTTTCTAACACATCCTTGGCAGGGCCCTGGGCCCCCTTTGGGAAATCCCTGCAATGGGGGGGTCTCAGTCCTGGCTGCAAACCTGGGGGAGGGGCTGGCACAGGCACATCAGCTCTATTTCAGGTGCTCTGTTTTCTCAAGCTGTCGAATTTAATAAATTATTAGACTTCAATGAAGTCTATTGATCCAGAAATGGCAAAACATGTCTCTATTTAAGGAAGTCATCTGGGTGAGGCTAAGCCTGTTAACCTGATCTCCACGGTGCAGGGGAGGCTTTGGGACAAACTTTGAAGGCAGGAGTGGCTAAAGGACTGTGGCAGCGAGATAAAGTGTCAGGAAAGCTGGAGGAATATGGGAGTGCTGCCAGCAAAGGGAGCAGGGTGGCCACGGAGCCAGCCTGGCAGTGAGAAAAAAACAAACCCCACCTGGAAATGGGAACAGAATGATCCATCTGTAGGGTCAAACTGCAAGGTGGGACTCGGAGAGAAGCCAGAGGCAGCCAGCTCAATCCACCGGGGAGCCAGCAGCTTCCCATCTTTTATTTATTGCTGTTTTTAAGATTCTTCAGCCTCTTCAGCAGTCCAAGGGGAGAACTTGGTTTTACTGCATCCCCAAAAAGAGACTTTGTAATGAGCAATGCTGCCTGGCAAAAAAAATTGTCATAAATTCTAGAAGAGTTTCCATGAACTTTGTGAAAGGTTTTAAATATTTCAGGTAAAACTGAAGCGATCCCCCATCTCTGCCTTGGATCACACAACAGCTGCAATGTCAAAAATTATTATTATTGTGGATGGGAAAAAAGCAAGTCTGAGAGGCTCCAGTTTGCTGCACTGCAGCCCCAATCACTTCTGCCTTGCTACGTTTTCTTTAAGAAAATTAAATGCAGGGCACTTAACGCTGAATTAATCAGTTTAAAATATTAAAAAAGGAAGAAAAAGAAAAAGTGCTTTAAGAGAACTGTGTGAGTCAGATAGTCAAACTATATGTAATTAGGATTTGGTAATACTCCTGTAATCCCTGGAACATGCAGGAGGTATGAGGATCAGGGGTTCAATCCTAAAGCTCAACAAACATAAGCTGTGATACATAAAGCACAATCCGGCTGGGATTTGTTTGTGGTTTGGTGTTTTGTTAGTTCAGATTAACTATTGACAGAATTCCGGCTTCAACAGAGATTTGACATCGATACTTTAAAACCCCTCTGGAGCTGACACGAAGCTTTCAGAAAAATAATGGTGGGAAGTGTGAAATCTGTGAATTATTGGAGACAAAAGTTGATGGGGTGTGCAGGGGACACGTCGAGGTTTGGCAGCTTCCAGTGGGCTTGATGTGACAGAGAACTGCAATAACTCCAGCTGGTGCCAGCTCTGCTCAGCACACCTGAGGGGTGTTGGTTTGACAGGTGATTCTGTGGCTGTGCTTAAACATTTGGATTCATGAGGTACAAAAGGCTGGCATGTTTTCTATTATCTGCCCAACACAGCTCTCCAGCAGTGCGTCGGTGCTGCTGGACTTCAAAAAGATGTGTTGTTATTTTTGGGTTAGGCTCTATAAACAAAATATTTTGTAAAAAAATAAGGCTACAAAGGTCAGCTGCTGCTCAGTTCTTTCAAGGCACCGGCACCTTCCCCAGCTCTGTCCTGCCTCCTTTCTCAGCCAGCAAGACTGAAGGTCACTGGGTTGATTTGAAATGTTTCCTTTTTTCTGTTTTTGACACCAAAAGCTCCCCAGCAGGAGAGGGCTGTGGTGACCTTGAGCTGTGTTACCTGAGGCACCGAGCTGCTGCTGTGGTGGGGAAGTGTGGCTGCCATTCATTTTAAATCCCAGGAAAACCAACCTGGGAGGAAGGGGGATGTGGCACGGGAGCCTCCTGGTGCAGGATCCATTCCCTCCAAACAGAGGATTGATCCACGGCTGCCTCCAGCCCTGGGGCTGCCTCCCTGTGCCGAGTGATTAATTCCCTGGACAAGTCCCCTGTGCTCTCAGGCCATGCACGGGTAATTGAAATCCCTCCCTGCTGCCAGCCAGGTGTCCCATGGGCTTGGAACCTGTCACCCTGCCCAGAGGGACAGCACCAAAGGGGTCAGAACCTGTCACCCTGCCCAGAGGGACAGAACCAATGGGCTCAGAACCTGTCTCCCTGCCCAGAGGGACAGAGCCAGCACCGTGCCCGGCTGCCACGGGCACCTGGTACCTGTCGGAAAGCAGACTCTGCTCTAGAAAGGGCCTTGCTGCCCTGCCAAATTCCTCCTGTACAGGTGATAGACACCTGTAGCAGAACAGGGACACAGAGCTGCTCACGGAGTAGTCAGACTCATGGAATTTCTTGGAAATCACAGCTCCCTGTGCTCCAGCCACTTGCTGCTCTGTTTGTCACCAGCTGATCTCACCTTGAAACCTGCATTCTAAGGGCTTTAAGGCTGTGCATGTTGCCTTTTTATTTTGGGTTTTTTTTAAGTACTTGAAGAGAAGGAAATTAAGTCCCCAGGCACACCTGGGATCAGATTTGCACATCAGCAGGGTTTTACTGTGCCCAGAGGAGATCTGCACTAATTTGGAGGAGCCAAGGCTGCAGCCTTCATGCCCTCAACCCTCATGACACCCCCAGCCAGGCAGGCAAGGCCACACTTCTCTTTTTTCCTTATTGTCCCTTAGATAATAAACAAAATACCCAGTGCATTGTCCTGTGAATTCCAGGCTGTAATAAACTGGGGACGTTCCCAGCCTTGGGCAATTTTACAGTAGGAAATTACTCCAGATGATGATCTCCAGGGCTATGGTCTCCCCAGAGAAGAGCTGAGGGTTTGTGAGCCAGGCCAGCAAGAGGGAGTGGGACAGGTATCATTCCTGCCTGCTTAGGGCAGGGAGGGGTTAATGGATGCTCAGAAAGTTTCTTTTGCCTCCACTATCCCAGGAAAGTGCCACAAGCACTTCTGCAATCTGTAATCCCACGCACTGGCTCCAGGGCGAGTGAGTCATGGTTGAGCATGGAAAAGGATCTGAGAAATCCCACAAAGTGAATATCCTTTTATATAAACCCCAGAAACCTGGAATCAATACAGCACCAACCATTTCTCTGTTGCTGAGCACCAGCGTTATCCTCAGCCACATGCAGATAAAACAAACCCTGCCTACCTTTTCAAGGCCGTCTTCTTTGAGACTGATGATATCCAAATCAAAATCTGTCCGCAAACCACTGGTTTTATTAAAGACAATGCGTCCTGTTAATCCTTCCCATTGGGCCTGTGGAAGGGAGAAAAAGTAGCAGGGCTGTTACTCAGTATCATAAATAATCTTTTGCCCTCCACTGTATGTTCTTTTAATTAGTCCTTATGCTGGTTCTTTCTCCCTAAAGAGCCTGATTAATTAATAATCCCTCCGTTGCTGCTCAGACTGCAGACGGAGCTGGAGATTTCCTTAACTCTCTTGCAGTCCTTGCTACAATTTCTGTTCGCACCTTTTGTGCTCACCAGCTGTTGCAGGACGTGATGACTCAGTAGAAAACGACTTGCATTTATCACAGCATCCTTGTGAGCTGTGTTCATCCTTGTAGTGCTGATAAACACCGGCTGCAGGGAGCCGGCTCTGGGACTGCTCCAGCCAGGAGAAATCCCTTTGTGCACCTCAACTTGCTGGTGCTTCCAAGGTGTGTGAAAGCTTAAATGTTGGGAATGCTTCCCTCTGTCCTTCCAGAGGGAAAGTGGAGCAGAAGAGGCCAAGAATGTGTTCATGCAAGCAAGATCTGAGGTTGGAAACAGGCACAGGAGTCTGGGGCCATGTGCTGCTGGTGCCCTGCTTCAGTTTTTGGCAGCATAAGGACAGGGAAGGTGCTCACTGGGACTGGGGACATCCCATTCCCAGAGATTTTTCAGTGCTTGGCTGACTGAGGTCCTGAACAGCCTGGTCTGACCAGGACCAGGAGCAGGAGCTTGGGGTAAAGGTGCCTCAATTCAATTCCACAAAAAACCTGTAATTCGATTTCTTTCCCACCGTTCACTTTGCAGCACCCCTAGAATGAATCTCTCTGATTTAGGATGTGATAGAACCCCCAGGTGCTCTGTGCTAGCAGAGCAGGAGCTGGGGGACAGCGAGGTGCCTGATGCCTGGGGACAGTGCTGGATGTGCTGCTGGAGGATGCTCCCACAGGAGTGCCAGGCTGCTGCTCAGCAATCACATCCCAGCAGCGGGGAGCTGAGCCTGGGGATCTCTCCCCTGAGCAGCTCCGTGCAGGCTGCTCACTGGGAAACGTGTTTCCTTTATGGGTGGGGGAGCTTGAAATACTCCAGTGTGATCAAGGTGGCATAATGTATTCTCAGGGGGAATAACTGGCATTTCTCCCGGTAAATACGCTCCTCTGGCTCTCCCTCATTAATTCCTGAGGAGCAGTGGCAACCTGCTCCCAGCCTTGCCACCCTGGAGTCCTGGGGAGGCTCGTGTTTGCTCATTTGGGCGTGCAGGTGGTTTGCCTGTGGGACGTGCAGCCCTCGGAGCCCCCCGGAAGCCGGGGAAAACACGGAATGTTTGAGGTGCCCAGCTGGAGCAAACACAGCTGCGTGCTGAGCCCGGCAGCTCCTGCGGGGCTGCGGTGCTGGTGCCTTTTTGGGCTACCTAAAAAGAGAGGCCAGACAAAAATTAAGAGATTAAAAAGGGTTATATTTGTTGAAGGGTCTTCAGGTAAATTTCGGGCAGATGAAGCCCCCCCATAAGGGGCTACACCCAAAAAATGGATGACAACGGGTTTTCACACTTTTATAAATTTGGTCCATTTTCATATTGGTNACTTTTTTTCACACTTTTATAAGTTTTTATAATATTTTCATATTGGCGGTTAATCTTCCAATTATAGCTTCAGGTAATGAAGTCATTTACCCCAAGTTTGCTCCCCCCAACTCACTTTTGTTTCCATCTCTCAGGGCCTGAGGCAGTGAGGTGTCCTTGATTGCCAGGCCTGGAGAGGAATTGTTGTGTCTGCCCAAAATGTGTAGACATTAGCTAGAACTGTATATGGAGTCTAGATTTATACACTGAAGAACTGCAGGATTACAAATATATGAAAAATATAAAAGCTCAGATCCTAAGGCATCAGTGGGAGCATTGAGGGGCTGCACAGCTCCTCGTCCAGGCAGTTTTCTAACCCTGCACCTGCCAAGCCTCCACCACCTACCCCGGGGAACCCGCTCCTCCCAGGGAACGTTTATGACCGAACAAAACCACGCTTTTACCTCTTTTATGAAGTTCATGAAGCGGCCGCCGAACCTCCAGGCCTTGTGGCGGTGGCACTGCAGGGAGTTGACGGTCATCTGCGGCGCGCGCTGGTAGCACACGGACACCACGTGCACCGCGTCGTACAACAGGGCAGCGTCTGTCTAAAGGGAAGGGGGACAGTGTTGGTGGCCCTGGGGACTCGTAGGAAAAGGTGGAACCCGCCCTGCGTTACCCCCGCCAGCCCCAGGGTTTCTCTGTCTGTGTTCCCTGAGCGTTGCTTGGTTGTTTAGACCGAAAGCTCGGGGTTTTGTCTAAAATCAGCGATTCTGGAAGTGTCGTTTGTCTGTGAGCGACTGTTCGGGTTGTTTCTTGCACATTTCCTGCTGTGGTGTCAAAGAGGGAGGTAACGGCTTCTAAATGTAGAAGGTAGTAACAGAGTTTTCTTATTGAGTCTGTTTTGTCTGAGTGTAAAAAAAAAAAAACCTTACGAGAACATATTTTCCAGACTATTTTATACATGGGAAAATAAGAAACAGAGATGTTTGTGGGCACACAGTTTTCCAAAAATGACACAAGCTGTCACCAAAATCAGGACCTCATGGCTTTGTAACATATTCTAGCATTTCAGTGATCTGAACTAGGGAGAACTTTTTTCCCCCCGTATAATGTGATGATTTTAGATTCAATTTGAGATGCCCCATCTTACATCCAAAAACTGATCAAGAGAATTGGATTTATTTTTCACTCTGATGTGGTAAGACCTCCTAGTGAAAATACATTATTTGCTGGCTTCACGGAGCCACGAAACAGATGTGAGTGTAGCAGCAGCGTAATAAACCACAATAAAACAAAATAATACAGCAAATAACTGAGCAAACATCTCACAGGACGTAGCCATGGAGAAAATCCTCCAGCCTTGGCAGCCATCCCTGTGACCTTCCCTTCCCTCAGCAACCAAGCATGAAGAGCAGGAGCCCCACCTGCATCCGTGGGCGGGTATGGACCACAGCAGGGACAGGTTTGTGAGTTTGGGGCTGGAGGAAAGGGGGGGGCAAGGATATGTCCATGCAATTTCATGGTGAATTACAGACTGAGTAATGCCCAGCTGAGTCCAGGGCCCCAGTGGACAGACAGCTGGCAAACAGGAATCAAAGGCAGGAAGGATCCCTCTGAGAGAGCAAAGAGGGGCTGGCAGGAGAGGCAGTGTTGGGGACTGAGCTCTGCTGCAGGCACAGGGGGGCTCAGCCCTGGGCAGGCTGGGGAGAGGCAGGAGCCTGCAGGAGAGTGGGAGTCTCTCCCCTAACAACACACACAACAAGAAGGATCTGAGGAGCCGTTTCAAGGTGAAAGTCTGGGAGGCTCTGCCACTTTGCAGGGCTGGTTCTGGCAGATCTAAAGGGAGAGGGAAGGAGGGAGCCAGTCAGCAGCTCCGGGGGTCGGAGACAGCCTGGCAGGGAAGACAGATGGGCGAGCAGGTGCTGTACCTTCCGAGCAGGAACTCAGCGGAGCAGAGCTGCCATCAGACCCCAAAAGGAGTCATCAAAGCTGCAGCTCAGCCCATCTCTGGCCATTGCTTTGGTGCTTTCCCCCTGCCTCAATCTCGGCAAAGAGCCTGGTCCAGCCTGGCTGTGTGCTGTGCTCCCAGCCCTGCTCTCGGGGGCAGCTGGAGCCCTTTGGGACACGTCCTGGCTACCTGCCTTGTCTGGTGGCAATCTGGTGGCAGCTGGGCCCCAGCAGGAGCATTACCACAGCAGTGGGGTGTGGGCTTCACCCCAGACTTTGAGGGACAGCTGTTAAAGAATGCAAGAAAGCACCTCAGGGCAGATACCTGGGATGAGTTGTTACTTGTACAAAAACCAATAAAAGCAACATTTAGGTCTTAATGACTGCTCCTGCCTTCCTTACCACCCTGCCCTGCTTCCCAGCCCCCTGTGCCCTGTTTGAACTGCCCGTACCATCATCACACCATCCAGAAGCCCCAGCTCTGCCTTGGGTGCCGACTGCAGCCTCTCCATGGACCACTTCTCAATGATGGAGGACACGTGTGGGTTCTCCACGTTGAGGATCCGGAAGCCGGTCAGGTTCACCCCAGAGTAGCGATATGGTTCTAGGTCTAATGCATAAAGATCCTTAAAAGAGAGAAACCGGTTTAAACATTTTGCTTAGCTTTGTTTTGTTTTGAGTTTTCTGCGTCGGTTGGTGTCTGTGTTTGGAGCGAGACAGCAGAGCCCACAGGAGGTGGGAGGGAGCACAGATCCCTCAGGAATTCAGAGGATTGTGCTGCCGGCTGCCGTCAGTCGCTGCTTGCAGAGCCTGGAGGTGTTGGTGGAATCTGGGTGCCGTATGTGCAGGTTCCCCCACAGGCAGCAGAAGGGAACTCCTACCAAAGAGCCAAAGAACTTGGTCTCAGCATGAAAGAGAGTGGATTTTGGGGAGGAAAACAGAATCACTGACCCTGAAAAAAGAGACCTGTGACCCAGGGCGGGGGGACAAGGCAGAGTTTCTGTGTCTGAAGCTCCCAAGGGCCTTTCCACGGAGGATTTGCTGGCAGTGCTGAGGCCCACAGGGTGCTGTGGATGACAGAGTCACTCGGAATGCAAAACACCAATTTGCAGACTATCAAAGAGGAACTAAGACGCATTTCTTGACATTCCGACCAGCCTACACAGTCTGCAGATGAATGAGGGTGCCCTTTATAGGATGTGAAAACCAGAGCCAGGCAGTGCTCAGCTCTGCTGGCTGCCAGCCTGCGAGCATGGCTTGGCAGGCAGCGAGGGGCACTGGGGGTGCTGGGGGGCACTGGGGGAGCACTGCTGTGCTGCAGCTCTTGGCTCTCCACATGTCTGAATATCATCTTCAGTGCTCAGGAACGAGTTTGGGGTTAGACAGCACACCAGGAGCATGTGGCAGCTGCTCTGCTCCCCAAAGCCAAGCAGCTCACCTGAGGGGTGAGTGAGGGAGTGTGCTGAGATGGCAGTCAGGGGTGAACCATTTGTTGGATGGGACACATTTCATCAGCGTTTATCCTGAGCAATTTCTGCAAGGGTTTCATGGCAGTTTAAGCGTGGGGAGGCGGAAAGGCAACGCCACAAGTCTGCAATGGAAGGCGGGGGGGAATATGTGACATTCACTGCTCTCACAAGGGCTTCTCAGAAAGAGCTTCAGTATGGGATGAGATGCTGGGGCTGTGCTGGGGCTGTTCTGTGCTCTGTGCTCTGTGCTGGGGCTGTTCTGTGCTGTGTGCTGGGGTNTGTTGGGGCTGTCCTGTGCTCTGTGCTGGGGATGTGCTGGGGCTGCTCTGTGCTGGGGCTGTGCTAGGGCTGTCCTGTGCTCTGTGCTGGGGCTGTGCTGGGGCTGCTCTGTGCTCTGTGTTGGGGCTGTCCTGTGCTCTGTGCTGGGGATGTGCTGGGGCTGCTCTGTGCTGGGGCTGTGCTGGGGCTGTTCTGTGCTCTGTGCTGGGGCTGTGCTGGGGTTGCCCTGTGCTGTGTGCTGGGGCTGTGCTGGTGGGACACAGCCCCACTGCAAGGCCACCCAGCTGCAGCACCCATCTGCCCACAGGGGGCTGGCAAAGTCCCACATGTGCTGCCCTAAGCAAAGCAGAGCAGCAGCAGCACTTGCCAGCAACTGAGACATCATTCTCCGTGGGGGAGTGAGGGTTTTTGTGGCTGTTTTGCTTTAATAAGCTTTGGGGGTTTGATCTCTTCTGTAAGCCTGGCCCTGGCCTCTGCAGCCCCAGGGCTCACTGCTGATGGATGCAGTGCTCAAACCTGCAGGTGCAGCAGGGACCAAATCATTAATCACCCTACAATGGCAGTTGGGACTTGGGTTTTTGGGTTGTTTTTTAACCCTGAAAAATTGCAAGTGCAAACCTGCACATTCTGTTAAAGGGCACTGTGAAACCAGGCCACAATGTTGACTTTTAAATGACTTAAGGGAGCTAAGGGCAAGTACAGTGGTTTGACCTCAGCCAGGTGCTCATGTCTCTGGCTGGGAGGGGGGACAGCAGTTTTGTGCCTGACCTGCTGGAATGGACCTGTTTTTTCAAGATTCATTTTTAATCAGACACTTCAGTTTGTATTCCAGAAATTGCTGTGAGGAAATAATTTTTGGTTGCAAAAGACAATGATTTCCCCCTCAGAATGTGACAAATCAGATCCCTGAGCTCCAGACCCCATGGTCTCTGTTGCCCACCTGTCAAACCACCAGCCCTGGCCACCTCTCAGATCCCACTGGTATTTTGGGTGCTGTCCCTGCCCTGCTGCTCCCCGCCGACCCTTCCTTTCACCAAGTTCCTATAGAAACCAACCTCCCATCAGGTCCCTCTTTGGTTCCAGTTTAAATCTCAGCTGCAGCCTGATTTATCACCTCCTGGAATCAGAGGATAATTCAGAATACCAGCTGAGTGTCAGGACGTGGGGAGGTGTGGATGGCAATCATCAGATCAGTTTCTTCTGGATTTTCTGCTCCTGCACAGCCACAAATTGAAACATCTGGTTCTATTTTCCACCTCATCTACATTCCCTTTCACTCATTATTTTCTGTACTGCAGATTAATTCTCCCCTCCACCCTTAATTTTGCTCTCAGTGTTCCTGTGGCGCTCTCCCCCCTCCCCAGTTTGCCCAGCCTGGGCTCCTTGGTGGAGGCAGCAATGCTGAGGACTGATCCCCAGTGATCCCACACCCTCAGTGGGAAGCTGGAAAAGTGGTCCAGGAAGGACATCCCTGTCTCCTGCTGTCTGTGGGTGAGGTGTCCCCCCAGCTCTGCCCTGGGATCTGGCAGGGCTTGGCTGTGTCTGCATTTTACAGACTGCTGAGACACCCCCACAAGGGTGGAGATCTGGGGTATTCCCTGCAGGGCTTTGGATGTAAAATCTGTGGATTTTACATTTGGATGTGACAGAGACCAGTGCTCATCAGAGATCCTCCTCCTGCTCCTCCTCCTCCTCCTGTGGTGGAAAAGGCTGATGGGGCTCTTCTGCTGAAGTCAGTGAACTGTAGTCGTGCTGCCTAGCAAAATGTTGAAGCATTTCATGCCAAGTGTTGATACACTGTGCTCAGTATTGACTGGGGACCTTTTAGAAACATTCAGTATAACATAATAGACTAATTCATTAGCACCCCATGGGTCTCGTACTGGGGAAGCTGAAGCACAGGCATTGCAAGCTAGGAAAACATTGCCTTAAGGAATGACAGATTAAAATATCTTTCCCATGATATAACTGTTATTTCAGGAAAGTGGCATTAATTGTGATTGCTTATCTATTAATTTATTATAATTCCTCTTTTCCCACCTCCAGGCTGTACCTACACATGAAATGTACTCCAGGCTCAGCTGGGGCTGATTAATAGGAGGTTATCTGGGAAATGCTTAAAGCTGCCTGGAATAGATAATGGCAGCAGGGGTAATTAAAATGTCTTTTGCATTTGAAAAATAAATTTTGTAGTTTTTAAGGGTTAGTTTAGTCTGTTTCTTTCCTAAAGGCAAAAAGATAAATTGGATTTTCAAAATCACACAAAATTTAACAGTAGACTAGACAATAGCATCTTAAATGGAGACAAAAGTGACCCTGCCAGGAAAGCCAAATGCCTCCCAGAGTCAGAGAGGACTGGCCTGTGTTTAACAGAGGGGAGTTAATGTCAGGCTGAGCTCCCCTCCTGCAAAATAAACCTGCAGAGCTGAAGCTTGGACCACAGCAGGGCTGCTCCTGGCCCAGAGGGGGTCCTGGGTGCTCATCCCCAGCTCCTGCTGAATCAGGGTCCCACCAAATCCTGCGTGGGGGCTGCAGCCTTGCCCTCTCCCTGTGCTCATTGTCACTGCGTGGGGAGCTACACTGAAATCAAAATGACTGGGAGGGAAAATAAAACCAGAACCCACATCTGTGCACTCCAAAGGAGTGACTGTCCAAGGGCAGGGGAAGGAGGAGCTGACAGCTCTCAGGCAGTGCTGCAGAGCAGAGGAGTTAGAGCCAAGTCACTGGGGTCTGACCCTGACCTGCAGCCAAGTCCAGCCCTGCCCTCTCCTCCTGGCAGGGCCCCAGCTCTCCCCTTTCCTTGCATTTCCCACCCCACAGCAGTGCAGTGCACACCAGGACCAGACACCCATCCCACCCTCCCTCTCCAGCTGCCCCCTCACATCCCACCCCCCATCAGTGTGTACGAGGTGTGTGCACAGCCAGATACTTTACCAGAGTGGTGAAGATGAAGTGGTAATATTCTGTCATCATCCCCATTGCCATGGCCTTAAGGAAAGCAGGGAAAAGGGGTTAGTAAGGGGATACAAGAACATAACAACAGCCATGCAACATAAAACTCAGAGCTCCTAGGGAAATGTGGCAGGAGAGACCCAGAAACTCTGGGTTTGGATTCAGGATTGAGGTCATGGAGCAGTTAAGCCAGGCTCATCGGCAAGATGCTCAGGTGCTGAGCTGAGCAGAGCTGTGGTCCTCAAACCATTCTGAAACTGTGGCAAAGCCTCAGTGTCCAGCTCCCAGGAGGGCTGGTGGCATTTCTGGGTGACACTGGGTGTCCCTGGTGTGCCAGGGCACTGTGGCACTTGGCTCATGGGTGCAGGATCCTCCAGGGCCACAGGCTCTGTTGGCACAGCTGTGGGAAAGAGGGGGTCACCTTTCCTTCTGCAATACCAAACCATGAGCAACCTCACAGAAACCTGTGCAGGCTGACCATAAACAGCCTGTTCTCATAGTTCTTATAGTCACACATCCATGTAGTGGCTAAGAAGCCAGCTGAAAGGGTTTTATTTCTGACACGTGTAATTCTGGGTCCCATTTGTGCAGTGAGTACTGGAGCTCCTGCCTCTGTCCCTCCTTCCTGAGCACAGCAGTCAGATCCTGACTGAAGGCCTGGTTTAGAAGTGGGTCAGTGAAGGTGCAGGCACAAGGATGGGGAGTGGGAATATCCCCTGTCCCTCAGCTTTTGGGGATCAGGGTGCTGAGGACACCTGGCCAGCACAGCTTGAGATTCCCTGCCAGCCCCTACGTGCAGGATGGCTCCTGCAGATTGCTGGGATTTGCATAACTGAGCACTGGAGAGAACAGACTGTCCTGGAAGCTCTTTCAGAGGACAAGCACAGGCTGAAGGGGCCTTGGCTGGATGACCATGTCCAGGCTCTTCACAACATGGGGGGAGCACATTTCAGTCATTGAGAAAGGTCACCTTGAAGCTGGTGGCTGGTGGCAGGAAGATTCCTGTGGGTTTGGCTGGGATGCTGACTGTGTGAGCATGTTTTCTGGAGAAAACACATGCAAGAGCACTTTAAAATCCCCACTGATGGGAAAGTGACTTCAAGTCCCCCTAGGAAATGTTTGCTTCCCTTGGTTTTTTGCTAAAATTACTAGGGCGGAATTTACCTCCGAGGAAGGAAGTGACAGTCTGAAAAGAAGTGAGATGTCAAAAAACAAGGGAAAAAGGAAGGATCTGGATTGCAAGCCTAGATATTGTGAC
Organism: Ploceus nigricollis; assembly: GCA_013399945.1. Taxonomy (NCBI): domain Eukaryota; kingdom Metazoa; phylum Chordata; class Aves; order Passeriformes; family Ploceidae; genus Ploceus; species Ploceus nigricollis. Next base: position 302,170 of record VXBC01000199.1, on the reverse strand, counting down.
TCTAGAGTGTGATTGCACCCCAGGTTTCCTGCTCTGGAAGTAGCTTTTAGAAAGTCTGGGGGCTGTCCCTGTGGCCATTCACCATCCTGTTCCCCAGTCCCTGCCAGGTCAGTGGGTCCAGGGGGCTGCAGTGTAGCTCTCTCCCTCCTGCACACCCTGGTTCAAAGAGCTGGAGCAGACAATGGCACCTCACTATGGGAAGCATCAATTAGTGATGGGGAGCCAATCTGGAGCAAATAATGAGATCCCAGCTCATGTTCTACAGCTGGATCATTCTGGCTGTAGCTGAGGAACCCAGACCTGCTGTCAGAAGGAAGCTCCAGCTTCCAGCACTGGCAGCCTGGGGCAGGATGCATCTGGGTTTGTGGGGAAATGAATAAATGATCATCCTGGTGGATAAGCCACAGGCAGTGGCCGGGATGGGAGCACGAGCTCTGTCAGAGCTGACAGGCACAGCTGTGCCCTGCAGAGCACAGAGGCTGCGTGGGACAGCCTGGGAACAGACCTGGAGTGTCAACAAGGGACCAGAACTGAGGAAGACTGGAGAATCTGGGGTACAATGGGAAAGCCTCACAAGCAGGACTCACTCTCTGATAGGTTTCTACAATTATTTGTTTTCCAAGAGGGCAAAATAATGGATGGTTTGATGTCTGGTGACTCCAAGGGACCCAGGCTGGAGCAGTAGGCGACAGTCTCACCTGTACAGTTGTGCTGGCTCATGTGGTGTTACTCATGGATTACTAATACATGTCGTTTTTTACTACTCCAGTTTAAAAAAACTGCCCAGATGATCAGTGCTGTGCTGTGGGATCATGGAACCCTGAATCTCTGGGGAGCAAGATCCCAACTGGCACCATGGTGTGTGCACTGCTCAGCCAGCACAGGCTGTAGGTGCTCCAGCCTTCTGTGTTTTCTGAAGATGTGCAATGAAATTCAGTGTCAAGGAGTGGAAATTTTAGCACAATCTTGTGAGAACCTTGTTGCCATCCATGGGGGTGGCAGCAGGGCCAAGAGACTCCAGAGACTCTGTCCAGCCAAATGTCTGCAGAGCTGACTGGTGTAGTGGCCAAAATGTCTTACATTTATGTACTTACATACATATTATGTGTCTTACAAAAGACACATAATAGCAATAAAATATGAATATTACTGATAGTGGCATAAACAGAATGCTGGGCCTTCCTCCCTGGGTTTTTTTTTTTTTTTTTTTTTGCAGTCCATTATTTGTTCTGTGCATTGTTCTTCTACTGCTGCGAAGGAAGCAGACTCCCCTCCTCCAGGAGATGGCTTTGCCTAGCTCGTACTTTCAGTGGAAAAGAGCTGTTTCACAAATGAAAGTGGCACCTCTAGGCATGCATTTCTTGCTACAGGTAGAAAAGTGAGGAAAAAATGAGGTTTCTACACCTCCTAGTCTTCAGCAGATGCAGGTGACCTGCAGGTCGTGGTGCACTGCTCTGAACCTGCCTGATGTTACACACAGAGTGGCCAGGCATGCAGAGACCAGTCAGGCTGTGGTTTGGGTGTGCAACTTCCCAGACTCTGAAAACACATCAGTATTTCCCTGAGTAAAAATACACTGCCTATTATTGCTAAGCTGAAATCCATGGCTTCAGGTCCTGACAAAACCCTGACACACACACAGACCCAGCCAGAAGGACCTAGAGAGACTTGTCTCCCATAGTCCCCCCTCTCCTCCATCTTCCTCACTCTGCACCAGCGGTGATGAGCTGAGCAGATGGCACAATAAACTATAATAAACTGCATAATAAGTGAACAGCACCAAACAAAACCAGCACGGGAAAATAACTGGCAGGAGACAATGAGCCCCTTCTATTGCTTCCCATAAAAATCCCTCCCAGGCTTTCCAAGTTCTCTGAGCACTTCCCTTCATTTTTCAGGCTGCAGGAGAAGGCTTTTGCCTTGTGCTTGCTTCCTCATCCCTTTGGGGATTTATTTAATCTGTGTGGTGGTGTTGTGCTGGGCTGATAGGAGCAACACTTCCACCAGCTGGTTTTTAGCATCTCTGTGAGAGCCTTTTCCTCTGCCTCATATTGACCCTGAAAGCCAAAGGCACTCGGGAATGAGGAGGAGCTGGGGAGAGCAGCAAGAATGCCAGTGGAGGAACTTGTGGAGGAAGAAAGGAGGGAGCCCAAAAGAATGGAAAATCACTGACATCTGGCTTAAAGTCCAAGAACTGCAGATGCTGCTGGGGAAGGGACAGAGGATGCCATCCCTCCTGGAACAGCCAGTCTGGATGGAGGGGGAAGGGGGAAGAGGGAAGAAAGCTGGGGCTGTGCAGCTGCAGGGAGAGCCACAGAACTGTCCAGCACCAGCCTGGGCCTGGCGCTGCATCCAGCACAGCCCCTTCTCCTCCTGTAACATTTGTTTGTTCTCACCCACAGCCACTTTTTGGTACTTCCAGTTTTTCAGTGAAAACGCCATTTTCTATAGAAATCCAGCAGTGTCCTTGAAGGATGGACAGGCTGTAGCTTTTAGCGTGGCTGTGGATTGCGGCCCAAGGGAAAGCTGCACCTCAGGGTGGGGCCACCCTTCATCACGGCCACCCCACACCCATGGGCACCACTTTGCTTTCCTGCTGGCCCCCCGCTCACCTGCTTGAGGATCTGAGCTGCCATCAGGTGGCTGCAGTCGAAGATGATGCGGAATTCCCTGCCCCGCTTCATCTCCTTGAGCAGCGGCCGGGCGTCGTCGGTGTCCAGCGGGAGCTGGCGGATCTTCAGGCGGATGTTGTAGCGGGACGGGGCCATGATGAGCTCCTGCAGCCGTATCAGGCCTTCAGGTGCCACACAGAGACAAACCCACAGCGTTACAGCTCTGCCTTCCCCACGGGCCACAGCGGCTCAGTGCTTCCCCTGTTCTCCACGGAATGAGATCAGGACCTCCCTCCTTCCCTCCATCCGTCCCTCCTTCAAATGGCCATTCCCAAATCAAAGCCAAGGTGCCACATGTCAACCATGAACCCCAGAGGAGCTGTTCTAGGACAGAATGGCTTTTCCTGGTGGTTCCCTGCCACCACTGCAGCCAGTAGAGCTGGATGGGCTCCCTGCACTGGGTAGGAAGGGGAGAACAGCAGGTTGGTCCTAACCTCAGACACCTCTGGGATCACAAAAAATTTTCTTAAGCAGATGTGCCCTTGAGATAGGACAGGATGGGATAATCAGCTGCACAACAAATTAAAATCTGCATATTTACCGTGCACAGCAGCAAAAGGAAAAAATGAATATGCGCTTGGGTTTATGAGTCGCGTAGATCGTAACGGTCACTTAATCACAACTCGTAACTTCCTACTACCCTCAGAATTCATTTCTGTTCCCTGCACAAGGCAAAGAGCCATGGTGGATGCAGCTGAGCAGGAATTATTGGAATCTGATGTTGCAAGGAGAATGCCTATTGCAAGGGGGAAGAGAGAAGCGTGTCCCTCTGCACAGAAGAAACACATTAGAATATGCCACGAAGGGAACATACTGTGACCCACATTTGCAAAACAGGAATGTCAAACTGTGTTCTCATCAGCCCTCCCCTAAAGAAACCATTTGGTTTAGTGAAATTAGGTTGGACAGGCTATCCAATGTGGCTTTTGTTTTTTGGGGGGTCTATATCTAGAGCTGTGCAGTGCTTTGCTTTGTTTAACCATGAAGAACTTTGCCAGCTCTGTGTTACAGAATTATCCAGAAAACAAAAAAACTTACCAGAACTGCTTTTGGTTTTAGCTGGGAACTGCTCCCTCCGTGGCAGCTGTGGACAGGGGCTTTTCTGTTGCAGAGGGGCACCACAGTGCCAAAAGAGCCAGGCTGAGATGGTCACCCCACGTCAGTGAACCCCCCCATGACCCTGTGCCAGCTCATGGCCCCACTTGCTGAGAGCTTTGTGAATGAAATGCTTAGAAAGCTCCCAGGGCCTCCCACAGCACCGTCTAGAGCTCCTGGGAACCCATCACTGCACGGGACATCACTTGGTTCTTGAGAGGGTTCACTGGAAAAGTTCCCAAAGAGACCCAGGACAGAAAACCTCCAGGATTCCTTCTCTGAGCCCCTCCTTTACCCACCTGTGCTGTCGTCGTACACCACGGTGGCTGACCTCCACTTCAGATACTGCACAAGGTCCAGGATGGCGTGGCTCAGGGAAGCATAGTCAGGATACAGGTTGACATAGAAAGTGTCCTTGTTATCCAAAGGGTGATGCTTCCATCGGAGCTGTATGTGGGGGACTTCCAGAGCGTTGCAGATAGACTGGACAGCGTTGGTGCAGGAGCCTTGGGAAGGTCCAAATATTGCAACGACCCCCAGAGCGAGCTGGTCACAGGCTGGAGGGGGAAGGAAGGGATGTCAGCAAAGCCTGGGGGGGGCTAAGCATGGGACAGCCATGGGCACAGCCCAGATACTTGTGGGCACTGACCCAGCACTGATATTGGGTAATTACAGCAGTGATTGGGCACAGTGAGAGAGGAGGATTTGTGCCAGGTGGGTATAGACTGGTGGGTAGAGGCACAGAGGAGTGCCAAGCTCCTCTGAGGGAGCCTCCTCCACAAAACCATCTGAAAAGGGGTTGGTAGAGGCACAGAGGAATGCCAAGCTCCTCTGAGGGAGCCTCCTCCACTAAACCATCTGAAAAGGGACAGGGGGTCACTGGACTGGCTGGAGCAGATAGCTCCCTCCTGCTGATGTCCCTCCAATAGCTGCCAGCTCAGGCAGCAGGTTTCCTTTCTCCCCAGCCAGAATCAAACTCCACGAGCCCTCAGGTCACCAGCTCGCAGCCTTTGCTGTGCAGTCCCTCCCCTTCAGCAATTCAAGTGTGCTGCTGTTATCCAGTAATCAAAAGTGACTGTTATTAAGAGAACAGAACATCCATGCGATGGATGTGAACACTGCCAGGGATGCAGTGACACAAACACAGGCATGGCCTCCAGACCTTTGCTCAGGATTAGAGCAAACGCTGAAAGGAGTTTTGTGAGGTTTCAGAGGGAAAAAAAAGATAGTTGTTCCCCTTGTATTAAAATGCCTCTAGAAGGTCAGCTCCAGCAGGAGTTCTCATCTAGATCACTGGTGAGAGCAGGACAGAACGAGCCGCCGGTCTGGAAACCAGACTTTTCTTATGCTGAATAAATGGCCACAAAGCTGCTCAGAAGTTTGCTCTGCTCTTACCTTTCTTAGTTGCTTCAAAGCTGTCGTGGAAGTGTATCCTCTGGATGTCATAGGTCAGGGTTGTGTTGGGCAGCAAAGTTCTGTTCCTGTTAATGATGTTGGCGGAGAATCGGAAGGCGTGTTCCTCGGCACTCATCACCTGCGTGTTGGGGCCATCTGCGTACTCAAAGATCCCTCCTGCAAGACAAAAAAATCCACCTTTGAGCCACAGCTTGTGTCACAAATTCGTGCAGCAAGGATGAGAAAACTCTTGGAATGTTTGCAGGTGGAGCTGGGCTTGCTTGAGGACCTGTCCTGCACTGAAATGAAGATGTGAAGGCTTGGGTTTTTCTTGTATTCTGGTCTGTGAGAATGTTCAGGGTGGCAGCTCTGTGGGGCAGTAACAGGTGGTTTAAAGTCTTGGAATATGTTTATGGGTCAGATAAGGGGTTTCTCATAAAACTTTAGGACCAGACCATGGAAGTGGACAGGCTTATTGCCCATGGTCTATGCTCTGAGGAGTTACTGGATACAAAACTGGCACTGGCCTCCTCTCGAAATCCTCCTGCCTCATCACCCATCTGGTCCTTGCACAGGAGACAGGCAGGGCAGTGCTGCTGCTGGCTATTTTCAGTGCCATTTTCAGTCCCCTTCTCCTTTTTTATTGTTCCTCATGTTTACTTGTCCAAGTTTTTAATTCAGACCAGCAGAGACTTCTGGATTTGCCTACCCTACAGCTCCTCTGCTCAGCAATGCACATCTCAGATGCAGCTTTCCTGTGTTCAAAAGTTGTTAATGCCATTACACCTCCCCAAGGGCAACAAGCTCATGTCACAGCATCGCTGGGTTTCTTGGCTCCGTGTCTGTGAGTCTTGTCCTCAGTTCCCACTGACAGCCACTCTAATTGGAGTGACTTGGTGCAGGCATGGGTTATGTAATGATGTGTCCTTGTCTCCGACACGCAGGAGCCACCCTGACCCCCTCACAGAACCACAGAAAGACACAAACCTTGCTCTGTCTTATTCAAAAGTAAACCAAAATAATTAATGGATGAGCGAAATAAGCAAGTACAATTGGTAACAGATGGTCTCAGGGTTCATTAGCAGAAGGAAAAACCTTCCTCTTCAATTTAAGATAGTCCTCAAATGTTTTCTTGTAGACAACAGATGTCTGCTCAGCCCTGCTGGCTTTCAGGCAATGCCATGAATCCTCCTCCAGCAGCCAGAGCACATTTTCTATAGTTTTGTGGTAGTTTGGTGTTGGCCAGGAGCTGCAGTTTGGCCAGAGCCAAGCTGACAGCGTCGCTGATGGCCATGCTCTGGGTGTCCTCCCAGGAGTGTGACCAGAACCATGGACTGGGTGAAGCACAGGAGTGATGGTTGGAGATGTTCTCAGCAAGGAAGCAGAAGGACTTGCAAAAGGCCTCTGGCTTTCTGCTCCCCTTGGTCGTGACCAGTCCCTTTCCTCCTCTTCCTCTGCAGTCTTTGTGCATCCATGTCCCCAGTTGTGAAGCGAGTGTGGGAATTAATTTATATTCATAGACATGAAAAAAGTTTGAGCTGTTTCCTGCATGTCTCTGGTAGAAGAAAACCCACTGAACTCAGTGCTAATTTTGGTAATAGGCAGAAGAATAAAGAAAAAAGAGGCTGAATGCTCATTCTGGAGTGTCATTTCAGTCTCATGTGATTTTCAGCCAGTCACTCATGGGCAGGTTTTCAATCCAGAACGCTCAGCAGCGTAGGCAGGAGTGTAGCAGAATTGTCCACGTGCCTCATTCTCACTGGATTATGCCAAAACATTTGGGTTTTGACTGGTGCAAAGAAAATTATTCATCCACATCAAAATTTGCATATGCTGGCAGCTCAATTTAAGTTTCTTAGGGCAGAAGAAAGTTCATCTGCAATATTAAATCAGGCACAATAAACAAAACTAAAGTGAGTGTGAGATTCACCCCATCTCTCTGTTCAAAGCTTCACTGTCCAGACTGTTTAGCCAGGGATTTTTTTGTTTTCTAGCATTGTCCTGAAGTGATAACTGGTAGATGTTACATTGATTATCCACTAGCTGGCATTAGGCTTTCTCCCAGCCCAGCACTTTCAAAGTTGCGTTGGAGCATGTCTTATTATGAGAGAATACACAAGGGCTGGGAATGTGGATTATTGGTGTTTGATCCTAAATAAATTCCCGTTCCAGACATCCAGCTGGATATAATAGGCTTTTTGGCAGGAAAGAATTTTCTGTGCAGCCACCCAGTACCTTGAGCTCAGGGGCAGGCGATGAGGGAGCTGACAGGCAGCAGGGATGTGTTTCTGTGTATTTCCCATTGCTGGGAACACACCAGGAATGCTCTGGGACATTGGGAATATCCCTGAGGTGCTGAGGGCAGCCACGGCATGCCCCAGCCTGGTGTTTGCTCAGAAACTGGTGGGACTGGGAGCACCTGATGTCAGATCTGTGCATGGCACACCCCGTTGGATCCTCACATCCCACTTGGCTGCGCGCCGCTCCTTCAGAGACGTTCATTCCCATCATTATTTAAAGAGCCTAATAACTGGCTTGAAACAGCTGATTAATGCATAATCTTCATCATGATTACACAGCATAACCGGCATTAATTTGCAAAGCCAGCTAATTATGAAAATAATTGTTGCAGTTCTTCCATTTGAGCAAAATGGAGACGCTCAGCTCGTGGCATTGAGAGCACGAGGGGTGTGACATCAGCTGGCTGATGGCCTGGCTGGGGGACCCCAGGGGTCCCCTGCAAGCCTCAGCAGGAGAGATGAAGGAGCAGGGCTGGGCAATCTGCTGCTGAGGGCTGGCCAGCTGTGGGCAGCTGCACTGCAAGTGATCCCACGTGGGCCTTGGGCAGAAACCTCACCCGGCTTCACTCTCTGAGGTGAGCTAATGGGTGTGAAAAGCTCACAACAAAAGTCTCCACTTTTATACACCACATATCAACAAATCCCACCTGAGAGAGTAGAACTGAAGCTCCATTAGTGTTGCTGCCCCTCTCTAAACCTCTGCCTTATTTTGGAAGCCAGTTCCCATGTCTTGGAGACCACTGGATGCTCTGTGGTGTTCGTGGCCTTTCCCACTCTTTCCTGTCTGTGCAGGTCTCAGCTTCTCATTCCTTCTTCCTTCCCCTCCCATGGCTTGGCAGAGGGATAGAAGATGGCCGTGACAAGGTCTGTCATGCTTTGTGACATCCTCCTGAGGTTCATGAGAGGATTTGCTGCCTGATTTATCTGTGCTGTTCCCTGGCCAGTCAGTGGAGCCCAAGGACTCCCCACTGCAGCACCAGGTGCTGTCCAACACACACTGAAGTTTATCAATTCAGGTTGACTTTGAATAGATATTTTTCCCTGGAAACCTTCTATTCATGCCATGTTTGAGGGGCCTTTGGTGCAATGGGATTTGGGACTGGGAGTCAGCCTTGTAGGAGATGCCTCACACAAGCTGTTGATGAAGGCTTTCAACCCTTATCACTTATTTTACATATTTTTTGATGAAGTCATCCATTATTATATCTGACTTCTTGGATTTGAAAATCAATCCCAGGCAGGTTAAATAATTATTCAGTTGTCTTTTACTCTTAAAGCAGACTAATTGCTCTCTGGAGAATGTCAGCCAGCATATGGGAAAACACACTAATTACAATCAGCTCTGACTGTTTTATGTTATTTTATTTGATGACCTCGACATTGCTGCTAAGGTGAGGAGTTTTCAAAATCTGAAATGAGATCCCAGAGCAAATGCCTGAAACTCCCTTTGGGTCTAGACCAGAGGAGGAATAGTGGGGCCAGGCAGGCAGAAGGAGCTTGGCCTGGCACAAGGGGAAGTTTGGCTGAAAACCACAGAGGCTCTCACTCGGAGCAGCAGAACTTGAGCCTCTCTTCAGGGTAAAACCTGGATCCCACAGAACACCTAAAACCCCATTGATGGCAATCAGAACAGGCCCAGGTCTGTCTGCATCCAGCAAAACTGCACTGCATTTTTCTGTCCCCAGGGATGGTGCTGGAAGACCTTGGGAATGGTCAATGATCCCTGGACAATGTGCTGGGAAGCCTCTTCCACTGCTCCAGTGATCCCAGGACAGGGCTGCATGGGCTCAGTGCCAGCGCAGTTATTTTTAGCTTTGTCAAGAGCTAAGTCAAGAAAGTCAAAGTATTTTAGGTTTTTATTTCTCCCCTCTTTTGCTTTCTACCAAAACAAACAGCTTTCATTCTCAGAAAGAAAATTCCAGCAGCCCTCAGCGTGTGGTGTGATCTCTTACCTTCTACTCCTTACAAATGATGGAGTTATTTAGCTTTGAAGAGCAACTATTTCTGATAACACTTTTCTCTCCCCCTCTGACAGTGTTGTTCACACATTTAGACAGCTCTGACAGCCTCTTTCCATGTGACATCCGGAAAGAAATACTTGGTTTGAGACAGCTCTTACCGAGGATGGAGCCAGCGGAGCTCCTCAGGGACGCGGGAGCTCCCGTTCCCTCTCACAGCCTTTCCATGCCCAGAGCTGTGCTTTTTGTGGGTTTTTTTCTCTGAGGTTATAAAATGTTTTTGCTGTTGCCTTCTGAGGCATGGGATTTGCCCTCCTCTGAGGACAAATCACTCTGGTTTGGGGCCAGTATTAGCAAATGGGCCGATGAGGACAGGTACACAGAATTCAGTGCCTTTTCCTGCAGGATGCTGCTCCAGGTCCCTGAGGCAGAGAATGGAGAATCTATGGAGAGTTTTCCTCACAGAGCTGCCTCCTTGGGAAGCCTTGGAGAACCTGACACTGCTGCTTGGCTGACAAATCCAATGGGGAGAATCTCACTGTCATGGCCCAGCTCCCCTGAGAGCTGCTGTTTATACAGCAGCATCATATAGAGAAATGAGATTACACTGCTGGGAGGTGAAAGAAAGTTCCCTGGAGCACGAGGTTGTGGCTGGGAATGGGGCTTCAACTCCCAGAGCCTGCCCATCCTGGGGGACTGTGGCAGTCTCAGGTGCAATAATAAGGATACAGAGAGAGCAGGGAAATCCAGAAGGCAATAAATATCAGCAAAACAAAAAGGGAAAGCAATGACAGATTTATTCATGAGAAATCCCTCCTTACACCTTCCCCCAAGGAGCTGCTACAGTGAAATGCTCCATGAGTGTGCTCCAAGGAGCTGGTCCTGTGCTCAGCCCGGCACGGAGCAGAGCCCCCAGGGCTGGTGTTGATGCCAGCTGGTCCCTAAACAAAAACAACCCCACCCTATAAACTGATGAGTGAGGAAAGCAGTGCCAGGAGCACTGGGGGCTCCCACCCTTCCAGAACCCTTATTACTCCTGGGAAGCCCTTGCTGCCAGAGAGGTGCCGTGGATCCCGGCCCCAGCCCTCCACAGGCTCCCGTCCAGCCCTGTGTGTCAGAGGCAGCATCCTGGGATGTGCCCTGCAGCAGGACACGGAGCAGCTCCACGCCAAGGCAGCGAGCACAACTTGCAAACGGATTGAAACAAACCTTCTGGGAAGGAGCTGAAAATAATTCCCGCGGTCTGTCACTGGGTTCTTGATTTTGACAGAGCAGCAGGATCTGAGTCCCTGTCCCCTTCAACTGCTGCTGATCACGCACTGGCCCTGTCACTTCAGCGTGGCACTGCTTAATGTGATGCAGCACAGCCACGGATCCAAAGCAATTTCAGGCTTCATCAACACGCATCACACAAGAGAGCCCCTGCGCAGGGCTTGGCGGCTCGGGGCTGAGCTGGCCCTGCCCACGGGAGCTCCTCGCTCTGGATGCTGATTGCTAAAAACCCAGGAGCAGGATCTGCCTGGAGCACGGGGAGAGGATTAACCTCAGAGCCGGTGTGTCTGCATCGCTCACGCTCACACGCTGCCTGCCTTCGCTGCGCGGCTCTTTTGTGTAAATTAAAAAGGCACCAGCCTGTCCCTGAGCTGCTCCCACCCTGGCAGCTTCCCTGGCTCTCAGGTCCAAGGCATTTCCACCTGCTTTTGCTGATGACCCCAGTTTCATGGGGCTCACGAAGCCCATGATGTACCTGCTCACCCAGGAGCTTTCCATGTGTCCACGATACCCTGCGGAGAAATGGAGCCAAGCAGGGGCTGAGCGCAGCCCCTCTGGGCTTGGGTCTGGGCATTCCGGAGCTCCCCAGCACACCTGACTGGATTTGCTGCCCGATATCCTTGGGAAGAGGCAGGACATGGAACTTGAATCCCCTGTGAGCTCAGAGGAGAGACAGGCACAGTGGGGTGGCCAATCCCCCCAGTGTCCAGAAGCTCGCTGTCCCCAGACATGACCAGGAATGTTTCTACTTCAGCTGCTGTGACCCCGCATCATGGAGCCAAACCTGAGTGGGAGCAGTCCTGTGTCACCTCCCTGCCACAGCCCCCAACACTGCTCACTCTGGGGGTGTCCCTGGGACCCCACGGTGGCTGGTGGAGGAGCTGATGGACAGAGATGCATTCCCAGTGCCTCTGATTCCACCACATGGTGCAGCAGGAGGCAGAGCCAGGTACTTGCTGAGTAATGCCAAGAAAATGAATTCAGCCAGAAAATCAGATGCGCAAAGTGCGAGTGTGTCCCACAGGGAGGGATTTCCCGCCTGCCAGGACAGAAATCCCATCACAGCAGGTTGATCCATTCCCAGGAGACGGTGTCTCCTTCTTTTCTCATTTTTGTATTGAATATGCAAAATCCTATTTCATTTGCTCTGAATTAGGCACTTCATGTCACAGGGGGTGACATTCTTCTATGTATAAGCTGCTTAACAGATGAGCAGTCAAGTGGCAAAGCAATACATTATTAATGCTTCTGGTTAAATTAACTGATTAAAACCACTGGAGCTAAAATGTATGTATCAGCACTTTACTCGCACTAAATGAGGAATTAATGGAACATGGCAGGTTGTGTTTTTAATGAACAGTAGATAGGGAAGGTCTGGAAAGGTTTGTCACTGCTCCTAGGGATGACCTGTTGCATCCTCGGCTGGACGCCGGCGCTGCTCGTCCCCACGGGCTGGGGCACGGCCAGGACACAACAGAACAGGCTGTGACTCCTAGAAACAAACTTCTCCTCATTGCAAACCCTCCTCGTTTGGCCTAATTGGCAGCGTTTCCTCTGCCATGCTTTGAACAAGCTGTTCTGGTGTTGCACGTTTGACATCTGAGGAGGAGCGTTTACCGCAGCGGCAGAGCGTAACCCCGACCAAGGGAGCGGATCAAAGCGCTAATCTGAGATCAAAAGCCTTCAGTGGCGCTACAGCAGAAATAAATTAAGTTAGCAACAGATTTCTTAATGATATTTAAATTTCTAATTTGCATAACACATGATTAAAATGAAATGGGCTTTCCTTTTTTTTTTTTTTTTTTTTAAGCAGGCTCAATTAATTGAAAAAAAAAACAAGCAGCATCATAATCTCAGAGGAACAGATTCCCATCAAGATAAAGGCAAGGAAAATGCCACGAAACTTTTAATTTACCCAATATTCAGCTCACAGGAAATGCAAATCTCCCAAAGTGGCCGTGGAGTTGTAGCCTGAGAACTCCCTTGGGGCTGATCTCCAGTGACACCCAGTCCCACCACTGCCCTCGACACTGGCTGGGAAAGGCTCCCACGGGCTCTAAATGGCTTATTTCTCTGCAAAAGGGAGATCTGGCACCTTTGGGCTACTTGTGCCCAAAGTACTTGCTCTCACCAGGTATCTGGGCTCCCTGGGATTATTTACCAGTTCAGATTTGTGTGTGAGCTGCCCAGAATTAAACCACGGCGTCAATTCCAGCCTCCACTCTCTGCCACCCCACTGCCAGGGAGGGGCAGCTGGACTGGACTGTGCCACCAGTCCTCCCATGCCCATCCCTCCCCAAAACCTCACTGAAACAGCCCAAACTCAGCAGATGTGTCCTGGGAATCACCGATGGCTGGATAAATCAAATGTCACTTTTATGGCAGTGCTTTGGGCTGAGAGCACGTGTTACACTGTAATAGATGGGGGAAAAAAGGGTTTGAAAGCTTCAAATTATTGTAGATGTGTAATACAGGGTTGAGGTGGCATGGCTGGAAGTGTATTTTCTGTGGGGTTTTATTGCCCTGTGGAGGGGTCTGGGGTGTCCATCGGGGTGAGGAACAGAGCAGGGAGTGAGGCCACAGTGAAACATAAATCCCACGTCGTGCCAGGACTGACCAGGCTTCTAACAAAGCCTGCAGGGTGATAAAATACTCTGGATTTCTCTTTATTATGGATGGAGAGCTGAGGGCTCTGTGCCCCCCTGGACACACTCCCCGGTTTGGGGAGCAGAGCTTCCACCAAGCAGGTGAATGTTCTTCCCATTTATCCCACTGCAAACTGGGTCCAAGTGGTTCCTTTGTGAAAATTCACTGTAAACTGAATACAGGGTGCTGGAAACCAAACCTGCTTCTTTTGGGGAAAAAAACTGTCTTCCTAGATTTGGATTTTGCAAATCTTTGAGCTCTGCACTGGGAGATCCCATTGGCCACACACAGACTTGTCAAGCTAAATTAAAATTATTACATACATCATACATATACATAAAACATGCCAATTATTGCATGTTAATTAAATTCTTCTCCAATATTCATTGCTAAGATGCAGCTAATAAATGTTAATACCCACCTGGTATGTAACATATATTAGACTTAAGAAACCTACATTAAATCCTGTTCATCCACAGTGTAGCCAAACACCAACACTCAACTTGTTTCTCACTCTTGCACTGATGCTTCCAAAAATTGGGCCCTTGACTAAGACAAGGCATTGAATGGCAAATGCAGTTCTGCAAATATTATGACACATTGTTTGTCATCTGCCCTAAATATTTAACAGTTCCATTTTACAAGATTTTTTTTTGCCACATGCTGAGTATTTGCTCCTGATAGATGCTAAATTTGACTGATGGGATGGATTCCATTCAGGAGCTGACAGTCCCAAAACCTTGTGAGGATCTTTGTTGGCATCTTCTGTTTAAAAGAAAGCAGAGAAGGGAAAAAAACCCCACAGAGTACCCTGGGAAAATTGTTTCTGCTTAATCCCCTCTCCTCTCCTCAGAAAATCCTTTTTGTGGGGAGAGATCAAAGGTCTGTAATAGATTTCAACAGGTCTCCAGGAAGTGTGGGATGCAGAGGGAGTGTGGAGCTCTGCAGGATTGACCTGCCCCTGCTGCTGGTGCTTGGGGCAGCCAAAGGTGTAATTGGGAGATTCAGAGACCGATTTTGCCTTTTCCTCTTCCTATTTTAATGTTTTAGTGTTGTTAAGCAGTGGGAAAAACCAGACTTTGCCAGGATGTGGCACTTGCTGGGCATGGGAGGTGGGGACAGCACAGGGGCCCACACTGGGACCTGTGAGAATAAAAGCTCACAATTTTTTACAAATTCCTTCCCAATCTATCTTGACTGAAATCTTTTATGGTGGGAAAGGTCTGCCTGGGGAGGGCATTTTTGAAACCTACAATCTTCAATATATTTTATGAATGGTTGTTTTATGTCCCTTTGTTTTAACGCTCCCCCTCATTTCTTAATTTTCAATTCTTAATGCCCAGGGTAATTACAGCTGAAAGATTTGCTGGCTTAAAAGCAGCACTTTATTCCAGGGAATGAAAGAAAAAAAAAAAAGGGAATGACAAAAGGATCTGCTCTGAAAAATGCTTTCATTACTTTCCTGTCATCTGTACTCTTGGTTTACAAACAGCCGCACACAGAACAGGGGATGTGAAGGGACGTGCTGGACCTGTCCGGCAGCACGGCTCCAGAGGAATTCCACATTCCCTAAATGATCAAAACCAGCTTCTAAAAACCTGTCCTGTCTCACAGGGGAGCAGCTGGTGTGGGGCTGTGCTGGTGCTGTGGCCCGAGCACGTCGCTGCCCTGGGCTGGGGGAGGGTGGCCAGGGGTCCCTGTCACCGTGGTGGGTGCCCTGCCTGCTCCCAGCCTGCCCTGGCTGTGGGTTTATCCTGCTCCTGCCTCTCTGCCCGGGGTCAGGGCTTGGCACGTGCCCTTGCAGAGCTGGGTGTTCACAGCAGAACGGGGTCCTGGTCCTGTCTGTGCTGAGCTTTTCCCCTGGGAAAAGGGCTTTGGATGGTGCCATGGGAGGGAACTGCACCCACACACCATCCGGGGCTCCAGCTGCCCCGTGCTGAGCTCTGGGCAGGGCAGGACCTGCTGTGGGCACCCTGCTCCAGAGAGGTGATGGGCACCAAATGCCATCAGCACAGCGTCATGTCATCAGCACCGCGTCGGTGCCATGGGCACTGTGTCGGTGCCATGGGCACTCTGTCAGTGCCATGGGCACCATGTCAGTGCATCAGCACCATGTCAGTGCCATGGGCACTGTGTCAGTGCCATCGGCACAGCGTCAGTGCAATCGGCACTGCGTCAGTGCCATGGGCACTGTGTCAGTGCCATCGGCACAGCGTCAGTGCAATCGGCACTGCGTCAGTGCCATGGGCACTGTGTCAGTGCCATCGGCACAGCGTCAGTGCAATCGGAACTGCGTCAGTGCCATGGGCACGGCATCAGTGCCATGGGCACAGCATCAGTGCCATCAGCACTGCGTCAGTGTCATCAGCACTGTGTCAGTGCCACGGGCACCGCGTCAGTGCCACGGGCACAGTGTCAGTGCCACGGGCACAGTGTCAGTGCCATGGGCACAGCGTCAGTGCCATCAGCACCGCGTCAGTGCCATCAGCACAGTGTCAGTGCCACGGGCACAGCGTCAGTGCCATGGGCACCGTGTCAGTGCCGTGAGCACCGCGTCAGTGCCATGGGCACCACGTCAGTGCCATGGGCACGGTGTCAGTGCCACGGGCCCTGCGTCAGTGCCATGGGCACAGTGTCAGTGTCATGGGCACCGTGTCAGTGCCATCAGCACTGTGTCCCTATAGAACTGGGGGCCATTGCTCCAAAGGGAGATCCCGCTGACACAGGGATCCACTGCCGATGATCCCACTGCTGGAGGGATCCACTGCCACAGGGATCCACTGCCAGAGGGATCCATTGCCAGTGATCCAGCTGCCACGCTGGCAGAGCTGAGTGTCTCAGTAGGAACTGAACCAAGTATCTGCTAATGAAGCTGCATATTCATTATTACGACTAAACACAATGAATCACAAATTAAAATGGGTAAATTATTAGCTGGTAGATGAGAAAAGGGGGAATTAGAAAAGCATTCCAATTCTAGAGGAGGTGGAAGAGGAAAGCTTTATGAAGAGATCCAAATCCAGTTAAAACTGAGTGTGTCACTGTGCAGTGCTTCACACAGCCCTTTGTCACTTGTCACAGAGGATGTCACTGTGCCACGGGCAGCTCAGCACTGGCCTGACCCTGTAACTGCTCACACCAACCCCGGAGCCCTGATGTTTTGTGGAATTCTGAGATTCATCATCATGATTGCTGTTTATTTAGTGCTGAGGACACTGTTTCCTCTGCCCCAGTGTTATGAATTACCAAGGATTATGTGTTCAGTGGCTTCCATTGATTCATGCAGAGCTAATTAATGGGATACATCAACCTATCATAAACATGAGCAATAACTCATGCCTCGTTAGCACCAATGAGTAAACTGCTCCAGGGACCAGGCAGGTCTCTAGAAGGGTTAATGGATCTACTGATTAAAGTGAAACTTCTTTTTTTTGCTGAAATAGGTTTTTTTTCTGCCATTTCTTACATTTTAGGTGTGTCAGTATCTCCTTTGTAATGGTGTAAACTGGGAGCTGTAAACTGGGAATAGCATGAATTCAATGGAAAAGTGGTTTGAAGAAGCTTGAGAAAAAGGGATACTGGTGAGTGGGAGCTGCAAAAGGAGCTGAGCATGCAGTTGAGCTGAATTTGACTTTAATTAAAAAGCATATTGAAGGAAGAGATTTCTGACAGGAAAACTGAGGAGTGAAGGGTTCCTATTTCCCACCCTATTTATAAATCAGTGAACACGAGCTGGCATCTCCTCTCACAAGGGCTGTACAGTAAGCAGATTGTCTGGGGGGAAACCATGAAGTTGGGCAAAACAATCCTCCTCCTCTTCCTCCTGTGAGTGGGATGAGCAGCCAGGAACAGCCCCATGGGGGTCACTGCTCTGTGCCTGGACCATGCACTGGAATCGGGGACAGTGTCCCTGAATTTCCTCTCCTTTGCAGGTAACTGCTGCAGAACTTGAGTGGTATCTTCAGTTTCAGAGTTAAGTGACAAAACCCAAGATTAATAAGTAGAGCTGTCCATGTGAAAGCAAATGCAGAGTGGATGCTGCAGACAGCTCCCGCTGCAGCACTTTCTTCTTGAGGCGTGTAATATATTTAAAGGCTATTTGGAAAAGATGCTTCTAGCATCTTCTGGCCCAGCAGTAAGTGGGACTGTGCTGGGCAGCAGCACGTGAATCTGATTAGATGAAGTGTCGGGTCACTGCCACTTGTCCTCTGCAATATTCAGAATTAAGCTGCTGCAAACTCGTGAGTCCCAGTAAAATCCCAGCAAGGGGCTGGACAGGGGGCACAGGGCTTTCAATCTGCATCCTCTTGCCCTGATCTGTGCTCTCCTACAGCTGCTATTGACCTCAGCTGCTCTGCCAGGGTGAGTGTGTGCAGTTCCCCTGCTTTGTGGGATTCCCTTAGCTAAAATCCACCAGTAACATCTTGGGGCTGTAATGATGCCTTAGGATTTTAGCTTTTATATTTTTCAAATCCTGTGCTGCATTAGTGTGTAACTCTAAACTCCATGTAGAGTGTCAGCTACTGTCTTCACATGTTGGTCAGACAATACAACCCTCCTGGGCCTGAGATCCAAGGACACCCTCTGCCTCAGGCCCCAAAAAGTATAAACAAAAGTGAATTGTGGGGAGAAATCTGGGGGTATCTGACCTCATTTCCTGTGGCTGTAATTGAAGAATTAACCCCTGATATGTAAATGGACCAAACTTGTATCTGTCTGAAAAACTCGTGACCATTGTCCATTTTGGGTGTAGCCCCTGGGAGGAGCTTTGTCTGCCCTTAGTGTACCTGAAGGCCCCTCATTAAATATATCTGCTTTTATTCTCTTCATTCTGTCTGGCCTCTGTTTCTAGGTAAGCCCCAAAAAGGCATCAGTAATAATGAGGATATATGAGGCAGCACTGGAATCAGGGGTGCTACTCCAGCTCCTGTGGTGGGCCTTGCTGCTGAAATGCAGCAACACTGCAGAAAAGATCTGAAACTAAACCATGAAGTGAGATGGGGTCTGTCCTTGCACCCCTCACTGCTGCCCTTGCCTTTGGGGCAGGTGAGCAGCAGCTACAGGGGTGCCCCAGCCATGGGGTGACCTTGCCTTCCCTGGAGCAGGGAGCTCTGTGGATCTCCAGGCTTTGCTCAGGTCCCCCTCGGGCAAATACTGGCAAGAAACGTGGTGTGAATTATTTCAGTTCTTAAGTACTGTTTATGGAAATGCTTCAAGGCCTGACCTAAGTCACGTCTCACCAGACAGTGAGTGGGGATAGCCCAGCGTAGTGCTTCGCTCAGCTTTGTAGTAGAAAGAGAATCCTCCAGCTTTAGAGTGCAAAGAGAAAAAACAGACACCAGCTAGGAGGCAAGAGCAGGAGGGATGTGACTTTTGGAGCTTGCAGGAGGTAGGATTAAGGCCCAGGAAGATGATTCTCTGCTCAAGATCAGCAGTGACCCTGGCTCAGTGTGGATCCTCTGCCTCCTGGCAGGTATGAGGGAGCCAGTGCTGGCTGGAGCTCCAGGTGTGATCCTTTCCCATCTTGCAGTAATAAAATGCTTCTACCCCAATAAACAGGAGTTCATTTCAGTGCATTCGAGCTCTTTGTTCAGTTTTGTGGATTTGGGAGGTTCTTCCCAAAGCATTCATGCTGAACTAACAAATTTTTATTAATGCTTTCAAATGGAGATGAAAATTATGTGTTATCTCAGAGATGTCAGGCTTGATGAAACCAAAAATCCTACAGCTACAACTTCCGTTCCTCCTGCTTTGTTTAGCTGAGCCTTAATGCAGCAATGATCCTGCAGTCTCCTTGGAGATGAAGACAGAAACCCTGACTGGATTAGAATGTGGAACTGTTCATTCCAGCTTTGCTCACAAGAGCTGCTCTGAACTTCATTCATTAACATGCTGCTAAAACAACTGAATGGGTTCCAGACCTGAGTTTCATCTTTCCCTTCTCCCCTCACCTAAGGAAACCCCCAACTCTTCATTTCCTCCAGCAGAGTAATCCAGACACAAATCCCAGGGGCAGCCAGGTTAATCTCTTTGGCAGCTGCAGCTGGTCCATGGAATCCACCAGAAGTGTGAATATTGGAGTTGGTCAGAGAGAAGCCACCCTCATTCCCTTGTCCCTCAGTGAAGGGATGGCTGGCAGCACTCACAGCCCATCCTGTGGGGGTTTGGGGGCAGGTGGCTTTGGCTGCCAAGGGTGCCACAGCTCCTGCGTCACACACGTGGCTTTGGCTGCTGAGGATGTTGTGGCTCTCCTGTCCCACTCATGGCTCTGCTGGGGACACCAAGACATGTCCCCACAGGCTGGTGGCTCTGCCCAGGGGGGTGGGCAGTCACAGTGATGGGCCATGAGCTGAGGAAGGGTCATGGTCACCAGTGCAGCCATGCGTGTGCTGAGGTGTTGCTTTGTCCTTCACAGATTTTACTGTTAATAATGTCATTTTTAGCTTTCCCTCCCAGAACTCATCCAAACAGGGATTGTTCATCTTGCTCAAGTGTATTTTGAAACATATTCTTACAGGGTATATTGCATGAATATTAGAAACTTATTTTTTCCTTGGGTGTTCTTCAAATAATCCCTGCTTTGAAAGGCTGAAACAAAGATACACAAAGGTCTGGCTCTGCAAGACGAGTGCAAGTGAAAGGTCACAGAGGAACATGGGGGCTGTCTGTGGAGCTAAAGGGATAAACACAAATGCCTTTCTGAACTTTTCTCCTCCTCCTGCTGCTCACCCGCCCCCACTGGCAACACTTTTCCAGAGGAAGGGGGGAGACTTTTCTCTCTTCTGAATCTTTCTGCAAATTTTCATTTTTAAAGTGGAATCAGTTAGTAATAACTGTGCCTTTTCCTGGATTAATGCAGGAATCTTCCCAATGTCAAAGCAGTATTAGAACCGATGGGGCCAATTCACTCCCTGGGTTTTCCTGTGACCTTTCAAGACTGCACAGAGCTACACTTTGTACAAATAGACTGAAATAATAGTGAAAGATGTGGGTTGGTTCTTTAGTTTAGAAGCAAAAAAGGCTTTGCTTAGATAAACACAGCAGTTGTGTGCAGAAAGGTCAGAAACTGAGCCCCGTGGGCAGTGCAGGGCTTGGAATTAAAACCTGAATTGTCCCTTGGAGTCACCTCACCACAGCAGAGCAGCCCTGGGCTGTATTTTGGCTGTAACGTGGCCAGCACCCAACATCTTGTCTGTTTAAACCTGATGCCTTTAAACTCGTGGGAGATGCAAGTGGGGGACAGGGTGGAGGCTTGTACCTGGTGTCGTCACAGGGAGCTGTAACAGGAGTCAGGAGCAGCCCTGTGGATCTCATCCCCCGGGGAAATGCTGAGCCAGGGCATTTTCCTGCCTACAAACCCATTGGAACAGCCTGGTTGGGGTTTGCTGTGGCTCCTGGGGGCCGGGCAGGGCTGTGCCCAGGGTAGTTCAGCTCTCCAGGTGTGCAGGGCAGGCACTCAAGGTCTCCACGCCTGCCCCACGCTGGGCTGGCAGTGTCCAAGCCAGGAGAGCCCTCTGCCAGGGCACAGCTGTGTCCTACTTGTGTCCCTGCTGCCCTGCTGCCCGTGCCCATTAACGAGGAGGTATTTTAGGGCAGAGCACCGGGGAGTTGGTTTAATTAGCAGGTTACAGGGTATTTGTGCTTAAATTAACTTTGGCTCCATTTTCCTTCCATTGCACAAGCTCAGTTAAGTCAGCAGGTACTGGTTCAGCCTCCTGACAGGGTCCTGGGCAAGAGGCTGTGGCTTCACCTACCAACAGCCAGAGGCTGGGCTGAAGCTTGTGATGTGACATTCTCCATGGGTGTATAAAAATAAACACATGCAATGGCCTTTCAGTAATTCTGTGCAGGGTTTGGGCAGGGGGACAGAGCATAAACACGGCCATAAAAATCACTGTAACATCACACTGCTCAATGACAATGTCTTGTCTAATTATGGAAAGCTCAGAGACATCCTCAAGAAGATATAAAATGGAAATGTAAGTCTGTGGATGGATCCAGGATGAATCCTGAAGAGACTGAGTAAAAGAAGTGGGTATTAATGAGTAGTGCAGAAACAAGGACTTGAGGAAATTCAACTATAAAAAGATGGGGAAAAGGGATTGTCTGTATAACCAGGAAACAGCTAAAACAACAGACCAAAAGGGAGACATAAAGCTGGAAATTGGGTAATAAATCTCTGCCCTCATCAAAGAAGAGACAGTTCTATTGGAAAATAAAAATAACATTCTAGAACACAACAAAGTGGAATTTATAGTCCAATTAAAAATGCACGACTGAAAAAAACCCAAACCTCAAATACTTTTCTTCCTACTTTAGGTAGAGAATGCAGTGGGAGCACAGCATGTGGCAGGGGCTGATCAGAAACTGGAAGGAATGAATAGCTTGGGTGTGTGATTGATTCAGGGCTTCTCTCTGCCTTGGATGTGGTTTGCAAAGCCACAGGCTGCTCCAGAGCTGCTGCCTCCCCTCGTCTTGGAGGTTGTTTTCTCTCCACAGGCTGGAAGTCTGGCTCTGGTGCTCCAAGCTGAGGTGGAGGGAAGTGGAGCCCAGGGAAGGGTTTGCAGGGCATGGCTGTACTGTACCTGACAGGGCTGTTTGGGAATCTTCACAGAATCACAGAATAATGAGGTTGGAAGAGACCTCTAAGATCATCAAGTCCAACCCATGCCCTAACACCTCATATAGACTATAGCACCAAGTGCCATGTCCAGTCTTTTTTTAAACACATCCAGAGATGGTGATTCCACCACCTCCCTGGGAAGACAATTCCAGTGCTTTATTATTCTTTCAGTGAAAAATTTTTTCCTAATATCCAACCTGAACCTTCCCTGACGTAGCTTGAGACTGTGTCCAAGTAGGTTTAAACCTGATGCCTTTAAACTCGTGGGGGACAGGGTGGAGGCTTGTACCTGGTGTTGTCACAGAAGCTGTAACAGGAGTCAGGAGCAGCCCTGTGGATCTCATCCCCCTGGGAAATGCTGTGCCAGAGCATTATCCTGCCTACAAACCCGCTGGAACAGCCTGATGACAACAGATTGCCTCATTATAGAGCCCACAAAAACATCTTTAAGCATCATAAAGAACAGAAGTGCAGGTCTGAGGACGAGCCTCTGACTCCCAAATAACATGGAAAAAGGGGAGGAACACCAAAGTGCTGCACAGGGACAACACGTCCCTCCTGCCCAGTGCTGGTGGTGACAGTGGGGACAACAGAGGGGCCCCTGTGGGGCTTCAGTGGGGAGAGAATCCCCCTGTCTGTGTGGGGAGGGAGAGAGGAAAGCAAGCACTGTTGCCATCACAAACGCTCCTAAAAACTCAGGGCAGCTTTTGCATGAGCAACAAAAGCCACGCTGGCCACACAAACCATCTGGAGCTCCCTGTGGGGATTCAATAAACTCCTGCAAATTGCTTCAGACATTTTCCACTCTCTCCACTCATTTTATGTGCAGAGTTCAGCGAGACACCGTTTCCTATTCAAACAACATTTGTCACTTACATTTGGGTCGTTTTTCTTCTCTCTGGCAGTACTTTGCTTTTCTGGCTCTTTAGTTTCCTGTGTGCCCTCAGTGTGGAGGGGCTGTGAGCCTTGGCACAGCTCAAGGCAGGGCACAGCAGCCCCAGTGTGGGGTACAGCAATGTGGGTGGTGCCTTTTCCTTGGTGCTAAAATGCAGAGCCAGACATGGTTAAGGGATAAAGGGTTTTTATCTTGGTATTTAAAAAGGATCTTTATGGTGCACCACTTTGCCAAGGTGGAGCTGAAATGCACACACACCATAGATTGTGTATATAATTTTATAGACCCCCAGATCCCCCAATGAGAGGCTTGAATGAATTGTGTGACATCCTCCTATCTCAAAGTATTCCCTCTTGGATGGGCCTAATCCTGGTTTATAGGATGTATTTTAGAGGGTACCTTGGTTTTTCAAGATAGCATAGGGCTTTCCAGCCTCCAACTGCGAGGCCTTTAGGATGTTTGATCTTCTAGCCTAACAGAATATTAGGACTATGTGAAGTTATTAGACTTAAGGAATTACAAATATGCATGTTAAGGGCACGTTACTGAGAATTCATCAAAGGTATATTAAAAAAAAGGCAAAAAATCATCATGGCATGATGTGGTGCAGCAGTGTGGGGTCCACCACCCATGCAGTGCCACAGTGACACTAGCTGTGCTCTGGGGCTGTGGCTCAGTGCCTGCCCCTTCCCTCCTTCCCTCCTCTCTCACGGAATTGCCTCAGATTGTCTCATTATAGAGCCCACAAAAACATCTTTAAGCATCATAAAGAACAGAAGTGCAGGTCTGAGGACGAGCCTCTGACTCCCAAATAACATGGAAAAAGGGGAGGAACACCAAAGTGCTGCACAGGGACAACAGGTCCACCACCCCTGGAGTGCCACAGTGACACTGGTCATGCTCTGGGGCTGTGGCTCAGTGCCTGCCCCTTCCCTCCTCTCCCACAGAATTGCTGTGGTTTCCCCTCCTGTCCTGCTCCATCCTGCCCAGCCCCAGCCCTGCTGCAGAGCATGCAGCCGTGCCAGCAGCACCAGCTGGTCACCACGTTCTGCCTGTCTGCTGCTTATCAGGAGTCCAGCCACAGACACTCACACTCCAGCAGTGAATTATGATATAAAAAGAAGCACAGGCCTGATTATTCCCTTTGTCTGCTCTCTGCAAACAGATGCTCTGTTATTTGTCGAGCCTGGTCTCAAACTCCATCGTGGTGTCTTAGATCTGCAGGCACTTTCTGTCTTCATCTTTAAAGTGCATTCTTTAAAATGCCCTGGAGATGTACACTGTGTGTGCTGTGTCTGAGTGACCTTGTGCCCCAGGACAGGGCAGTCAGCAGTGACCAAAGGCCAGAGGAGCTTTGCTTCCCAACCCTATCAGAGATGTAGATCCCACCACAGCCTTGACCTGGAGAAAGCATGTGGGTATCTACCACAGGCTCCTCTTAAGGAAGGAAAAACTTTGTTGTGCTGACTCAGTTTTCTGCTAGACAGTGTGGAAATGTGCTGAAGGACTGGTCACTGCCCCCTGATCCTGTCATTTCATGACATACAGGAAGCTGAACTCTTCAGAAGTTGCCCAGTGCATGTTCTCTGCTCTATTGGATGACCAAAGAGGTATTTCTGGGGCCTGCCTAAACTTGATTTGCTCAGCTGCAGGTTGTCTGTGAATATAGGAGCTCACATGATGAAGAATTATTACCTTGTGTTGAGCACATTATCCCTTATCTATCTGCACAGCATATACATGGCAAGCAGATTCATTAAAAAAAAAGAGAGTTTTACATTGAGAATATTTGAAAATGTTGTGCCTAGCAGGGTTGTTCTGCACATGGTGGATAGAAAAGAGCCCCTGCCTGCTCACGGTGCTGCTTGTGACATTCTCAAGTCTCAGCCCTGTCCCGTCTGCCAGTGCTGCAAGAGTGTGTCCTGAATAAGGGGATTTGGTGAAGCTCTGCAGTACTCAGCAATTTCAGCTCCCAGGGATACAGAGGAGCAATTTCCCTCACGCTCCTTGCCATTTCAGGTTTCATTTCCGAAGAAACTTAAAGGAAAATTCAGCCCAAATTACTCTGCATTTGCCTCCCATCAGAGCAAAATTGTATGATAGCTTTTACTTGATTTCTGCATGAAACCCCATGTCTTTGCTGAGTTCTTTTTGGATGGATCAAGCTGAATAAGAAAGAAATGCAGGTGTTTGAAAGGGTAAAACCCAGGCTTGAATAACTCTCAGCAAGCTGGACTCACTGCAGTTCTCCAGCCAGGGAAAATGAGGGAGGAAATCTCCTTTCTAAAGTTCTTTCAGCTCCAGTGAGAAGTTGTCCTGAACTGAGGGCCTCTCTGGGTACCTGGAGCATTTGGCAGTGCTGGGAGATGCCTGATCCTGTGGGAATGGAAAAAGCCCAGGCAAGAAACACTGACCTGGGCCAGGCTCTCTGCTGCTGGTGCCAAATCTGTTTGTTCTGCTTCTAAAATAATAATAGAACAAATTTTCTGAGCGTCTTGGCGCCAGACTTCTCTTCCCTGGGTGCTTCAAAGGAAAGAGCTCCTTTTTTCAGACCTGGCTGAGGTCACTGAGGCTGAAGCACAACAGCACTCCATGGCTTTCAAAAGCATTTTCAATTAACACAAAAACCTAATGAAAGCACGTAATCACAGGTGCTCAGCTGCCACGGGACTAATCGGAGACGCCGACTTCAAATGCCACATCTTCAGAAACTCAGCTAAAAAAGGCTTTTTATGCCTGTTAGTCTGAGACTTGTGCCTTCAGCCAGGCATTTTATGTGGTATTTACTTCATTCTGACAGAAGGAAAAACCACTTTGCCCTGCAGGGGCTGAGACTGGTCCCAGCCCAGTGGGCAGCCTAGTGAGCAGTGCCAGGTCCTGCCTGGTGCTGCCCAGCCCAGAGCCACCACTGGTCATTCTGCCTCCAGCCAGGACATCATCCCTTGGGAGGTCTGGCAGCAACCATCTCCTGGGTTCTTGCCCTTGGTGTGAAAGAGTTTGACTTGTATAAACCAAACTGAAGCCTTCTAAATGATGTGCAAATGTGCATGGCTGAGAGGGGAACTCCAGCTCCTCTGAACAGCCAGGAATTGCAAGTTGGGCCACTTGGTTGCTTTTGATAGCCAGGAAAAAAGCCAGTGTAAATTCAATAATGACCAGAGTTTGATAGTCATGTATTAGATTTGTGCCCTGGAAAAGCAAGTGAAAGGAACTTTTATTATTAAGTGTCCCTACAGCACAGAATATCTGAGCATGAATTCACCAGGCTGATTCAATTGGAAATAATGTTTTCAAAAACAAGATGCATCTGTTCTCACCTCCCCTAATGCGATTATTTAGTGCCCTACTGCTATACTGTTGCAAGAAATAAGATTCACTGCATGCTAAAAATGACACCAAAAATTGATTCAGGCAGAGGAAGTGTGTCTGGAGCACCAGTGGTGACCTGAGCAGCTGTGCCACACTAGCACACTTCATGGGAAGTGCTTTTTATAGCAGCACCAGTAAGTGCCTCACAAATGTGCTGTGTTTTGTTCTCAGTCCTCCAAAGATGGTGCATTGTTTGGAGTTTTGGTGCAGGGACACATAGGATGTGTTACTTCCCAGCAATGGGAATGGTTGGGGTGGGGAGAAGAATGATTAAACCACATAAAGTGGAGCAGAAATAGCCCTTGGGTGCCTTTTCTGCCAGAATGCAATTTCTTGTTCTAGGGGACAAAGCCGTGGGTGGTGCTGGCACTTTCTTCCTGCTCTAAAAACCAGAGACACCACTCCTGGCTCCCAGAGCTGTGTGAGCTCTCCACCTGGCCTGCTCTGAGGTGATGCCATTTCTAAGGAGGGTTCAGAGATAGTGCTACAGTGATTTTTTTTTTTTTTTCTTCCCTAAAATTAGGCAGGAAAACAAGAAATGCCAAATAGTGCTACAGTGATTTTTTTTTTTTCCTTCCCTAAAATTAGGCAGGAAAACAAGAAATGCCAATCTGCCCCTTCAGACCCCTGGCTTGGCCGTGCAGGCCCCTCCAGAGGCACCTCACCAGTTTCTGTGCCTTTCCCCACCCTCCCAAACAGCTCCTCACACCAATTTATGCCATTCCCCTGCTCCAGGCTCATCCTCACGCTGAACTCCAGCACTGGATAAGACAGGCTGTATCACCCCAATCCCAAACCTCATCAGAGAGCAGAGTCAGATTTATTTGACAACTGTTTTCCATGGAAATGTGTGCAGCAGCATTATGCTGCTGCTAAATGCTTCAGTAATTGACTTTGCTGGCAGCTCTGCCAAGCCTGCATTAACGGTTTGTCCTGCTCTCCCCTCCCTCACACCACTCTCTCCCAACTCCTTGAGCTCCCTGGATCTTTCTTACACATTTTGTTGGAAGCAGCCCTTGCACCCAGAGCTGCTCCAGACCATCTCCCAGGCCTCAGGGCAGCTGTTGGGTTTTTAGTTTCTCCTTAAACTGCAGTCTGGGCTCTCTCTCCAATACCCACGGGGAGAAATGCACTTCAGCTTCCCTCAGTGGCACTAGATGCCACTTTTCTTTCCATGTAAAGATCAGGAAATCTGTTTGAATATTCTTCTGGTTCCCTCTGCACTGGTAACAACAATTACATCATATTCCCTTAATAATGTCCTGTCAGTTCAACAGATTTTCATAGGGTTTCACCTATTCCCCTCTGCCTTGCTGACCATGGATGTTCTATCAGGATGCATTTAGATTTTCTTATCATTTTTTTACTTCTCATTTATCTTTATTGTTACCAATTTGCTACTTTCCCTTTTCCTCGACAATGCTTTTTGTGGTTTGTTTCTGCCTTTTAATTTCACTGCTGGCTCCCATTCAGCCATGAGCCAGGGTGGGCTCCCAGCCAAAGCTCTCCTCCTCTCTGATTTGCCAAATAAAATTTATCTCCATATCCTGGTACATTCCCGGGGCTGGGGGCTGCAGTGGCTGGGAGCTGCTGGCTGGTGCTGTGAGCAGCTGTGCAGGACCAGAAAGTTACTTGGAAAGATTCCCCAGCTTGATGAGCTGCACCTCAGCCCCTGGAGCCTCTGTGATGTTGAAATGAGAGAATCTGGGTGCTGCACTGCAGGGAAGAGGGTTTACAATTCCCTGAGGGCAAAGTCTTTTCCTGGCGTGCCCACCTCTCACTCCAGAGCCCAAACACAGCTCAGGGCAGTAGAGAGATGCTCCTTGGCTGGCACAAAGAAGTAGTTGTCTCTGTGGCTCTGAAGCACCTTATCCAGACAGTTTTGAGCAGGTTCTTCCTTTATTGAGCCCTGTCCATGCTCACAGGATCTGATCAACCCAATCCATGCTCTGCCTGTGCCTGGATGGAGCCCACAGAGCACACTTGCCCCGTGCCCATGGAGCAGGCAGCCCTTGATGCCTTTTTGGGGCTACCTAAAAACAGAGACCAGACAAAATTAGGGGAATAAAAAGCAGTTCTATTTATTGAAGGGCCTCCAGGTACATTTAGGGCAGACAAAGCCCCCCAGGGGCTACACCCAAAATGGACCATGGGTCACAGGTTTTCACACTTTTATAAGTTTGGGCCATTTGCATATTGGGGGTTCATCTTCCAATTACAGCTTCAGCTAATGAAGTCATTTACCCCAAGTTTGCTCCCCCCAACTCACTTTTGTTCCCATCTCTCAGGGCCTGAGGCAGTGAGGTCTGCACCTCACTGAGACAGTGAGATCTGCTGCACCAGAGTGCAGCACATTTTTAAAAACCAGTTTGTTTTCCATCTCTTGAAATTAGTTTTCTCTGTTTTCCTACCACCATTAAAATGCCAAATAAACAGCAGATTAAAAAAAAATTAAAAGCAGCATTTCTTTCTTCCTGTGAACAGTAATACACACTCTCTAGGCCTTGATTGCCAGGGCTGGAGAGGAATTGTTGTGTCTGCCCCAAATGGGAAAGCAGCAGCTCACACTGTGTGTGGAGTTTGAGTTATACACTAAAGAACTGCAGGATTACAAATATATGGAAAATATAAAAGCTGAAATCCTGAGGCATCAACCTGTGGATGGGGAGGAGGCAGCTGGCAGAGCTGCTGCCAGGTCCTGACTCAGGGGAGCAGGGACAGTGCCTGGAGCACCCATGGGCTGCCAGCACAGGGCTCCACCTCAGTGTGTGTCCTCCTGCCACTGGGCACAAGATGGTTTTTGCAAATGGGAATTATGTGTCCTTTCATCTGCACTGCTGCAGGAACTGCTGCACAATCCCAGCACCCTGCATGGTTCCCAGGGCTCTGCACCCTGGGGGGGACAGGGACCCAGCTGTGAGACTCCTCCCTGTGCTTTCTCCACTGGATCCTTTCTCCTGGGTCCTCTCCAGCCCCAGTCCTGGGTTAGCCCAGGGCAGTGGAACACCTCTGAGAGCTTTCAAAACCATCTGTTGGGCTCCAATTTCTCCTGTTTTAAACCTCCTCCAGCATTTGCTGCCGTTTAGTGGGAGCTGCAGAAAGCTTTCAAGAGCCATGGAAAAATCAGAGTATTGGGATTTAAAGCCAGTGGTCACAGGGGTCCTGATGGACCTGGCTGAGAGAAGGCTCCATTTGCTTTGCTCTCTGCAAGCCCACTCCAGCAGTGCTGTTCTGAACAACACACACCAGTTCCTGGAATCTCAGACACAGGCTGAGATTGCAGTGTTTTTAAGACATAATGAAAAAGGTAATTTTCCAGCCTCCCTGCAATCTTCATCATTGGGGAGGTATTTTGTGCAATTTTCAGCCCTGGCTATAATCATGCTCCCAGGGATGATAGTGTGCTGCTGTGACACTGGGGGTCCTTTGAACCCTGCCATGCTTTGGACCCCCAAGGAAATGGAAGGAGAAGGGAGTGCAGGCATTGAGGTGCCATCCCTGCTGGGGCTGCCCATGCACAAACCCCTGTGCTGGGGGCACAGCGTGCCACCAGGGCAAAGGCTGGCAGAACACCCAGATCTCAGTCTCTGCTCACAAGATAAGAAGTTAAAACAGAGCTCAGAGGTGAATGGATCCCTCAGAAGTGTTGGCACACAGACCAGCCATCCCCTGGAGGGAGCACTGACCTGTCCCTGGGGACACAGTGTGCTCTGTTTGCTCCTCTGCTGTGCTGCTGTTCCAGGGGGAACACCCAGAGCTCTGAAATTGTGGCAATCATCATCATCATCATTTTGGCAGATTAGTTGCTATGCAATGAAAGGGACACGCAGCCCTTCTGATGTCCAGCACCTTTGAACACATAATGGGGCTTGGAAAAGCTTCTTGCTTGCCAGGCACTCTGCAGCCTTGGCTTTGTCTGGGATGGATTTGCTGAAGCCGAGGGCAGAGAGGGAGCAGAACAGGATGTGTGGGGGAGATGAGGGCTGGGGTACAAGGTGCAGCTCTGAGGGCACCTGGGTGCTGTTTTGGCCCCAGCCTGGCAGTCTGTGTGGGCAGACATTGGGCTGGGGAGGCACAGGAGCAGTGCTGTGGCTGCCACCTCCAGCGGCACGAGGCACTGAGCTCCCCTCACCCCACAGCTGGCTCTGTTACATCCACAGACTCTTGTGGAACAGCATGTTCCAGAGCTGTGGGACAAGACCTGGGAAGAGCTGTGAGGAGCAGTTTGCTAATGTCTGAATATGTAGATGTGTGGGGTATTAATAACAGAACAGCAGCTCTTCAGTCAGGAGCTCCCAGCAGAGAGGCTGCCTGGCATGAGCTCCATCTCCTGACGACTCCTGATGAGGCTGCATTTCACTCCCCGACTGCTTGTGCCCACGGATGAGATGCTGAGGGGTGACACAGAGCAGCACAGGGTCTGTGATGCCCCTGCAGCAGCAGCAGCTGATGGAAGAAAAGTGCAAAGTTGTGTTCCTGGCAGAGCAGAGCCCAGGAGCCCTGGCAGCAGCCTCGGAGCGCTCATGAAATAAAAACAGGCTCTTGTGCTACCTGCCAGGAGCCATTAGCCAGAGAGCAAATGATCTACAGAATGGTCTGTGAGGAGAGCACAGCTCGGAGAGGGGCTGCAGCAGCTCATCTGCCATCATTCACTTCATCAGGACACCTCTGTCACAGCCTCGTGCTTCCAGTGTGAGGGCTTGTGATAGATATTCACAGGCAGCAGCATGCAAACAGGCTGTAATGCTCAATCAGATGATGTTAAGGATTTCAAGGAAAACAGAAATGAAAATGTCAAACCTGTTAAGCTGTGGAGTGCTTTCAGCAGAACGTGGGCAGAGGGACTCCAGGAGGGTGTTTAAAAACAGGAGCCAGGGGAGATTGCTCTCACAATGGCACCATTTCTGGTGCCACAGCCCTGCTGGGGCACGACGCACTCTGCTTTTTATAGATCTCAAAAGGAAAAAGTAAACCATGTGATGCTGAATTTATGAACCCACTCAAAAAGCAGGGGCTCCAAACTTGGCTGTCATCTCCAGTTCAGCCTTGACAGTGTCTGTGTCATCGTTCTGAGAGCCTGAACAAAGAGGCAGATGAGGGGAGGTGAGGCACAGGCTGCCACCTCCAAGGCTGGGGCCTCTTAGCATTGTTTTTAGGACACTGACACCTTTGAAAGGTGGCATCTTGCACCTTTTTTTGCAGCTCTTGAGTACAGATCTCCACTTCAGAGCACAGAGAACTGTAGGCCAGCTGCCTGTGCTGCCTCTGCATGTGGCTCAGCTCAGGGGGGCTGCTCAGCTCTTGGAGCTGCCTCTCAGCTAAAGCACAGCATGGGTGAGAAGCTGCTGGATTGCCTGAAAGCATGGCAGGAGCAATGAATACCAGAAGTCTCAGGAGCTTATCTTGTTAAGGTACAGTGTCTCCTCCATGAGGGCACTGAGCACTGAGGAGATCAGGAAGGGTCACTGAGCAGGAGTTTGCATTTTAAGGCCATTTCATTCCCTGTGTAACTCAGACCTTTGCTCCACTAAAATATGCAGATGTGATAGTAAAGTCTTCTCTCATGTTTATTTGCATGCAAGGCTTTGGTTTGTGCTGTGCTGAACAGGAGAGGCATTACTACAAATCTGTTAATGAAACCAGAGCCCTGGGAAAGGGAGGATTCCCCTCTTCCCTCCTGCCCCAGCAGTGCCAGTGCCTGGCAGTGACCTTCCAGGATGGCCACAGGGTCCCCAGCACTAAGGCCAGCCCATGGTCACACCCAGCATCCCCACCGAGGTGTCACAGGAGCTTGGGAAGGTTTCCTTCAGCAGCTCTTTCAGCCCACCAGGATTCCCTAATGGTTACAGCTGCTCTGGTAACATAAAAGTGATTTGTTCCAAGCCTACAGATACAGAAACATTTTGCCTACCCCATTTTTCTTCTTGCCTGACAGGAGGCCAGGCCAATACATCATCACCAGGTCTGCAAGCAGCATCACAACCAGAACTGAGCTGTGAAAATGCTCTGAATCCTCTGCCACAGGCTGGGGACAGCAAGTGTCCCTGCCCTGCCTGTTCCTGTAGCTGTCCAAGGCTCCTGCCACTCAGGACAGAGCAGAGGGCCCTCAGTCCCTGTGTGAGTAAGGAGGGGTCTGCCCAGCTCCCTCTGAGCTGAACTGAGAGCTGGAGTGCTGTGCTTTGGGAAGCCTGAAGAAGGAGGGATTTGTAATATGCCATATGCTGTCCCTTGGTAACCACACTCCAGCCACTCTTCCCTCCATCTGCAGCACAAGGCTCCCACCCTCCCTCTCCTTCCCTGTCTCTCCTTTCTCTCTCTCAGCTATTTACAGCCCCAGAAGCTCTTCACAGCCACAGCTGCCTTTGGCCTGGGTTTGTAGAGCCCCTCTAGGACAGGGTCCTTTTGCTGTCAGAGCCTCTCGCTGTCCCTGTCCCTGTGCTTAGGGACATCTCTGTGCTGGCTCTGCCACAGGGGTCCCTGTCTTTCCCTGTGCCTCTGCTCCATGCTCCCAGGGAGCAAACAGACAGGAGCACTGGGAATGCTCTGAGCAGGAGCACAGGCACGGCACAAACAGTCTGATCCAACGTCCAGGTGTGAGGTGACAAAACCACGAGCAGCAAGCAGTGCCTGGGAGTGAATTCTGGTCTGACAGCTTGGAGGGGCTCAGCTTCACCCACCTGCTCCCCAATCACCTCCTGACTGGGCTGCCCCACCCCCAGGCACCCCCAGGGGTGTGCTTTCTGCAAAGGCAGTGTTAGTGGTGGTGCACATGGGGCTGAGGGTGGTCCCTGCCAGCAGGAGAGCCACAGTGAGAGCCTGACCGGCCACCTACAGCAGGTGTGGGGCTTTGGGCTGGATGCAAAGCCCCTCCTTGAGCAGAAACCCCAGAGGTGCAGCTCCCAGCCCCTCTCAGTGCAGGGAAATGCAGAGGAGGCAGAGCTGCAGTGGCTGTGAATCCCCCAGGGCCGGGATGGGCTCTGTGATCTGGGAGAGAGAGGTGGGGAAACAAAAACTCCGGTCCCATAAAAAGTCGCAACGCTCACCTTATAAAACACACAAACTCAGTGATTTAAAGTGGGGAAAACTACTATTTGTTTCCAAATTTACAGGCAATAACACTTGATTTAGATCCCTGTCTGCCTCCTGTATAGACTGCAGTATAATTTAAAGGACAATAAAGTCTGAGGCCGTAACACCGTCACCACGATAAATCAGGCCAGCTACCACCACTCAGAACAGAAATTATTAATCTGGGTTCCAAATGATATGCCTGCATATTGCTTATTTGAGCTGTTTATGCAGCAAGCTGAGATAGCACTTTCCCCTCGTTATTATTTTTTACTTTTGCAATGAAATACCATCTCCTCCTACCAAGGGGGCATTTATTACCCAGTATACGGGGGCAGCCAAGTGTGTTGTGCAGAGCATCCAGCACCAGCTTCCCAGTGTCCACATTCTGGGATGCTCTCAGTGCTGAGGGCACTAACTCATCCCCAGGCAGTGTGGCAGGGGCAGGCCTGCCAATGCTGCCACGTGGTGGGGAAAGGATGGTGCTGATGCCTTTTTTGGGGCTTACCTGGAAACTGAGGCCAGACAAAGTTAAAAGAGTACAAGAGGATATATTTATATATTTAATGAAGGGCTTTCAGGTACATTAAGGGCAGACAAAGCCTCCCCAAGGGGCTACACCCAAAATGGAAGATGGTCACGAGTTTTTCAGACAGATCTAAGTTTGGTCCATTTACATATCAGGGGTTCATTCTCCAGTTACAGTTTCAGGTAATGCAGTCAGATACCCCCAGTTTGCTGCCCCCAATTCACTTTTGTTTATACTTTTTGGGGCCTGAGGCTGTGGGGTGTCCTTGGGTTTTAGGCCTGGAAGGATTGTTCTGTCTGACCAAAATGTGAAGGCAGTAACTAACACTCTATATGGAATTAAGAATCATGCACTAATGCAGAGCAAAGGTTGAAAAATAGGTTAAAATCCTAAGGCATTGGTGCCAGCCAGGGAGTCTGTCTGCAGCCAGGAACCAGGGACCCTGCTCCCACACCAGGCAGCTCCTGCTGGAATGCCCAGGATCCCCAGACCTGCTCTCCTCTCCCAGCTGTGGCACCTCTGGGAGGACTCAGAGGTGCTGGAGTGTTTGTACCCTTTGCAGTTACAGACCATCCCTGGGTTTGGCAAAGTATGTTAAAAACAGTGACAGAATTCAAACTTTGAAAATTCGAATTTGAGGGGATGTTTAATGCTACAGGGGAGGAAAGTCTGTTAAATTTTGAGGGAGAAAGCATGTATTTTCATGAAAAAGTGCAGAGGAGATTGCAGGAGGCTGAGCTCCCTCTTCATATCATTCCCCAGTTACTCTGAAGCAATGGACTGAAAATAGTGGGTTTTTTCTAGGTTTGGGGACCATTCATACATCTTCACTGACACTTGATTGTGCAAGGTCCACCCTCCTCTAATAAAAAAAAAAAATATTGGAATCATATTTTCTGTTCAGGAATGAGGAGTCCAGCCTGGAGCAAAGCCCACCCCACCGGGGGTCTTCATCTGAATGCAAATTATTATGAATTTTGTGTTTAAAATTAGCAGAAGTGCCAGCTCTCCTGAAATTGCAGGGATTTCCTGCGAGGAGGAAGTGCTGCTGTCATAGGCAAACCCACTCACAGCTGCACTCAGGATTTTGTCTGCATTATCCAGGGATTAGCATCATTTTCATTCACGGGAATGATCTGCTTTCATCTGGTGTAAAACATGAAGATGTTAACATGGATTTTAACACGCTCCTCAGGACGACTTAAAAATTTGTGTTTTTAATAAAGTACAATTTATTTGCTAAACAAACAGCATTTAAAAAAAAAATATTGCCACCTCCCACATTTCCTGCAAACCCCCTTCTGTCTGAAGCAAAGGGCTGCGAGTTACATTTGTACATCATGAAACATTCAGCACTCAAATTGTCCCCAGGAATGTCTCCATCTGCTGCTAGCTTTCTCTTCAGCTAATTATTAAATATATCTGAACAGAAATAAATAATAGATTTCCTTTAAAGAACCAGAAGTAAAATTTAATGAGCGTTTTGGTGTCAGGATGTGTTTTTCCCTCTGAAGTTGCAGTCCCTGAACACATCCTGAGCTCCCACCCAGCACACCCAGACTCCCTTTGGCCACGTGCTTTTGTTCTTTTTCCATTTGCCATCAAGCCCTTTTCCAAAGCTAAAAAATGCCATTTTAGAGGTGTTCTCAAGCAAACTGCAGGACCTCCTGCCCCAGCTCCCCCCAGAGCCTCAGCAAACCCAGACTGAAGAAGAGCTCCAGTTGCCTCCATCATTTCCCTTCCTGGTGATGCCTTCACTGGAAGCTATATCAAAGAATAAGGGATTGTTCATCTCACAATATTATGCCCTTTCTTTTAAAATGTGATGTCCAGCATTAAGTATAATTATTTATTTTGCATCACTTAATGCTGCAGGCAGAGCCAGGGCCGAGGCAGCAACGCCAAAACCCCAAAGCCCAAAAAGCCCAAACAGCCAAAAAGCTCCTGGCCCTGTTTCTGCTGGTTTTTGAACTCCTGGGAAATCTTTCCTGAGCACAAGGAGCCTGAAGTTCCTCTGGTGCTGCCCAACAGCACTGCTGGGTCTTGTGAGAGATGTGATTCAGAGCAGTGCTCCCCTAGGATGTTCTGGGGAAGTTGTTTTCTCTTCTTCCCTCACATCTAAAATGTAGTGAAATTATTAAGAAACACAAAGGAATGACAGTGTTATACTACAGATACAGGAAATGTGGAAGAAAGAATGAGAAAAATTTTATTTCCCCTCAGAGTAATTACTGACATGGCTCTGGAAATGCTGCCTGAGAATAACTCTGTGCTGAGGCCTGTGCCTGTGGGAGCCACCATCACCTCCATCCCACACAGGCCTGGATGTGTCCAGCCTGTTTTGGGGGGTTCTTGCCCTGTTTGGTGATGTTTTACTGGGACTACCTAAAAACAGAGGCCAGACAAAATCAAGGGAATAAAAAGCAGTTCTATTTATTGAAGGGCCTCCAGGTACATTTAGGGCAGACAAAGCCCCCCAGGGGCTACACCCAAAATGGACCATGG
>VXBC01000199.1:239449-265776 GCA_013399945.1 Ploceus nigricollis | reverse complement strand
TGCAGGATTACAAATAGATGGAAAATATAAAAGCTGAAATCCTGAGGCCTCAGAGGGCCCCAGTGATGAGGTGTGTGCCCAGAGATCCCCATCCCAGCTGCAGCCCGTGGGAGGCACTGGCTGGTGACACCATCCTTACACCCCACACTGGTACATTTTCTCTCATATTCCTGGAAGCAAATGTGTCCCTAATAGTGCAAATTGCTGCAGAAGTGTTAATGAAACACATTGCAGCTGTAAAGTCAGAAGAAATCTGTTACTATAAACTGCATTTCCATTTCCTTATTTCCAGTTAGACTCAGGGAGTCGAGCGGGTCATGTTTGTGTACAGCTCATCAAGAAGAAGATTCACAGTTAAAATACCAGGAGGAAGAGTTGTTTAATTGTTTAATGTGCCTTTTTCAAGGGAAGGCATGGAAGGGTCTGGTTGGGATGCAGCTGTCTGTCCGTCTGTGGACTCCTCATCAGGGGCTTTCTTTCCCCAAAATCCTAAATATTCCTGTTCTTAAATAAGGAACCTCTTCTAGCAGTTACATATTCTTACCTCTAGCAAGATTTTCTTAATCCATTATTTATATCCCATGTGTTTCATGTTTTATGGTGGTTTTAAAAATCTACAGAAGGGTGTCTTGTTGATGGCAAATGTTGAAGTTAAGTACAAATCCTGTTTGCAGCTTCCCCCCTTATGCCACAGGAACCTCCCGGGGAGGAAAAATGAAAGCCACAAATGTTAAGCTAAAAGAGCCTTATAAATAAGGTTTGATTCATCCTTCCATCATTTTTGAAGAAATTAACTGAACTGTACCACAATTCATGAGGTACCTGTACAACTGTACCTGTTCATGAGGCTTTCAGATGAAACCCTAAAACACTTAAAATCTGTTTGTTTCTGGTAGAAACTACAGGTCAGATGGTTATGATGAAGAAGATTTTTTGGGTTTATCACCTGGACAAAAAGCTCCTTTGGTTTTAAGAAAATGCCATATTCCTGCTCTGGAGATGAACATGAACTGTGTGGTAAAACAGTTTGGGATCCCCCAGCAGGCAAGGTCTGTCTGTGAGTCTGATCTCCCACCACCTGGTGCCAGTGGAGATGAACTCTTTGTCCTCTCCCACGCTGGAATATCTCATTCCTCCTCACATCTGTTTTCCCCAATTTATTCTAGATGGCAGTGGGATTAACATATATAATGGCAAGTGAAAATCTGATTTTAAATGCTTTCCATAAACTTTCTGTCCAAGAAAATTCAGCTCTGTCCATTCCAATTGGCTTTTTGGTTTTCCCTGAGGTAATTGCAGAGTTGTCACTGTGATAGTCTGTGGTACAACAAGGAGGAGGCTGAGGCAGCAGCCAAAGGCTGTGAATTATTCAGAAACGTGCATTTCTCAAGGGGACCCAGGTGATGTCTGTTCATGCCCAAGACCTCAGAAGACCCAGAGAAAACTTGGGAGTTGGTGCATGCCTTTCAAGATGTCTGAGATGAAGTTTTGTCCATTAGCAGGTTCCTGTACCTGTGCCCTGACAGGAACAGCCCAGATACACACACATGGCACTTCATGTATATTTAAATG
Organism: Ploceus nigricollis; assembly: GCA_013399945.1. Classification (NCBI taxonomy): domain Eukaryota; kingdom Metazoa; phylum Chordata; class Aves; order Passeriformes; family Ploceidae; genus Ploceus; species Ploceus nigricollis. Next base: position 264,204 of record VXBC01000199.1, on the reverse strand, counting down.
CTGCTTCTCTGCATCTTCCCTCTTCCCCTGAGCCCAAACCCTCCTGTGCTGCCCACTTCCCCTGCTCAGCTTGGTCCTGCAGCTGCCCTGCTCTAGGGCTCCTCAGCTCAGCCCTGGAGGACAAAGTGTTGGTGGCTCTGGGGACAGGGGACAGGAGCTGTGGTGACCCCAGGGTCAGGACCATGGGTTGTCTCCAAGCACAGGACACTGCCCAGCCCACTGGCACGTACCAGTGCAGAATCCCAGAATCAGTGAGGTGGAAAAGCTCTCCAAGAGCATCGAGTCCAACCTGTGACTGATCCCCACCTTGTCACCCAGCCCAGAGCACTGAGTGCCACCTCCAGTCATTCCTTGGACATCTCCAGGGATGGGGACTCCACCACCTCCCTGGGCAGCTCCTTCCAACACCTGATCACCCTTTCCATGAAGAAATTCTTCCTGATCTCCAACCTGACTCTGCCCTGGAGCAGCCTGAGGCCGTTTCCATGTGTCCTGTCCCTTGTCCCCTGGGAGAGGAGGTTGATCCCCACCTGGCCCCACCCTCCTGCCACGGAGTTTTAGAGAGCCAGAAGGTTCTCCCTGAGCCTCTTCTTCTCCAGGCTGAGCCCCCCCAGCTCCCTCAGCCGCTGCTCATCAGACTTGGAGTGAACCAGAAGATCCAAACCCTGTCACCTGGGAGAGCAGAGCAGGCAGGGGGAGCTGGGGTGCCAGGGACAGCAGGGAGAAGGGCTCNTCCTGTCCCTTGTCCCCTGGGAGAGGAGGTTGATCCCCACCTGGCCCCACCCTCCTGCCAGGGAGTTTTAGNGGACAGGAGAGAGAAGGGCTGGGAATGGAGAGAGAAGGGCGGGGACAGGAGCAAGAGCAGGGACAGGAGAGAGAAGGGCTGGGACAGGAGGATCGAGGGCAGGGACAGGAGAGAGGAGGGCAGGGAAGGGAGGATCGAGGGCTGGGACAGGAGGGAGAAGAGCAGGGACAGGATGGAGCAGGGCAGGGACAGGAGGAAGAGCAGGGACAGGAGGAAGAGCAGAGACAGGAGGAAGAGCAGGAACAGGAGGCAGAAGGGCAGGGAAGGAGGAACAAGGGCTGGGACAGGGGCAGGGAGCGGAGGGAGAAGAGCAGGGAGCGGAGGAGCCGCAGCTCCAGGCTGCCCGTGGCGGTGGCCGGGTTTGGGAGCACTCCCAGCCCCATCTTTCACGGGTCACCTATTTGTGCCGTGCTCCCTGTTACGGCACAAACTCGCGCCTTGTGTCTTTGTTATGCTAATGTCCCAGCGCCGCACAATTTAAATAGCACTTCCAGAAAAATTAAGTATGTTCATTGACACAGTGAAATGTTTTCACCCTCCATGTAACCTTCACAGTTTCTGTACAAAATCTATCAGTCAGTAAACTATTCATCTGCGAATGCTTACCAATTATTATGCTAATGCATTACAATACATTACAGTGAATTCTTTTTAAATGCCAGGAAATGCAGCTGTCTGGCATCCTACCTCGCCTGTATTATGGAGCTATCAATAAACAGCAGAGCATTTGCAACTGGATTTTGACTGCTTTGTCAGAACTCTGCAAAAAAAAAAAAAATCTTATCATTTAATATTACGAAGAAATTCTGGAATTAAAGTGGTGCGATGTATGTGATTTTCAGTGCAGGGACATGAGGTGTGTGGCCCATGGCAGCCCAGGCATGTGCAGCATGCTCAGGTGGGTAACTGCTCCCCAAGTCTTGTCTCCTTTGGGAACTGAGTGACACTAAAACTTCGACTAGAATATGTAGAGTGCAAGTGCAGATACCAGGTTATAAATGGAATATGGCATATTAGTAGTTCACACTGAGATGATTCTTTCCTCAGATCGTGGGAACTGCTTCCAGGTACCAGAAGGAACTCTCTCTTTTGTTGCCTGAGAGAGGAAATATTCAATATTAATATGAATCTGGCTGTACTCTAAATCATCCAGGGATCATATGATAAAAATCCCAATTTATTATCTAGAATTAATATTGCTGATTGGAAAGATGAAATTGCTTAGTCTGTGTATTTTAGATTTCGTTGCATTTTTAGTGCCCTGCCTGTGCTGAGTGTTTGCAGAGCACTGAGCCCCCGAGCTTGCATTCCCAGCAGCACTTTCCATTCCCTTCCCTGAGAACATGTGCCAATCCCCATCCAGCCCCTCACAGGGCTGTGTAGGCTCCCAGAAATGTACGTTCTTGGTATTTTTAAACATTTGCAATTGCATAATTCTTTAATGAATTCATTTATTCCTCCGTAGCACGACACAGAATATAGGAGAGAGACTGAGCATACATTAGTGCCCCAGAAACCTCCTGGGCTCTGAGGAGCCCTGGCCACCAGGGTTTGGATCCCTGGAGAGCAGCAGCTGTCCTGTAGGACAAGCTAAGCCTGGCTGCACTCAGGGCTCTGTCAGAGACAATAATCACATCCTCGAGGCAGAGAAAATCTCCATTTTCTCAGAGGAGGTAATGCCTGGGGCCAGGAGATGCTGCCAGAGCCTGGTGTCCCACAGAGCTGAGCTGGCTGGGCTCAGAGCTGGCTGCAGCCAGACCTGCCAGGCATTTCCTGGCTGGCAGGAGGTGGTGGACCCAGAGAGCAGAGCAGGAGCACTGGCACTGCCACACAAACAAATCACTCTGTAGGTACCAGCTCCACCATTCCAGCAGCTCTGTCTCCCCTGCAGGATGCCCAGCCCTGGGGCTTTTTGGTGCAGGGGCAGTCAGGGTGCTCCCCACTCCCCAGTCCTGGGGTGCTCAGCTTTCTGCAGCTGCAAACATTGTGGACATTCTGCAGGAGCCCCTCTTGCCACCAGCCCTACCTCACCCTTTCAGATTATGGGAAGTTGTCTCAGTGTGGAAGATGTTTGGGAGTTTTAAAATCAAAAATGCAAAGTAAAAAAAATGCAGCTAGAGGCATCCATCAAAACTTCTCTGGTTCCTCTATTTGTCTTTTCTCGGCAGCTAATATCCATGAATTTGGTTATTAGAGTCATAATGTTATAATTATTTCATTTAATACTCTAATTATCCCTTGTGATTAATCCTGACCATAACAGGAATGTCTGTGAGTCTGGAAGGCATGTTCCAATGGCTTCTGCATTATGAATGTTAATTTGAGTTAACAAGTATGAGAGCCAGAGGAAAAGAAACCAAAGAGCACGAGGACTCTTTGCTTACAAGCAAGTGCAGGGTTTCTCCTGCCTGGTTTTGGTGGTAACTGGGCCAGCAGCCCCAGTTTCTGCTGGCATGGATTCCCTGACTGTGGTGTAGCACTGGGAATTCTGCCCACAGCTGGGGCAGGGAGGCAGAGGTGGCACAGTCCCGTGGCCATGCCTTGTTCTGGCAGCACGGCCCTGCCTCATCCCCTGTGCTCTTGCTGTAAATGTCCTTGGGCAGAGCAGGAGCCCAGGAGGGGCACAAATATCCTCCTGCTCCTCCCTGCTGCAGATGGATGTGGTGTAGAGCTTCACTTTGGCCAGTTGGTGTTTCAGAGCTGTCAGATCCCATCTCCCGACCAGCTCCCATTGTGTCAAGCTACAGCATCACACTCAGAGAGAACAGAAGTACCTGAAATCTTTAACTTCCTTCAGTGTTGTTGTCAGCAGACCTGGGGTAGGCACAGCCAGGAATGGCAGAGCAGAAGCTTTTTCCTCATATCTGTCCCTCAGGTCCAAGGACCTTGGTGAGTGAGATAAGTATTGGCTACATACACAGAGATTTCTGCAAACACCTTCCACTGCAGCTGCACTGAGCTGAAAAACTCCCTGTGGGCTGGCACTTTGGGTAGAACCTGCTGCAGCTTTACAGAGCTGGAAAACTCCTGTGGGCTGGCACTCTGGGTAGAACCTGCTGCAGCTGGACTGAGCTGAAAAACTCCCTGTGGGTCAGCAGCAGGGCTGGCACTCTGGGTAGAACCTGCTGCAGCTGGACTGAGCTGAAAAGCTCCCTGTGGGCTGGCAGCAGGTCTGGCACCCTGGGCAGCTCCTGCTGCAGTGGTAGCAGTGAGCACAGGCTCGGGCTGTGCTCAGACAAGCGTGCATTCACACCCAGCACACACGTGCCCTCACAAACCTCCTCTCCTGTCTCCAGGGCTTGGCCATCTGTGCCTTTATGCACAGGGAAAAGAAACGTATGGACAAAGGGAGTCAGTGCTGCTGGCAGAGACCCACGGGGCCCGGCTCTGGGGTCCTGGAGAGAGGCTTTGCCTCTCAGAGCTCTCAACAGCATGGTGTCAAATCCAGCAGTGGCACCTCATGGGCTGAGACAGTGGCTGTAAGCAAACCTCAGCTCAGGGGCAGAATGAGGCTGTAGGAAAGGTTCTGACCTTGTCTCCCACGTGCAGGAGTTGGACAGAGCCTTGTTCCTTGTGACCATGTGCTTCACCTGATGCCTGCATTCACCCTTGTCCCTCCTGCTGCACCTCCTCAGGGCCAAAGCAAAGGGCTTTTCTTACATACACAAACTGTGAGGCTGCAGGAAAAGCTTTTCAGAGTGAGGAACCATGGCTGACTCCTGGCTTCTGTGTCCATCTGTCCAAAGAACTACTTGCAAAGGGAGAAGGCTTTCACCTCACATGTCCTGAACAATGCAGAGCAAGAGAAATCCAAATTGGATGAGCACGTTGCTGCATGGAGAGATTTCTGGGGCCTTTACATTCCCACCACTAAAACAGTCTTTGAGGGATCAGGAATCCCAAAAATGATGCTCCTGCAGTCAGCACCTGAGGCTGTCTTGGAGCTCCCATGTTTTCCTGTCCCCACTGGTGTTTTTTGGCTCCCACTGGTGTTTTTTGGCACTCCCCAGCCTGGTTCCTGCTCCACCTGGGGCTGAGATAGGGAGCTCTCACTCTCTGACTGCTTAGAAACCATCACTGCTCACAGGGAAGGAAAAGTCCCTAGTGGGGAACTGCTTTGTCCTGCCTGTGTTTCATCAGCTGCACAGTTCTGAATCCATTTGCTTCATTTGTTTCCAAAATGAGCTGCATTGTTTTGCAAAGCAAGTTACCAGGGATAGACAAATTACCAAAATTTACTAACTAGCACAAACCACCTGCGTACACAAACTTACTTTTCCTCTAAATAAAGGAACACCTGGCAGTGTCTGGCTTCCAGGGGGTCTGCAAATGTTGTTCTTTAAATATTTCTTCATGTGCTTGCAGACGTTTGCACATCAACCTCCCTAGAGCTGGGAACTCCGGGAGTGCAGGGATGGAGCAGAGTCTAATTTTAGGTACAGAAATGTGAAAGATTGAGCTAAATGTGGCAAAGCCTCCTGTACAGCCTGAGGTGGGAAGTGAGGCTCAGGAGAACCTCCTGAGGGATTCTTGTGCCCCTGGATGGCTGAGGACAAGCAGGGAATTGCCCCAGGGATGTATTATAGATAGAAAAAGAAATGTTACCTGGTTTCTTCTCTACTAATCCCTGACCTTGACATTTGTTCCCAGTTTAGTTCCCCTTGTAGTAAGCCCACAGCATCTGGGCTGTGGATTTGCCACCTCTGCCCTGCTGGCTGCACTAAGCCCAGGCTGCTGCACACTTGCTGCTGCACATCTGCACACCACAGGCTCCTGACCTTCCCCTCCCACCTCCTGCAGCATTCCAGCTCCCTCAGGTGGTTTCCAGAACTGCCCACAACCATCTCCTGGACACAAACACGTGTCTGCAGGGCAGAGCTCCTGGCTGGAGCAGCTGTGCCCCTGCCCAGTGACCCATGGAGAAGGTGGAGCAGTTCTGGGTGCTCAGGCTGTGCTGCCACCACCTCCTTAGCATGGACAGAGCCAGACAGAGACCCAGATGTTGAGCAGCTGCAGAGGGCACGCACAGCTGGTGCAGAAGGCTGGCTGGTGGGAAGAGACTCTTCTGCAGGGGCAGACAGGTGGCTCCTGATCCCTCCCAAGGTCTGTTCCATGTTCTCCAAAGCAGCTGCCCAGGACTGCCACCACACAGCAGAGCTGCAGCCCTCAGCTGTCAGAAACACAATCCCAATTCCACTGAAAAGTTCGCGTCAGACAAAATCCTTCTGCTGGGCTGTCTCAGCTATCCTTGGGCTTGTGGAAGTGCTGCAGGAGCAGGAAAGCTGGTGAAGCACTTACTGTGCTCCACAGTGCTGCTGAGGATGTGCTGTGCAGCACCTCCAAGGAAAGTGCTGATGGAGGCTTTTCAGATGGAGCCACGTGAAGTTCCTCAGAAGGAGCAAACCTCATCCTCTGTGAGCAGCACCATCCCCTGGACTGCACAGTAAGGCTGTGGGGGGTTGCAGTAAGCAGCCACAGCAAGGAACAGTGGGTACTGTACCCAGGGTGACCCTGATGCCTCAGGATTTCAGCTTTTATATTTTCCATCTATTTGTAACCCTGCAGTTCTTTAGTGTGTAACTCCAAACTCCACACACAGTGTGAGCTGCTGCTTCCCCATTTTGGGCAGACACAACAATTCCTCTCCAGGCCTGGCAATCAAGGACACCTCACTGCCTCAGGCCCTGAGAGATGGGAACAAAAGTGAGTTGGGGGGAGCAAACTTGGGGTAAATGACTTCATTAGCTGAAGCTGTAATTGGAAGATGAACCCCCAATATGCAAATGGCCCAAACTTATAAAAGTGTGAAAACCTGTGAGCCATGGTCCATTTTGGGTGCAGCCCCTGGGGGGCTTTGTCTGCCCTAAAAGTACCTGAAAGCCCTTCAATAAATAGAACTGCTTTTTATTCCCTTAATTTTGTCTGGCCTCTGGTTTTAGGTAGTCCCAGAAAGGCATCAGCCCTCACCCCATCAGTCTCCTCCTGTGGTCACCCTCCCTGCTCACACCTTGCTCAGAGCCGAGCAGAGGAGCTGCACCTGGGCACATGAGGGAAACACTCACAGGGGTGCTTTCCCCATCCTGCTGTGGGGCAGGACATGCAGGTGACAGGGGACACACCCAGCTGGAGCAGGAGGAGCCTGGCAGTGCCCACGTAGGAGCTGCCCACAGCCTGGCCATGCCCTCATTTGATTAATTAGCACACGGACTTGGCTCCAGCACAGCCCCGTGCACAGAGCAGCCAGTCTGGGGGAAGCCAAGTCCCCTTTTCTGTGTCTCTGGCAGCCAATTACTCATTTCCAGTGCGACAGTCTGTTCCTAATTTGGCCGGTCAGGGGTTGTTGAAGGAAATAATGCAGCAATGTCCTCTCAGAGGGAGTCTCAGCAACATTATTCTAAGAGACAAGAGAAAATTAATGCAACACTGTGATGTTTACCAGCCCCTGTCACTGCCCATGCCTGAAGGACTGACTATTAACACCTGGTCAAGAAGAAGATCTTTCTCTGCAGATTTTTTTTTAAAAGGCATCAAGGATGATATTGAGGTGCATGAAAATAATCTGATTAGTATGATATCTCCTTGAAACATTTCTGAAATGTGTGAAGTGTTACTTTTACTGCAGGGTTCTTTTCCTCACAAAGTGGAAATCGAAGTGCAGAACAACACAAAAAGCAGAGATCCTTACGACACAGAATAATGAGGCCATAAAACCAAACAATAAACTTAAATAATTTACCATAAATATCGAAAGCTCCGAAATTATTCTCTACATTAACTGCCTATGTTTCAAATGATCTTTGCATTCACCATGTCACAGATGGCAACATCAGACAAGAGAGTCCTTGACAAAATCTCGCTGTAATTATTCTTTCCACAGCTGCAGTTATTTTAATGCCTTTTCAGTTAAGCTGAAAGAGACGCACACGTTTTATAAATAAGGGCTTTTAACCAGTTTGACAATGAAGCATTTGAAACGTAGTGTGGAAAAAAAAAAAAAAAAACCAACCCAAAAACTTTCACTGCATCTTGAAACCTGGGAGAGCAACTGTGAGGACTTGGAGCAGGAAGACAACCACTCTTTCTACAGCAATACTTAGCAATTAGGACCAAAATTATGTTGATTGTGATGGTCTGAGATAGCTGTTACTGGCAACTTTCAGAGTTGCTCAGACACAATGCAACAATTAGGTTTATTTTGGCTGGCAGCTCAGAGGAGTCTTTTCTGCCTTGAGAAACTGCCCCTCAAGGACAGGCAGGGACTGACTGAGGAGGAAAATACAGCTTGGATGAGGTCAAGGTTACACACTGCTCAACACCAAAGTGTCCAGCTGCAGTCCAGGTTTGGTTGGCTTTTCTTGCATGTTCTGTCTTTTTCCAACATGCCTTAAACCAGTGTGGAGGGCCCTTCTCCAGGGAGCACCACAAACCCATGGCCTCTCCTGCCCTGAGGGAATGTGGCCACTGGCTGACCACAGTGGCTCGGCCGTGCTGTGCTGGCCAACTGGGACCCTGCACGTCCCCACTGGAGCTGCCCAAGAGGAAAAGGACGGTGTTGGGAGCACCCTCTGCTCTCCTCAAACCCCCTTTCTCAGCCAGGTGACTGACACCTCCTTCCCCAGCCCCGTGGCCATGCTCTTCTTGCCCAGAGCTCCTGTTCCCTGCAGTGCATGGCTGCTGCCCCAGCCCANATTGTGATGGTCTGAGATAGCTGTTACTGGCAACTTTCAGAGTTGCTCAGACACAATGCAACAATTAGGTTTATTTTGGCTGGCAGCTCAGAGGAGTCTTTTCTGCCTTGAGAAACTGCCCCTCAAGGACAGGCAGGGACTGACTGAGGAGGAAAATACAGCTTGGATGAGGTCAAGGTTACACACTGCTCAACACCAAAGTGTCCAGCTGCAGTCCAGGTTTGGTTGGCTTTTCTTGCATGTTCTGTCTTTTTCCAACATGCCTTAAACCAGTGTGGAGGGCCCTTCTCCAGGGAGCACCACAAACCCATGGCCTCTCCTGCCCTGAGGGAATGTGGCCACTGGCTGACCACAGTGGCTCGGCCGTGCTGTGCTGGCCAACTGGGACCCTGCACGTCCCCACTGGAGCTGCCCAAGAGGAAAAGGACGGTGTTGGGAGCACCCTCTGCTCTCCTCAAACCCCCTTTCTCAGCCAGGTGACTGACACCTCCTTCCCCAGCCCCGTGGCCATGCTCTTCTTGCCCAGAGCTCCTGTTCCCTGCAGTGCACGGCTGCTGCCCCAGCCCTGCCCTGCCCTGCCCTGCAGTGCCTCCACCCTGAAAGCCCTGGTGTTCTTCAGCACCTCAGCAAAAGCAGGCTCACTGTGGAGTGGTCCTGCATCACAGAANAGAGTATGTATATCTCTTTAAATAGTATATTAATGTAATATAGTATAGTTTTAATAAAGCAATCCTTCAGCCTTCTGATCTGGAGCCAGACATTGTTCTTCCCACAGGTCAGACACTGCAAATTAACTACAGTGACTGCACCCCCTCCCTGGGCAGATTCCATTTCCCAATCACTCTTTCAGTGAAGAATTTTTTTCCAGCATCTAACCTAAACTTCCCTTGGTGCAGCTTAAGACTGTGCCCTCTCCTTCTGTCATTCCCATCCACTCAGAGGAGCTGGGGAGTATGAGGATATGTTTGGGACATATCAAACAGCACCGCTGAGGACTCCCACAGTGATGAAAACTTGCACTCAAGCACCAAAATTTCATTTCCCATGGGGGTTTGTGGAAGTGTAGCCAAGCACAGCAGCCAGTGGGGCTCTGGGGGATCTTCATTCCTGCTTCCAGCTCTCTGGAGAGCCTGCAGAACACCTCTCCCCTGAATCCACATTTCAGGAGCCTGAATGAGTGGCCGTATTTTTTAAAGCTCTGAGCACTCAACAGCTCTTGTGGAAAACAAAAGGAGCTGAATCCTCTGGAAGCAAAGTTCCTCCTCTCCCAGCAAGTTGCAGCTGCTTCTCCTTCCCGCCATAAGCTGTCGGTTAGTTTAAAGGAACGTGTGGAGATGCAGCTAAAGCAGTGGGAGCTGTACTGGGAGGCTATTTTCCTGTTTAAACCAAAAAAAGAAGAAATGAAAGAGCGGGAGATCGGTGGGAGGTTTTTCACTCTGCAATCCTGGCAAGCTTTGGCGTACAAAGAAGACGTGGCAGTCTCCAAGGCTTGTGGACTGGGGAAGCCTGATTAATGGAGGTTATTGTCGGGGAGGCCTGGCTTTTATGCTCAACACTGAAAGGCACCAACCCTCAAAGTATTCAACATCACACAATAACAGATTGTGTGCAGTTAGCCTCAGAAAACAAACGTGTTCTCTCTCTGTAGGATTATAGAGCATCCATCAGTGGCTGGCGTTAAATACCACCCAAGTGTATGTAATTGCTGATACGTGAAATCTAAACATCATTTTAAAGCAGTTGGAACAACAAAAAACACCTGGAGGTTTCTGTTTCCCTTTCACTTTGAAGCATCCTTCCTTTCCCAACCAAAATGCCAGGGAACAGCCTTCTCTGGCCCGTGCCTGGGAGGGAAGGGCTGCTGTCCTGGATTTCTGACATGTGGCTGCATCAGTCACCACTCCCAGGACTGGGACCATTCCCTGCCAAAACCTCCATTGATCCTCTTATTAGATTTAGACTGCAAACAAAATACAACTGCAGAGCTGAGAGTGTGTGGGAAATGGATTTGTAGAGAATGTAGAGAGGTGAAAAACACCTCTCAATTACCCCTTCTCTAAATCAAAAAAAAACCCCAAAAAACTTAATCCAACAAGAGGGGAAAACGGGATTTTTATGAGACACTGCACTGGGTTCATGGGCAGCTCATAAAGCTGGGCTGGCCTCAAAATCCCCTGCAAAACCCAAAGAGCTGCTGCACACAGATCCCTCTGTACTTGTTCTATCAGTTCTCTGTAGGTGAAGGGTTTGGTTCACTCTGGGGGGCTGCACAGGCACCACAGTGAGTGCCTGGACAGTGACCCAGGGAGCAGAAGGTTCTCTTATCCTGCCTTCCTTGCACTGCACTCTAGGATCAGCCACACAATTAAGAGCTATATTTAAGCACTTGAATAAACAAGCTCCACTCCTGAAAGATTCAGGCATGCCTCGTGGGGTCCCTGTGCTCCTCAGTTTTGAATCTCAGGCTGATAAATTAAAAGCAAAAGAATCACTTATACAAATTAACTTCATATCCCGCCATGGAGCGAGCACAAAGCTGTTGTCACTTCTGATTTCAAACAGGCTTGAATGAAAGGGGGCTTGGATTATTATTATTTTTTATTTGAGAGAAGCAGAGCAGCCACTTGGTGGGATGGCAAGCAGCTGGTTGCAGACAGATGTCTGAGAGCTGTTGCACGGAGCCTGCCTGTGGCAGCGTGGCACGGGGCAGGGTAACCATACCAGCATGGCACTGTGTGCCAGGTTTATGGATCCCAGCTGTGGGAGAGGGCAGGGCAGCACATGGGNAACCATACCAGCATGGCACTGTGTGCCAGGTTTATGGCTCCCAGCTGTGGGGGAGGCCAGGGCAGAGCAGGGCAGACCATGTGCTGCTCAGGCACCCGGCAGAGAGGTGGCAGAGCAGGGTTCCCAAGGTTCCCACTAACATCATGCAGCATTCTGGCCCTGGTGCACCTTCCAAGGCTGCCCTTCCACATCAGAACTTGTGGCCAAAGCTGGAGGTGGCTCCTGCAGGGGAGGGCCTGGTGCTGGTTCCCATGGCAGTGATGAAGCCAGAGCTGCTGGGATGGGCAGCTGCTTCTGAAGAGCACCCTTGACCTGTGACATTCCAGTCCTGGGGAGCTCTAGAATTCAGAATCATAAAATATCCATGGTCCAACATCTCTCCCAGAGAGGAGGAGAAGATTGAAGCCATCCCATATGGAGTGGGAGAGATCCCCAGGGCCTGAGAGCCCTGTGGGGTCATGACCCTGCTGATCCAGCCCCACATGGACCCAGCCCTGAATGGACCAGCCCCAAATGGACCAGCCCCAAATGGACCAGCCCCAAATGGACCAGCCCCAAATGGACCAGCCCCAAATGGACCAGCCCCAAATGGACCAGCCCCAAATGGACCAGCCCCAAATGGACCAGCCCCAAATGGACCAGCCCCAAATGGACCAGCCCCAAATGGACCAGCCCCAAATGGACCAGCCCCACAGGGACCAGCCCCACGCTGCCACTGTGCCATTCCAGGATGTGCTTGGCACCCGCTGACAGGCAGAATCCTCCATCGTGTGGGTCTGGCTGAGGAGCCAAACAATTGGGAGCTCATTACAGCCTCCCTTTTAATTAAGTGTCTCAAATAGGATGTAATTGCGATGTAATGGCACACGCTATTGTACATTAGTTAAATACAAAGGGATTATTAAGAGTATGTTTTAAAGGCTTTCCAGTACCGATTGAGTAAACAGTTGCTACATTTCGATAAATAACTTTTAAAATCTACATTAAATAAGCAGTTAAGTGTATTTAGGATACTCTCCTTTTTTTTTTCCCCCAGAATTGCTCCAGTCAGAGAGTCCCGGGTTATAATCTCAGTATTTCACTGGTAATAGGGTTGTGCCTGCTCATATCTGTTTGCTCTGCCTCAAAGACCCTGCTGGGTGTGGCAAGCTTGGCTACTGACATCTGCAGGCTTTAAACCTTCCCAATCCCACAGCCCAGAGGAGCTGCTAGTGTGCTCAGCCCTATTTTACAAGTACAGAATTAAGGCACAGAAGAGCAAAGTCATTTGTTCAAAGCCATGCAGGGAGTCTGTAATAGAGGAGAACGGGAGCCAACAACAGATCAAAACCAATTTCTCTAAAAATAAGGCTTTGAAAATCCATAAAGGAAATGTGGCTCTAACAAAACGCTCTGTTACGATCAAAAATGCAATTAGTCATTACTGACTTTGGTAATGAATGTACAGATGTCCCATGACCCCCAAAATCTAACAAACATCTCCATCCGTTTACTACTTGTGCCCAGGGGATGCCAGCTGGACTGACAACAGTGGGTGGGCACCACTGAGTGAACCCTGGAGGCAGCTCTTGCCTCTGTCGCACCAGGAAAGTCTGTCCAAGGTTGCACATCATAAAAAAAGAGGTGTCACCTCCCTGGGAGCCACGGCAAGGAATAATTTAGTGCTCCTTTAACCTTCGTAAGGCTGATCTTGAGCTGCTCCCTGCAGCCGGGGGGTTCTGCTGTGAGTGACTGGAGCATCCTTAGGAGCAAAAGGGTAAAAGCTGCTGTCCTGTGAAGTGGCATTTGGGGGACAGGACACAAGGAGGGGCATTTGGGGGACAGGACACAACGGGGGACACAGCCTGGCTGACAGGATGGGAGCAGGAGCAGCGATGGCTGCACCCGAGGCTCTGGCACAGGGACCTCTCAGTGATGCTGGAAAAGCCACCGTGTGCTGGGGCTGGGACAGCTGCACTGCCCTGGAGGGCTCCAGGGTGGCTCAGCACGGGCAACCAGCCCTGGGTGATGGGAGCCACCAGGCAGGTCGGGCCACTGAGCCCTGCTCCAGCCAGCCCTGCTGGGGAGGTTAAAACCTCGCTAAAGCCTTGCCCCTGCTCCCAGCTTCTTGTCCAGAGCTTCCTGTTCCTGTTCTCCCCCTGCAAAGCAGAAATGCTCTTTCAGAAGTGTCACCTCCACTGCTGCACACCGTTGAACAGGTAACACTAATGAAGGAGCCAAGAAGTCGGAACTCTTCAAGCAAGTGCTCTGAAAAATTAATGAGGAGCTGCAGAAGAACATAAATAATCCGTGCTCCCATTAGAGGTGGTTAGCACCATCACAGTGATCCAGGGAAAACCTGCCCAGGCACCACCTTCTCCTTTGGAATCACTGTCCTGGAGATTTTATCAGCTGGAGTCAAAGGACAGTTAACCCTTTAACACCCGGGCTATTTTGAAATAATTATTGTTAATCTAAATCAAAAGTGACAGCTTAACTGGTGGCAGAAATGGATATATATAAACCAAAACGAAGTTGCATGGCCTCAGAGGAAAAATCATTAGCTCCCTGGTGGGTTTACAAGTAATTTGCCAGCAATAAAAATGCAAAAACACATTTTGGTGTGCAATGATCATAAATAATCCTTGGACAAGATTTCTTTCTAGGACTCACAAGTCCACTCCCTTAATGGCAAGTTTTATTACCCTGGTTTCTCTGTGTTCTGTTACAAAATGTTGCTGTCAGAACAATTTACGAATTACAGCCCTGTTGGTATCAGCTTCCATAATTCATATGGAAATTGGTTTCCCCACAAACACGCACAAAGCACAAAGAGTCGTGTAACCACATAGAATGACCTTAAAAACACAGAATATAGAGACCAGGTGCCTGGCCAGCACTAAATGTCACCAGGCTGGGGGGAAACTTCTCTTTAATTCACATGCACGTGGTGGTGGGGTCAGTGTGGGTGCTCAGAGTGTCCCCAGTGTTGTCACCCAGGCTGGTGGCACCTCACAGGATCTTTAGGAAGCCAGGAACATTCTGGGGTTTTGTTCCCAAGCACTGGGGATAAGTGAAAATCCCATCCAGCTGCTGAGGGAACTCTGAATTTTCTTAAAATTCAGCATTTTCTTAAAATACCAGGAAGTACAGCTTGTTCAGGATTTCAGCTGTGTTCATCTCTTCCCTCCACTTCTGAGGCCTGGGGATGAGGAGGGGAGTTCAGCATCTGAGATGAAAGTCACAGAGGGAGTGGCTCTGCCAGGGGCACCAAGTGTGTGTGTGAGATCCTTGGAGTAAGAGAGAGAAGGAAAGGGAGTGACGGTCAATTAGGTGAGAATTGCCCCCGACCAATTCTGAAGTAAATGCAAATGCAAAGTGTAAAGAGGGAGATCTGCAGCTCAGGCTGGATTTTGGGGGCTGTGTGCTATTGCTCTCCCTTCAGCTGGGGGAAGTGGATCCAGAACTGAAATTCTCACATTTCATAAATGAAGTTACACTGCAGAAAAGAAAACCAAATAGAAACCACTGCACTAATGTGTAAGAAAATTAAGTAAAGATGGTTCTAGCTATTTTATTTACTGATCCTTTATAAATAGATAGGCACACATCCAAAGTCAGTTCTGGCTATTGGAATACACCACAGGGTAGAAGGTAGCTGCTCAAAGGACTGAGCATTTCTTGTATTCAACACCTCATTTGTGACTTTAACCGAAAGGAAATTTGGTAAACTGTGCAAGGACAAGCCCTACATTTTAAAAAATATTATTGGCTTCATGTAGGATTTTGCAAAACCCGTTCTGGACAACACTTTTGCTGGGATGTAGATGAAAAGCAGAGAAAATGCAGATCCTATTTCCATTCAAATATTATGAGCCAAGCTGAGATGCCACCCTGAAGCAAAACATCCAGGGTCTCGCTTTGAATTTTGTCTAAGCAAAGATGACAAAAACTGCTTTTGCAGAAATAAAAATTCACAAGAAGAAAAGTGCATAAAATGAGGAAGAAAATGGTTTTCTTTCCCTATAAAGAAAGAGCAGGTCCTTAAGATTTTATAGACCTGAGATTTAAACCAAGAACACCCTTTTTACAGGTCCCTGGTTCAGCTTAAAATGGTAATGGCATTACTGCTGAAACAAATGGCACCTGGAGCTGCCGGAGGTGCTGGGCTCTGCAGAACTGTTTGCATGGGAGGGACGTGGATTCAGAGGATTCTCCTGCAGCTTCTTCTCCCCTCCTCCCATCCCAGGGACATTCTGGAGAGCTGCTGTCACCATGGGAAGCGGGACAGCAGCCACCAGCTCCTGTTCCTGGGAGCTGCATGGGGCTCTGTCAGTCTCAGTTAAGTTCTCAACTTTTGATGAGATGGTTCAAATCAGGAAAATCCCGTCTCTGTGCCAGACAGTTAAAACTGAAAGTAATTAAGGCAAAATCTTTTCCTGCACAAAAAGTACCTAACATGTGGCAATAGCAAAATCATCAGCGTTTCTGCCGTCGTAAGCCCAAAAAACAAATTGGATTTTGAATTAAGCACACGGAACAGTGACCTTTGTATACAACTTATCTTGACCTCTGAAAGTAATGGCATTCTGTCTCCAATTCTACTGCTAATTGCAAATGCTGAATTCTGAATATTCACATTTGAGAGGGATTCATGGCTTGATTGTTTCAGAAATCTGAATGCCCCCCAGCAGAAGTTCCTCTCCTGTAGGAGCAGTGTTTGCTGAAGTTCCCAGACCAATTCTCGGAACAGTTTCCTGCCCAGCCCAAACTCCAGCAGCAAACACCCAGACTGTGGGAGGCTGAACCCAGGCTCCTCTTTCCCAGCTAAACCACCCATAAGCTCCAGACTTGGCAGCTGTGACTCCTCTTGCTTCCTCCTACGGTTCATTCCCTAGCTCAGCCCTTTCCCAACTCACAGAGGACAGACACATCAAATTCCACATACCCCAGTCCCTGAGCTGCACAGCACCAATGCACCACCCCAGCCATGGGGAATCACATCCCACCTGGGCTGAGCCCCCTCTGCTGGGCCCGGACACGGCTCCAAACCAGGGCAGAGATCCCAAAGCAGATAAAGAGCAGTTAAAGCAGCCAATAATGCAGCACAGAGCAGAGACCAGGGCACGAGTGACCTGAAGCATGATTTGCAGCGAATGTCTTTTCCTCTCATAAATAGGAGAGACACAGTGGGACGATTATCCACCCAGATTTATCTCCTCAGCTCTGTGTATATCCTTCTGTGCTTAAAAATGTCTCACTGCCCTTTGCGTTATTGCATTGCCCTTTACATTCATAGCACATAAACCTCTCAAGTACCGTAAAACTTACAAGGTGTAATATAACGTCGGGGGGTTTCTTTTACACACCATAAACAGAAGTCACTGGGAAAGGAGCAAAGAAAGGGAGACATTACTTCGCCTGACAACAGTACAGGAGGAAAATATATATACAAGTATACATATATACACTTAAAATCCCAAGCTGGATTGATTATCTGGCATTGATGGATCACCTGAATGTGTTACGTAGATAAGGAAATTGATTGTTCAATAAATCACTGTCTGCACTAAGAATCCAGTGGTAAAAAAGAAAGGGAAAATATTATAAATCTGTCTCGCACAGGCAAAGAAAAAGCTTAAGCTTTTAAGGTTAGTCATGATGTACCTTTTGCTGCACATCTGATAAAAGAATATCATCTTGGAGTTCTGGTGTGCTAAAGGACTGGTGTCTGTCCCAAGGCTCTGTAGGGAGGGAACCTCCCTGGCATGGCTGAGGGGCTGCTCTTTGTGCCAGCAGCGGGCAGGGTGATCTGACAGAGCCCAAGGGCTACATCAGGCCCATCCCTGGAAGTGTTCAAGGCCAGGTTGGACAGGGCTTGGAGCAACCCGGGACAGTGGAAGGTGTCCTTGCCCATGGCAGGGGGAGTGGAATGAGCTGAGCTTTGATGTCCCTTCCAACCCAAAGCATTCTGAGATTCTATGACATCTAGCCTTGTTTGTTCCATTCAGAACAAAATCCACCCTGCTCCCAACACAAAACTTCTGCTGCAGCCAGGAAAAAGCCCCCTCAGCCCATGCACCCAGGCAGGCACGGTGTCTCACAGGGGGTGGAATTTAAAATCACTGTGATGACTTCCCTCAGAGTGCTTGGAATTCACTGCAAAACTAACCAACAAGTCTAACACTTCAGTCCCCATAGACAGCCGTAACTCAGCTAAATTTGTGGGATAGACCAGATTTTATTTACTGCTTCATCCTGGGAGGAAAGTGCGAGCTGACAGCCGTCTATTCATTAGAGTGGGGGAAGCCGCCCACGGCGACGCTGGTTCTCTCCCCGTACACTTCCACGGCTCTAATCAAGTTTGGGTTCTGCAGTACCAGCTCTGTTATTTCAGGAATGACAGGTTCCTACTCACCTGGGAGCTGGTGAGTTCAGAGATCTGGTCTGTTCGCCTCCGAGTCCCCAGTGGGAACAAAGGACATGCCGTAGCCATCAGATGTCATTACCAGCTAATGAGTGCCCAGTGGCCTCTGCCAGGGCAGTCAGTGGCCTCATCCCTGTCCTTACTGGAGGAAGGAACCACCATTTCCACCCAGCTGGTGCTCCTGAAGCTGCTGCTTGCAGGTGCCAAGGATAAATTGGACTCTGTCTCGAAAGCCTGTGTAACACTGAGTGCTCCAGTCCCGGGGGAGCTGGGTACTCCTTAGAGGGGATCCCCAGTGCCCAATTTCCAGAGCAATGAGAGAAGTGCAAGGCCCAAATTCAGGAATTATCTGAACTCTTACATAATTTTAAGTCTTTGTTTTGTGCCTTTGGTATTAGCTGATTTATCTGTCTGCTTAAAAACTTCACCAAAAGTACCCACATGGTCCGTGCCTTTGGAAGCCCAGTCCTTCCTGCTGCTTTCCAGGTCACACTGCTGTGCTGGATGTCCCAGGCACAACGAGCTGATACAGAATGTGCCAGTTGTTCCCTTTCTGCTTCCCACTTCTGATTTTTATTCTCTGAATCTGACCCCGCATAGAAGATTGCAGCTTGTTGGCTGGGGCACAGCAAAAAAGCTGAAGTCTAACAAGGTCCCTGGACTAAAGTATGAAATAATACAGATACTGTGTGGTGCCCAAGGCTGGTGTCTGCTTCCCTCTCTTCCTGCCAGTGCTGCAGAGCTGAGCAGCGTGGGGGAAGCTCAGAGCAGCTCTGGGGTTGCCTCTGACGCAGGGGTACCCCACGCTCTCCTCAGCCGTTTGCAGCTGAACCACGTTTTCCTGACGATCTTCCCTGCCAGAAATAACAGAGCAGTCACATCCGTATTTGTGTGTTCATGCTCAGTGTCTCGCTGCAGATTTAAAGCACAAGGACCCAGGCAGTGCTGGCGAGGTGAGACTCTCACAGTGCAAACCTGAGCAGTGAAGCTGTGCGTTCCCCGGGGGCAGCACAGCAAAGGAGGGGGTGAGAGGAGGCAGAAGGGGTTAAAAAATGCAACCACAAAGAAAAGCTGGTGCAGGAGCAATGACAAAGCAATGAGCTGAGCCCTCCACCTGCTTTAAGATGTCTTGCTTGTGCTAAGGACCTGCATCTATTTTAGTCTTTATTACAAGTGGAAATAGCAGCACATCATCCCTGTTTTCACTGTTAATAACACGAATCGATGTGTCAATGCACGAGCCCCCATCCCATTTAAATCCCCTCTGCACCGGCCCGTGCTGCGACAATCCCTGCCTGGCAAACCGAGCTGGATTCTCTAAGGGGCACAGCACTCCTGTTGTGGAGCAGTTCTCATCCTCTCATCCTCTCATCCTGAGAGCCCTCAGTTCCTCTCAACATCTGCCTCTATCCCCCTCGCCCAGGGCTCTGGTGCTTTCAGCCCGCTCCCTGCCTTTCCCAGAGACTTCCCCGCCCGTCTCCGCTGCGCGCAGGGAAAAGCCGCCCAGACAGCACCGCGGTGAAGCCGCAGCCCAGAGGAGGGGAAGGACATGGCGAAACTGCTGGAGACGCACATTACACCGGATTAGGAGGCTTAATGCTGGCTAGGAGCCCCGCGCCGGGCGGGGTTGACACCGTGTCTCCTCCAGCACCGCGGCTCTGCCGGCGCAGCTCCGTGCGAGCGCTGGAGCCCCGCGCTGCTCCGGGAGCCGCGGCGGGGCACTGCCCTCTGCCGATGCGGGGCCCGCCTGGGCATATCGCGGCATATCGCGACAGGCGGGGAAGCTGGGTTTCCTTCAGGAGCGCTAANTCTCACGGTGTCCTGGTGTGTGTCAGTGTCCCACTGTGTGTCTGTGTGTCCAAGTGTGTGTCAGTGTGTCCTGGTGTGTGTCACTGTGTCCCGGTGTGTCAGGGTGTCCTAGTGTGTCAGGGTGTTCCAGGGTGTGTCAGTGTGTCCCAGGATGTGCCACGGTGTTTGTCCCAGTGTTTGTCAGTGTGTCCTGGTGTGTGTCAGAGTGTCTCAGTGTGTGTCTGTGTGTCCCAGTGTGTGTCACTGTGTCCCAGGGTGTATCACGTTGTCCTGGTGAGTGTCACAGTGTCCCGGTGTGTCTCAGGGTGTCCCAGGGTGTGTCTGTGTGTCCCGGTGTGTCTCACAGTGTCCCGGTGTGTCTCACGGTGTCCCGGTGTGTGTCTGTGTGTCCCGGTGTGTCTCACGGTGTCCCGGTGTCAGGAGAGGTGCAGCCACCTCTCTCCATGCCCAGCCAGCCCAGCAAGGCTCCTGCACCCCTCAGGCTGTGCCCACTCCCTGCTGCCTCCAGCCCGAGGGTGTCCAAGTGCCCCGAGGCAGCCGCCCAGCACGGAGCTGTCTGCTTTGGTGTCTCTCCTGCCTCGTGATAAATGAGAGTCTATTCTTTTCTGCTGTGTGGTTTGATCTTAATTTCCTGTATGAAGTTCTCGAGAGAATGCCAAGATCAAATAATTAGACTATTCTGCGATAAAGAGTTAACATTGTTATTCAAATGTATTCAGAATTCATTTACCACCAAACAATTTACACTGCCGCCCTCCTATCCTGCTGAAATTACCAGACTGTGTTATCTGACACACAAAGCGGCTCATGACCTGAAATAACTTTATCAACCATGAAATGCTTGAGCAGTGGGTGCACGGTCACAGAAATGCCCGAGGGAATGCAGAAGAAACTACAAAGGCAATAAGTGATTTAAAACCACCCTGGTGCCATCCCCTGCCAGCCTCCCCAAAGAACACTGGCCACTCTGGCCACTCTGGTCACCAGGCACGAGCTGAGCAGAAAAACCCTCAAGCTGCCTTTCTGAGGGCTCCCACTCCAGCATTCATGTTCCCCATGGATGTGCAGCTCCCAGCCCTTGGGTGCTGCCTTTTCAGCCTGGAAAAGCCTGTTTCTGCTTTATTTTTAAAAATACAACTTCATTTGCAGAGTGTGGGAAGGTGGTTTCAAAATAAAATTCCTGACAGGCATAATAAGCTTCAGAAAAGCCAATCACACAGAGCAGGATAATTATCCACAGAATTTGTTTTCTATGTATTTGTGTAAAATAATCAATGATATTTTTCTCACACGGACTCCAATTTGATCGTATTTTCTGTGTTACTTGCAAATCATACAAACAATCAATGCTCTGACCCCTTCTCTATGCAAACACAGCTTAGAAAGACACTACAAGAAATAAAATCCGATAAATTCCTCACACAGGGCTGTTTGTTTAAAAGCTTTGCTGGAGACTGATCCTGCTCACAGTGACTTCAGAGATGCAGGAGTGGGACTGTCAGACACGCTTGAGGTGGGATTATTGCCACAAATATCAGCAGGAATAGAACCTTAGTAAAAAAACCTGGCACAAAAGCGAGGACCCAGATGTGGAGGTGGTGCCTTTTAAAATGCAGCAAGGAAAATGAACCCATTCCCTGGCCTGGCACACTCCTCCTGCAGAGGGGCACACAGCTGGGGGTGGGGTGACCCAGGGGCAGGGTGAGCTGGGACCCTGCCTGTCCCCTAACCACAGAGGGGGGCACATCAGGGGCACTCCTGGCAGGGGTGGGGTGGCCAAGGGCAATGATGGCAGGAGGGCAGCGTGGTGTCACCTTCTCAGCAGCACCTGAGTGCAAACCCACTCAGGAACCCCCAAATCCAGCTCCTGCTGCCTGCCCAGTGCCGGGGGTCTGTTCTTCACAATTTGCTGATCTCAACCCATTGGCATCCGATCCGCTCCTGTGTCTCACTAACACATCATCCCTCAAAAGAATCACTCGGAGGAATTCCTGATGATGCTTCAGCAAGAAAACGGGTCTGCTGGAGCCACCAGTCCTGCTCCACCTGCGCCACCCATGCCAGTCATCCCGCCCTGCTTTGTTAGGGACGGTGCCATCAGCTCTACAAAATGGCATCAGGCTCTGTCTGTGCGTTGAAGGGTGCCACTACTGCTTTTTAATCCGAGCGAAAGGTCAGACAAATGGGCTCTCCACGGCACCATAACCTCCTCGCTGTCACTCCTTTGAGCTGCGAGGGGCACGATGTTGGGAACACTGAGCTGCTCCGTGCAGCTCCTGGTGCCAGGTGTGATGTGCCGGGGCTCAGCCGCAGTGAGGGCGTGCAGATCCCTCGCCGGGGTAAACACGGCAGCTCCTCACACCGCCACCCTCCTCTGCCTCTGTTCCACAGCAACTCGGAGCTGAACTGAGCACTCGGGTGGTGTTTTCTGATACGGCATTTTCAAATATTTAACAGATTGCGTAATAACCGAGCAGCTGTTGAATAAGCTTCAGATACAAACTCCTGTTTTAAAAAACCCCATCCTGTAACAAGGCACAGATTTTCTTTGTACATGTATAGATTATGTTTAGATGTGTAGATTAAATATTTATATTTTACTGGTGAGAGAAAGAGTGCTTTTGGCTTTTTCTTCCCTTTCTTAGATATCTCTCCCTGTATTTATTTTAATAGTCAGCTTCACAGGGGGAAAAAAGAGAGCTTTGAGAAGTTACCTGCTTTCTCTCTGGTTTGATTTTCAGGGCTAAACCAATAGTTACTTAAGTGTTCTGCACTTCTTGGCATAACCTAATAATTAAAATAATTACTTGAAAGCCAGGGCAGCTTTGCACAAATTAATGCAGGGTAAGAAGCTGCAGTTTTCCAGTGGGCTGAAAAAGAGGTCACAAAATGATGCCAGTTTTAGCTGAGAGAGAAGGTAAACACAGATCTCCCTGCAGCCCCGATTAAAGCCTTTTTCTGATCTTTTAAGTTTCTTACTTTACTGATCAAGAAGGTGGCTCGATGAGGGGCTGACTGCTGTGGGATTTCTCAGCAGGTAAAGCGAGACCGTTCCTGTGGAAGGCACGGCGGTGCTGGCAGTGGCACAGCTGTGCTCCTGCAGCGGGCAACCCTTCCTCCCTTCCTGCCTCCCTGCCTCCATCCCTCCCTGCCTGCCTCCATCCCTCCCTCCTTGCCTCCATCTCTCCCTCCCTGCCTCCATCTCTCCCTCCCTGCCCGCTGAAGGGGAGCAGAGCTGCAGCAGACCCATGGAGGGCTGGCAGCAATCTCTGCACTGAAATCTCCTCTGTCCTTTTGTGCAATTGCTTCCAGCCTAGAAAATCCATTTTCTAGATGTCCATCCAGGACAACTTAGGCACTGAGAGTCGAGACTAAACATTCTCCACAGAGCCCTCAGGGATACTCCTGAGCCTGAATATCCCCCAGGAGCCAGGCGAGTGTTCCCTGGAGTCTCGGCACCCGCCAGCCCCAGCGGCCTCAGCCCGTTCCCCCGCGAGCATCTGCCACAGCTGCAGCTGCCCCTCGCCGCCTCCTCGGAGCGCCAGCCTGGCAGCAGCCGGCTCTGGCCACCAAGAATCAGCCCCGCTGCTGCCAAGCCGAAAGCAGGAGGAGCTGCCAGCCCGGCAGCCCAGCTGCCACAGCCCCCCCGCACACGGCTCACGGTCCCAAAGGCGACCTGAGCCCTGGGACCTGCCGGGGAGGGACACCCCGCCACAGCACTGCGGTGCTCTCGGTGGGGACAGGCTGATGACACACGGAGGGGGGGCTCTCACAGCAGGACGCCTCCTCCCCGCTCCTGCGGTGGGACTGGCGAAGCCCAGCGCGCCCTGTCAGCAGCGACGGAGCCTTCCTGGGAGTGGGTTTGTGTGGCACAAAACATTTCCAGCTGTTCCAGGCGGAGGCTGAGCATACTAAACAGCTTGGCTCTGGTGAAAGTTCAGCAGCCGCCAGGGCCCCAGGCCCGGAGGCAGATCCATTAACCTTTTCCACCAATATTTCTGGCACTACAATGTGCACGGGGTAACATCTGCCTGGAGCGCCCCACTCACAGAAGTCTGGGGGAGACCAGATGCTCACCCTGCAGGAATCATGCCCTTGTCCATGAGATGATCTGGGCCATGCAGCCACTCCAAGCCATGCTGGAGGTGACAGTGTTTCACTTCAAAAAGCACCTGTCCCTCAGGACCAGCATTTTTCTTTCTGGCTTTCATATTGCTGCTGTGCAGTTGCACTGGCATGAGTAAGACCCATTTGTTTTTCCAGTTAAAATTATTCACAAATCTATTCCGTTTTCACTGGTTTCTCTGAGTTAAAATTTGAACCCTCAAAAAGCAGGTAAACCTGTCCTTGTAATTTTTAGTGGGCAGACAGCAAATCCCTGGGAATGTGTACCAGTGGCAAAGTGCATGGGATGTAGCAGAAATCAGCGCTGTTCTTTACATGACATGATTAAAACAAGTATCTCGTTTAATTAGAAAAAGAAAGATCGCAGACTCATTCCCAGGATGTTATCTGTGCAATTACTTTATGTAACATTATTAAAAATTAATTTTCCCCAGAACCTCAGCAATTTAATGAAACACGCCTGGTCCTCAGCAGCAGCTGCAGCGGAGCCAGCCCGCTGGCATCCTCCAGGCAGCGGGACTCGGTGCCGCGGGGCCCCCCGGGCTGTCTGTCCCTTGTGCTGGGCACATCCAGCCCCGGGTCAAAGCACCTCTGCACAGCACCCTATTGCCGCAGGCTCAACAGCTCTCCTCGCACCGGCTACCGCAGCCCTCCTCGTCACAAGCTCCGCATCCCCCCTCTCCGGGGACTCGGCATCCCCCATCTCTGTGAGCAAAAATCCTCCTTCTCCAGGGAATCAGCATCCCCCCTCTCTGGGTGCTCGGCATCCCCCGTCTTTGGGGGCTCAGCATCCTCCCTCTCCAGAGGTAAAGCATTCGTCCTCTCCGGGAGCAAAGCGTTCCCCTTCCCCGGGGAATCAGCACCCCACTCTCCAGAGGGACAGCACTCTCCTCTTCGCAAGGTGCCCAGCACCCTCCTCGCCCGGGGCGGCTGCTCGCACCGAGAGCGCTGCCCGCTCCGTTCCGGGACACAGCCGCCGCCTCGCCGCGCCGCCGGCACCTTCCGCCCCGGCACAGGCAGCGCGTCCGCAGCCCCGGCCAGGGCATCCTTCGCCGGGGAACCTCCGCCCCGGCATCGGACAGCGCATCCCGCAGCCCCGGGTACCGCATCCCCCGCCGCGGCCCCGGGCAGCCCG
>VXBC01000199.1:194628-229319 GCA_013399945.1 Ploceus nigricollis | reverse complement strand
AGCTCAGAGCTTTGCTGGCTCGTGGTGGCTCATTCCTTGTGTTGCAGTGAGGAGCAGTGACTGCCCTGCACCATGACAGGCCAGGGCTGCCCAGTGTCACTACAGGACACGAGAAAACACACGTGAACACTGCAGCTGCAAGGTGAAAAAGAGAGAGCTTTATTTTTCTGACTCTAATATTTATAGTTTTACAAAAGTGACAGTGGATTGGAGGGTGAAAGTGCCACCTCTCCAATGACACTGGACAAGCCACGAGTCTATCAATTTTCTCTACCTCTATGAAGGAATGCAAAAACAATGAGTTGTTTACAGAAAGTGTGTGAGAAAGTTCGCAACAAGAATGAAAACATCAGAATGCTAGAAGATCTCAAAAAATCAGGGTGACAGCCCAGGGCTCAGAGCCACCGTGAGGGAGTGAGCCACTGAGATGAATTTCACTTGCAATACTTAGGTTTGTTAGTGCAGATTGAGGATTTGTCTAAGGCACAGACAGACTTTTAGTGCTGGGCTTTGGAGCAGGGGTGAAGGGACATTCCTGTCCCCTGGTAAAAGCCTGGTGTGATGCCAAACAGGCTGGTCTGCACTGGGAAGCACAGGTTAGGAGATGGACTTACAGGGCAGGTGCAGTGCCACGAGGTGAGGCAGGCCATTCACCCCAGCAGCAGCAGCCTCTTGCTTTTCCTGAGTGCACACTTCCAACAAGGCAGCTCGGGGGCCAGCAGCCTGCGGGGTTGATTGCTGGCTCAGGGAGTGAGCAGCTCTAGGTGAAGTCAAGGGTGATCAGCCTCAGCCAGACACTCAGCTCCCAGGAGATGCTGTGTGCCAAGGGTACCTCTGTCTATAAATTGCTTTGGATGTTTGAATACAGACCTCTTGTAAACTCAGGCACTGCACAGGACACTCGTGTCCTCGCTCTGCCATCGCGCTCTCAATCACTGTCTGTTGTTCAAGGTCATAAGAAGAGCCCGTAGTGATCTAGAATTAAATCAAATCTGTTCCACTGCTGTGTTTTTTGTCTTGTCTTTGCACAGTTTTCCCAGTTTTCTGAAGGCTTTGCAGTTGTGTCCTGTGGGGAGCTCCCGGGTCCAGCTCGGTGCTGACGCATCAGGCGCCTCCTGAGCGACGTGCAGCCACAACTGGATTATTTCTGCAGGGTGCTCTCAGAATCTGCTCCAAGAGGGAGCACGGTGCTGAGAGCCTCTGGCAAGCAAAGCACTCAGGCCCCCATTAAAAACAGCAGAACAAGTTTAATCTCTGGATGGCAGGGAGGTTTGCTTCGTCAGCAGTGTTTGATCCAAGTTTTCAAGGCAAAATTGAAATCATTCTTCACCAGGCTCAACACATTGATCTTTAGGAAAGAGCACTTGTAAATAAGCTCCTTGAGACTGTGTCACCCTCTTTCTCCTCCAAAGCTACTCCTCTGTGAGAAGGGCAATCCCTGAGGATGCTCCAAAAGCAAGAAGGAGGATAAGCAGAAATGGCTTCAGGGAACTTCTCTCTCTCATTCCTTCTCCAGCCCATCATTCCATGCACACATCACATGCTCCAGATCACAAGCCATTAATAAGGAAAAACACTGATGCTCATTTCCCCTCTCCCAAGAAGGGCTGAGTTACTTTCCTAAACAGTTCATCCTCTGCTGTTGGAGCAGGCTCAGTGTGGCACGCACATTTTCTCCCTCTCAGGATTTTTTCCTGGAGAAGCACAGGGAGGAGAAAGAGAAAACAATCCCTATCTCTGCTCCTTGTTTTCCCCCATGTGGAATGTGTTTGGAGATGGTTTACCTGGGGTGATTGTTTCATTGGGGTCTGGTGAGGATTGTTTGGGTCTGGTGGCCAATGGGACCCAGCTGTGTCTGGGGCTCTCAGAGAGTCACCAGCTTGTTCGTTAGATGTGGTCAGTTAGAAAGTAAGTATACAGTTTAGTATCTCTTTAAATAGTTATTAATGTATTATAGTATAGTTTTAATAAAGCAATCATTCAGCCTTCTGATCTGGAGTCAGACATCAATCATCCTGGGGTTCTCCTGCTTTTACAATAGCTCAGGGCAGGACTGACTGCAGACCCACAGACAGCAGGGTCTTCTGTGGGTGCCAGGGTGACAAAAAGTGGATTGGCTGGGTTCTGGTGCAGGAGCTGTCTCCCCCAGCATCCGTGCTCTTCCTCTCCTCAGGGCCATGGTTTTCCATGTCCTGCCTCAGTGAGGAATCCTTCATGCTGCCTGTAACTTGCAGTAATCTCCTTGTTCGTGTTGCTCCTCGCTGAGGTTCCTCTCAGTGCACAGGTGCCCGCAGGCAGCCTCCAGGGCTCTGCTCATCCTCCCTTATTCACATCAAGAGTTTATTTTTTCCACCTGGCAAAGCACAGAGGCCGAGCCCCGCCTCTCACTTTTTGGCAATTATTGGAAATTACAAAGCACTTAAGCAAAGTCCCATCAGCGCTTCCCCTCTCTCTTGTCCACGCCACCACCTCTTGTTCTCCAAATCCTGATCTCTTTTTGTACACCCCGAGGACACCCAGCCATGGGAGGCACATCCCTCGGGGTGCTGTGCTGCAAATCAGAGGGAATAGAAGGCGTGCATTCTCCTGCCTTTGGGTATGGTGCTGTGGGACCTGGATGCAGCTTCACCTTCCCTCAGTGCTGACCCCATCCCATCCCCTCTCAGGGTTGCTTCAGGGCAGAATGAATGACCCTCTTAGGATTGATCAGATGTTTTTAGGAATATTTTCAGTTGAAAGGAGAAGCAGCTAATGTTAGACTTGCTCCAAGCATGAGATTTCCCTGGCAGGGCTGGATATATTTAGGGCATGTGAATGCCAGAGAATTATAAAGTGGTTTTGGTTTTTTCCCTTCCTCACAAAATGAAACACAATGATCCCTTTTAGCATCTTGCAAACTGCACTTGAAAAATGGCAAAGTTACCCATTTGGAGACTTAGATTTTTATTTTTTAATTATCTCCTGGTAAACCTTGAGGTGCCTCAAGGTTGAAACAGCTGGGGGAGCGTGGGGCTCCCCTGCACGGTGTGACTGTGCTGGTGTGGCTGGTGTGACTGCTGTGACTGCTGTGACTGCCACCAGTGGCTCTTGGAGGAACGTGGGCTCCTGTGGGATGTGATGGTGCAAAATGCTGAGCACTTCAGATCTGGTCTTCAAGTGTCTTTGACTTCTCTAAGCTGATTCATTAGTGTCAAGTTAAGAACGTGTTTAAATGATTTGCAGAATTGAACCCAGCCAATGTGATTTGCAAATTAGATACATTTCCACGGGTCTTTTTCCTTAGACTTATTGGATTTTAAATGGGTTTGAAGGGATTCTGTGACAGTTGCTGTGACCTACTTCAGAGCAGAGGCTGGTGAGTCTATCCCATAGCTCTGTGCTGACAGTGTCTCTCTAAATTCAGACCCGGCCACTTAAATGTAATTTTCCTGCTAGGGTTAAAAAAAACAATCAGGGTTGTGTAAATGGGGCAAATTCACAGGAAAAGCATCTTTTAAGAGTGGCAGGCATCAAACCTTCTTCAGGACATGTTCCACCCTGAAGAAGGAGGACGTTTCCTCTACCTCCCTCCTCATCTTATGTGGACAAATCTGCCTGACCAGGGACAGAGCCAGGACTGTGCTGACCAAGCACCTCAGTGGTAGCACTTGACTGTGTGTTGTTCCAAAACTAATGTTTTCCAAATTTCCTGTTATCCTGAAGGCCTGGCTGAGGTGGGTTGGTGGTTGGAGGATGTTCCTATTGGGGGAAACAACTCTAATTTATATTTTTCCAAGCAAAGCTGTGTCTGTGTTGGAAAGTGAAAATGGTCACGATGCATTTTTCAGAACCAGCCTCAGTGGAAGATGCAGCAATGCCAGGATGGGAGAGGCCACACAGCTGCCACTGGGGCTGGGATGGCTCTGGGGACACTGGGTAAGGGGCAAAGGGTTTTTTTGAGCCCAGCCTGGCTGGGCTGCCATCAGGGTGGTGGGTGCTCAGAGCCCTGTGGGTGCTGCCTCAGGGTGTCAGGGGCAGCTGGAGCACAGCCAAAGGCTGCTGGGATGGGGCTCAAGGCAGAGCCTGATCAAACCTGGCTTGCTCAGGGCTTGGCCAGCACTGGAACCTCAGCAGGTCTGCCAGGAGAAGCTCTGGTGGTTCTGGAAACCTTGAGGAGAAAGGAGCTGCGGAGCCGTGTAACGATCCGAGCGTGTGGATCCGGGGAGGCGCGGGCAGGAGGGGAAGGAGAACAATACATTATTTGGAAATGAAATGAAGTCATCTTTAATGAGGCACTTCAAAAATAGCTTTGTCACTTTTACTCACAAAGGAAGTCATTGTGGTGAAATTACCTGCTCACCTCGTGCTGGTTTCCCACCATGCTGTGCCTCCAGTGGAAAGGGACTGGAAAAGCTCTGCTTTTTTTCCTTGGAAAGCCAGTGCTGTGTGGGGGTGTGTTTGTAATCAATGGGGGCTCGTAGCTAATGGATTCGAAAAGTTTAGAAGCCAGCAACAAACTGAAGGCATTAATAACTGTTGCTTTCAAGTCAATGGGATTGATTAGCAAATTCCCTTTATTTCTGAATGATCATTGTGGAAAAGTGGAGAGCAAACCAAAAGTGAGAGATGTACCTGCAAGCAATAACACATGATTGCAGAGCCCAGGCTGGTGACACAACAGATCATTCATAATTGTCAGCCAAATTACCCAGCTGGTATTGAGCTTTAAAAAATGAACCATGAGAAGAATTTCATATTGATTTCTGTTTCGTTAGAAACAATGTAAGGCTGCCTTAAAGGACCGAGAACAGACTGCAATTGATTCTCTTTCCTTTTGAGCAAATTCTAGTAGAATTTGATATTGGTTATTAATGTAGGATTTATGAATGCTTTTCCTCTCTCTTTCACATCTCTGTTGCTGTAGGAGAGATTTGAAGGAACAGGACCTGAACTGGAACTTGGGGAAAATTGGTGCCATAGGACACAAAGTGCTTTGAAACTGGGTATTTCACTGATCTTGTAGAGAAGGGTGAAAAATTAAATCCAGAGTCCAACAGAAAGCTTACAGGCCAGAGACTACTGATTCCTGGCAGGTAGGCAGGGTGTGCTGCTGCCAGCTCTGCAATTCATTTCTGCTTCTCTGCCAAATACTGGGATGATCACCAGTTTCTCCTCACTGTCCTTCCTCTGCTGTAAAGGTGCTGCCATTAAACCATTTATTTTTGAAATATTAGGCCTGTATTTGCAAACAGAGAGTTCAGATGTCTAGCTCCTAAATGACTGTTAGGCTTTAAGGTGAAAATGCCCTTTCTGTGACAGGACCTGTGTTTCTTAGCTGGTTTCACAGAGGTTTGAGTCCTCAGCAGACCAGGGCTCCTTCCTGAGGCAGGCAGAGGCGTTCCCTCCCCAGCACCAAAAAATTATGGCATCCATGAGTGGGATTCAGCTCCCCTGCTTTCTTCCAAACAGATCTATTTGCTCTTCCATTCCCCCACTGCAACAGCAATAAATACCCAGCCCCTCATCCATGAAGGTTACACATCCATCCTTCCTCCTCGGAGGCACAGGCAAAGCCTGTAAGCCCTAATGTTATTTAAGGTGCTCCTTACATGAAAATGAGATGTAATCACCCTTCACAGGTGAGGTGTTCTGAGGGGATTCATTCCACATAATTCTACATTAAGCTGGTTCAGGGAGGATGTTTTGTGCTGGCTGTGAGGAGGGGGAGGCTGGGTTGGGTCTGGCCAGGTGGGGTCTGGCCAGGTACCTGTGGCTGAGCATTTTCTCTTTTTGAGCCTTCTGCAAAGGCTCAGTGAGGCTGGAGAGCCATGCACAGCACTGGTGTTTGAGCTAAACCAAACCAAAGCAACCAGTTAGCTTAGAGCCACGCTGGAAGTGTTTTCTTTTCCTTTAAAATACTTCCCTGCTGCCAATGGCAATATGATGTGAAAACAGATATTATTTTTCCTCTCCTGGCATCACCTGAAGGGTGATGTGGCCCTGCTTGAGGGGAGCCACTTGCATCTGCCATTGTGCTGGCTATCAGAGACTTTTTTTGGGCCAGGATGGTCATTAGCTGGTGCCATGTCCACAGCCAGTCCTTGGCAGGGTCTGGCTGGGGGTGTCAAATTCCAGATCTAAAATAACATCTGTGTGTTCCTGGAACACCAGATGTGCTTCAGTTCAGCCCTTGGAGCATCAGCTTCTCCAAGAGCACTGGTTTGTAGGGGCTGGTTATGCACACCCTCCTGCTAATGGTAAAGATTTAAAACTGCCAAAATAATCTCGGGATCAAAATTACTCACAAACACGTCAAGGCCTGAAGCTGCTGCAAGCTGGTCAGATTTACATAGATCATATGGCTAAATAATTGGAGTTGAGCAGATTAGTGTGTTCTGCCTCTGATGAAATGATCCCTGAATGTGCCACGGCCTCGTGCCAGGGCATTATGAGAGGTGGAAAATCTGTGTTTGCTGCCAGTGACATTCAAGTGACAATGAAAGCTGTTGCATTTACAGACACTAAAAAACAAAAAATTAAAGATGTAAGACTCTTATCAGGAGCCCAGGAAGAAAAGACATATCAGGAAAAACTACAAATCTCAGATTTTTGTGCATTTGTGCAATGTTTTGGCTCTAGGAAGGGTGTGTGAGAGCTGGAGCAGCTTGTGTGGGGGGCAGGACTCAGACCATGGCAGCAGAAAGGCTCTGCTCACCATCCCAGGCTGGTGCAGATGTGCTGATGTTCCCGTGGTTATCGTGGCTCTGGCATCTCCACAGATCCAGAGATGCACACAGCATCAGCGCAGAAATCTATTAGCATAAATTACTGACAAATTCACCTCAAAAGCCAAGCCCCAGCTCCACGATTAAAAATAGTGACAGAACTTCAAAGGGGCAATAGGCATGATTTATTTTTAAGATAATGTGAATAATTTCAAGTACCAAAGGAAATGCTTATTCTGCTTTCTGTAGTGTTCTGCATAATCTGCTGTGTCCGGCTAAGATGAGATAAAAGTGAACGCAGGATCTTTTTTCCCTTCCACATTAACTGTTTGACTTTATCCAGAGATGAGTCTGCAGAGCTTAACATGCAGGATGCTCTGGGCCCTGCTTTCAGATAAAACTTTTGGGAGGTTTTGTTGGTTGGTTTTTTCCTGCCTGTGATGCTCTGGTTGCCCCTGTGTGAGCTCTGGGGGTTGGGAAGGTGTTGCATCACTTCCCTCTAAGAGGGGAACGGGGCACAAACTTTTCATGAAGATTTGTTGTCAGAGGCTGAAAGAGCTGCAGAGAGAGAAAAACATCTCTGTTCTCTGCTCTCCCTGTGGAATGTGAAATGGAGATTGTTTATCTTCAGTGACCAATCAAGTCCAGCTTTGTCTGGACAGGAGAAGGTCACGAGTTAGTCTAAGGTAGGTAAGTCAGAAGTAAGTATGTAATATAGCCTCTCTTCAATTATTATTAATGTATTTGAGTATAGATTTAATAAAGTATATTCAGCACCTCAAAAAGCCTTCTAATATCTTCAGACATCCTTCCCTCACATCTCATCTCCTGGGGTGCACCTGTAAAACAATAGGAAGGTGCCCTGGGAGAGGCACGGAATGGTTTGGGTTGGAAGGGTCCTTAGGGACCATCCAGGCACAGTGGTGATGCCCTGGAGTGTCTCCCTAGAACAGAGGTTAGACAGAGTTAGGAGAATAAAGTGGGTATTTATTGAAGGCCTTCAATAATACACCCTGGGCAGCCAAAGCCTCCCAGAGGCTGCACCCAAAATGACTGATGGGTCATGAGTTTTTCAAACAAAAATAAGGTTGGTTACATATCAGGGGTAATCCTCCAATTACAATTACAATCCTCCAATTACAGTCTCAGTACGTAATAAAGTCACATATCCTCAGTTCCCTCCCACCCCCCAATTCTCTTTTCTTTACACTTTTTGGGGCCTGAGGCTGTGGGGTGTCCTTGGATCTCAGGCCTGGAGGAATTGTTTTGTCTGACCAGACTGTGAAGACAATAACTAATGCTTTATGTGGAGTTTAGAGTTATGCACTAATGCAGTACAGGATCTGAAAAATATAAAAGCTAAAATCCTAAGGTATCAACAGGCCCCAGCCACGTCTGTGGCAAGTGGGGTGTGTGGTCACATCCCTGCTGGCCAAGGGCCATCCAGCTTCACCCTCCCTGCCTGTTTTAATCCAAAACTTTTTATTTACTGACACCGGGTGCAAATGAGCCTCCCATGCAAACATCAGCAAAGCTCATTTGCAGTGTGCCAAGCATCTTTAAAAGTCCATTTTGTTTCATCAGGCCTTTAATTCTTTGCAAATTACTCAGGCTCAAAAGGGAGTGAACGCTTCTGTAAAACTGACGTGATCTGGCGTCTCTTTTCCTACACTTAATCTACTTTTGGTTCTAATATCATGGCAATCTTTCTTGTTTCAGCAGCTCCTGGAACACACTCGTGGTGCTGGTGAGTCTGTTCCCACATCAGAAACCTCCTCCAGGCCACAGTAACTGTGGAACTTTGGGACAGCACTAATTAATTTCAAAGTTTCTCCGGGGTGGGCTCCAGTGATGATGAACTGGGCTTCACCTGCACTCTGGTTTTATCCACCAACTTTGTTTTATCCCATTTGTATGGTAGAATTCTTCAAAACAAAGCAAAAAGAACTTTCAGGACCAATCAAAGCCCAGCCAAGAGCATTCTCTTGCACCTCAGCTGTGCAGCCCAGCCTCTCCCAGAGTGAGCCCTCCTCATCCTTCCACTCTTTCTCTCTCCCGTTGTTAGTGGCAGCAGAGGGATGATCGATGCCTTTGGTGTCAGGGCATGACAATAGCTGTGTGTTCTGGCCATGATATTGACAGCTCTGCTGCTTTTCTTGTGTTGTCTCTGCTTCATTTGTGAAAAGTACCACAATTATCCCCTGGTAGTCATTTCGGGAATGGCAACAGCTTGAAAAGAAAGCACAATGGGTACACCTGATTGAAAGAAAACACTTTAAATATTGAACCATTTTTTCTAAATGGTTCAATATTTCCAGTTTTGTTCAATTTTCTATCTGCCTCAGCACTTAGCATGTGCACAGCCGTTTTGTATGAGCCTTAACAATGGACATTTTACATCGAGGGCATTCAGAGCAGCAAAAATGAAGCAAGGTTCATCCTCCACACCCCTTCTCACTGTGCTGCATCTCTCCTTCCCTGTGCTCTCAGGCAATTACTAAACCCTTAAATCTTTCTTTTCCCCCCATCCATGCAGTTCTGCCCAGCCTAATTGTCAGTCTGTCTTTCATTAAGCCAACTGCAGACTTTTGATCTACTCCTTTGGAAGAGCTTTTGTGCTCAGCATTTGAACGAACCAGTCCCCTGTTTACAAGATTTACATCAAAATAAGGTTTCTGGAAAAGAAAATGCAGCTTAGCAAAATAAAAAATTGTGCAAAGCCCCGAGAGAACTAATTCATCTGCATCTCAGCAATAATAGTAATAATAAAAAATAGCATGAGACAGGCTGGCTTGGCAGCGTGGAGCTGCGGTAGGGATGGGGTGTTTTCTGTTCTCCAGTTTTTGGGTGCCTGTTGAAACAGCTGCAAGTCTGTAGGATCAAGGTGCTGCACCCCTGTGCCTCTTTTTATTTGGAAAATGTGTCACCCTGATACCAGCTCTGTGGGCTTTGTACTTAGGGAACTGCCAGGAGCCCTGAGCTGGAGGAAGCTCCTCGGGCAGGAGGTTCCCAGCCCTGCCCTGTGATAACTCTGCTCCCTGGGGATGTGTTCAGCTCTGGAATGAGGAAGAGCTCCTCGTGCCCTTGTTCTAGACACGCACCCTGTCACTTAGGGAAAAATCAATTTAGGAGCTGACAAAAGCTGAAGAGAACTGCAGCAGTTAATTAATAGCCCCGTGTCTCGCACAGTTGGCTCCAACAGCAGACTCCAGTGTCGGAGCTAATTGGGAAGTCAGGCCAGATCCTGTCCTGCAGAACAAGTTCATGTTAATAAGTGATTTCTGTATTCAAGGGTAGTTTTTATTCAATTCCTAGTACTTTATTTTGACTAGCAAGTCAAATATTCTTGAAGTATCAAAACAATCTTTGTAGCTGTGTAAGAGGAGCGTGGCGATGTCATTAAAACCGAGCCCAGCTCCATCTGGATGCTGGCAAAACAACTTCAAAAGTATCCCAGTCCCTCCAGGGGAAGGCAGCTGTGCTCTCTCAGGATGAAAGGATCCACAGGAGAATAGTTTAAAGGGATCCTGCCTGGAATCCTGCCTGGGGATCCTGCCTGGCACCAGCCTGAGAATCTGAGGGTAGATTTTGGAGAGCCTGTAAGGGCTGGGGGCAGCCCCTGAGGTCACACAGAGCTGGATGTTGCCTCTGGGAAGGAGAGTGGGAGCAGCAATATTCTGTGCAGAGGATTTGGGTTTGGTGTTCTCCCACGTGGAGCGGTAAAATGGAGGGAAATGCTTGTTTTCAGACCATGGAGGTCTTCAGTACTGGATGCTGTGGAGGACCATGAATGGGAAGGGAAGGCATGGGGGCTGTCCTTGGGTGGCAGATAAATTCCTGACACTTTACCAGAGCTGGAAGTACAGAGAGTGGGAAATGTCACTCTGCAAATACATACTTTTTGTTTTTTCTCCATACATCCACTCCTGCTGTTGTTGCAAGCAGGAGTGACAGGACTCAGTTTACCTCAATTTTTAATTTTTTTTTTTGTTAAAGTAAAGTTGTGAAAATGGGACTAATGATGAGAGACAAGGAAATTCTGGAGGAGTCTATGGAGAGTCCTTGTTACATCATTCAAGGCTGTGTCACTCGGGGTTTGACAGAGCAGCCAAGTAGAATAAAAAAATTAATTTTATATTGGATTATGGAGATTGGGATTCCCTGCATTCCCTCCTTGTTTTGGGATTTATGCTTGGTTTTCTTCCTGGAGTGTCCCTTGGGTTTAAGGAAGAGCAGAGCTGTTATTTAGTGGCTTTTCTTGCCCCAGTAGAGAAAAGGAATGTCAGACAGGTTAATTCAACAGTCTTGTGGGATGAGACTCTTCACTGAAAAACTGTTAAGGAATTTGGGCTTAAATTTCCTCATCTGGTTACATTCCTGTATCCTTATAGAGCTCAGCAGGCACCTCTGGGATCCCTCTCCCACACCAACTGCAGACAAACATGTCTTTACATGTCTTTAATTTTGGGGTTAGGCATTGAAAGGAGGTCAGGATGGAGAGTGTTACAGGTCAAAAAAACCTTTGTTTATGAGGCAGTGGAGCAAAACTTCAGAGGTGAGAGGAGTCAATGCAGAATTTACATTTCCCCCAATATTTATCTTGCCACTGTTAAACCTTGTTCATCAGCTATGAACAGTTGTGCAGTTCTGCCAGAAGGTCACTGTGCAGTGAATGTGCAACACAAACTATTTCTGCATATTAACAAAAAAAAAAAAAAGAAAGTAGAGAGAGAGAGAGAGAGATTTTTCTTTTTTGCATGCAATTTTTAAGAAGCAGAGAGCAAAGAGCCATAAAGTTTCCTTTTATAGATGGAGGAGACAGCAGCGGAATGCGCTAAAGTGAGCGAGGAAAACCCAAGGTGACACATAATTTTAGTGATAATAAGCAGTGGCAAAACTCCTCTTGTTAAAGACCTAAGGCAAAACTGTGCAGCATGTGTGGATTCTGGAGCTGAGAACCACAGGGAGGGAAGGGAGACGGGGTGAGACACCTTGAGCAGGATTCAAAGAGCCAGGCTTTAATTTTAGGGATGAAGAATTTGAATATCTCTGCTAAGCAGTGTATGAATAATGCCTGTTCCAGGGGGATGAGCTGTTCTGCTCCTCAGGTTCACACAGTGGGAATTCTCTGGCTAAGGTGAGGCTGCTGCTGAGGCTGGGCTGGGCTGCAGCCCCTGGCACAAGGTTCTCCAGCTCATGGCCCCTGAGCATCCCTGCTTCTCACAGCCTGTGTGAGCCCTTGGAGGCAATTTCCAGTATTGGGAAGGCTGGCAGGGAGCTGCTGGCTGTGAGTGCAGCACTGAAGGGCTGGAGTCCTGCTTAGGTGCTGCTTTTTGGGTCCAGACAGAAACAGGTCTTGAGGGGCCAGTCCAGCCAAATTATCCTCCAGGCTTCTGGAGACAGAATCTGCCACGTCTCATCCTGAAACCTTGCAGCCTGTGGATTAGGGGAGAAGCTGGGTCAGAATTGGAGCTGACAGGTAGAAGGCATTCAGAGTGAGGTGTTTTTTTAGCAGGTCTGTGTCCCACCTCAGCCTCGTTTGGCAGAAATGCCCACTGAAACCTCAGTTGTGGAGTATGAAGAGACAGAATTTCTTTGTTTTTACAGGGGTGAAGCATCACAATTCCCACCTTGTGCTCAGCTCCAGGGGTGCAGTCTCTGGGGCTGGGGGCTGTTGGTGGAGTGTAATGTAATCCCCCCCTGCTCCAAACACATCAGCTTGCTGGGAGCACAGAGCCCTGGCTGCTTCGTGCTGCAATCCTCACCAGCTTCCCTTCACTCACTGTAAATTCTCCAGACTGAACATTTCCAGAGGGACCAGGGCTCCTTCCACAGGGCTCTCTGCAGATGCTGATTCCTGGTGGCAGCTCTGTCTGCAGATAATTGCCCAACACCTATCTTGGCAGCACTTTCTAGAGAAGAATTAATAAAGCCTAATAAGGCACTTAGAGAGTCTTGCAGCTCTGCTGGCTGCCTGCTCCCCGAGGGGTGGTACAGCAGGATATCGAGTGTCTGCTCCTCCCAGGGCTGCTGGGTGCACTCCCTGAGCTGCTCCTCTGGCCATGGCACTCCTGGGAGCTGCTCTGGGAGCAGGTGCTGCAGGGGTGGCCCACAGCAGGGCTTGCCAGTGAGCTCCAGGTGTGTTTGTTGGATCCAGTTCCGTGGAAAATAGACCTAAAAGCTCTGTGTGGCTGCTGCATGGGGAGGGATTGGCAGTTTTACCATCTCTGTGCCTGCTCTCCTGGTCCTGAGACAGTGCAGGATGCTGTGCTGAGGCTTTGGGTCATGATTCCAAATCTGGTTCCTTTCTGCTTTGTGCATTAGTGCACAGGATCCTGCAGTGCCCTTCAGGAGAGGCAGGAAGATGTTGGTGATGCCCTTAATAACTCACCTGCACAGAAATCACCACCTCTAATGTGTGAGACAGGTACTTGAGCACCAAACAGCTGCTCCCAGGTGCTGCCTGTGGTGTGGTTTCCTCCCTGGAGCTCAGGGTGCTCGGGGAGGGAGAGGGGCTGTGCTCAGCACTCAGTCCCATCAGGGTGATCCTCGTTCAGCTCCGTGGCTGCAGAGAAACTGGTGATGGTGCCTTGGAGGGGCTCCCTGGAGCAGAGGCTAGACAGAGTTAGGAGAATAAAGTGGGTTTTTATTAAAGGCCTTCAATAGATACACCCTGGGCAGCCAAAGCCTCCCAGAGGCTGCACCCAGGATGGACAATGGTCATGAGTTTTTCAGACAATTATCAGTTTGGTCCATTTACATATCAGGGGTTAATCCTCCAATTACAGCTTCAGGTAATGAAGTCAAATACCCCAGTTTGCTCCTCTCCCCCAGTTCAGTTTTGTTTGTAGTTTTGGGGCCTGAGGCTGTGAGGTGTCCTTGGATCTCAGGCCTGGAAGGATTGTTCTGTCTGACCACAACGTGAAGACAGTTAACTAACACTTTATATGGAGTTTAGATTTATGCACTAATGCAGCACAGGACTTGAGAAATATAAAGGCTAAAACTTTAAATATAAACTTTATATCAGAGACACTGCCCATTGCTCAGAGCAGGGTCTCCAGCTGTGCAGGTGTAACTCTTGTGTTCACCTCCCATCAGGTGTGTCCATGCCCAGGAGCATTTCAGACTCGCTGTCACAGCCCTGTGAGGCTGCTGGGGCAGGACCTGGCTCCTTCTGGGGGGGCAGAAATGGATGGGGCAGCAGGGCATGACCTGAGACTTCCCAGAGGGCAGGGGAAAGGAGACAGGCTGGACTGACAGCTCCTGCCAAGGGGGAGCAGGACAGGGAGATCAGTCACTCCCAAATCCATTCCTGCACCTCTGTCTCATCCAGCTGGATCAAAGCAAGGCTTCCTGGCCCAGACTTTGGCTCTGAATTTCTGATGTTAAGCTGCTTTATAGCAAGTCTGTGAAGGTAAGTAGAAGGCAGCAAGAAGGGGCATCCTGCTGACCAGCAGCTGCTGAGCCCTCAGCTGGCTGCAGAGCCTGCCCTGTCCCTGCCTGCCAGGACGTGGGTATAAATAGCCATGGAGCTGAGGGGATGAGTGGGCTGTACAATGAACCTCAGCACTCTCAGAGCCAAAAATACCTGCAGGAATGATGGGCAGTTTGAATGACATTCCCAGAACGCTGCTAGTGGCAAAAAATTGCTGCCACGTTGAGCAGAGTCCCTGTCACAGAGTGACTCATCCTGTCCTGCCTGTGTGAGCCTCACACCCTGAGCCCAGTGCTGGGCCACGGAGCTGCACTGTGCATTCCCTGCTCCCTGCACAGCTCTGCCCAAGGAGGGACAGGGAGCAGCACACAAAAGGGTTCCAGAGTTTCATGGCATCCTCAGCCCCGCAGCTCAGCTTTCAGGTCAATGTTATTTTCCTTTTCCATTTTGCAGAATGACAGGAGGACTGATTGTGCTCACCTTGGCAAGGCAGCGAATCCTCCCTTTGTTGCTGGATAATAAGGGACAATAATTCTCAGAGAGTGAGCAGGAGACAGAGTTTTTGTGAAATGCTCCCATTTTGTATATAAACCTGTCTCTATTTTTCAATCCTAAATGGCCCTTGAATTGAAATCCCAGTGTCAGAGCTGTCTCCATTCAGTGTGAAAGCTGCAAAGAAATGAAAACTGTCCCGAGCTGCTCAGCCTCTGGAGAGGGGATGTGTTTCTCAATGGATGTCTGTAACTATGTCTTTCTGTGAAACTGCAGGGATTTTACGTTTTTGATGTTGGGACAAAGGGTACTGAGCTCATCCTCTGGCTCCATCACTGCCCTGTGTGGCTTTGGGCACTGTCTGTGTAACCTGTAACAGCTGTGGGATCGGTGCCCACTCCCCTGGCAGGGTCCTGGATGCTGCCCTGGGGGCTCTGGGTGACCTGCCCATAGGTGGGTAAGTGCAGCCCCTGCAGCTGGATGGCCCTGGGCAGACAATGGGCTGTTCCTCCCCTCTCTTTGCTTGGATCCTGGCTCCTCTTGGCTGTTTCTTGGATATGGGAGCTGAGATTCCAGCACAACCTCAGGAATGGGCTGTTAAATGAGGTGTGTGTAACAGGTTCTCCTGATGCTGGCAGGGGTGGCAGGGCTGGGGGGTGGCTGGCACCACAGGGCTGAGCTGTGCTACAAACAAACAGTGCAGTCCAGAGCTCCTTTCCAACACAGATTCCGAGAGCGTTCTCCAAAAATCCTGAATCGAAAGTAAGGATGGAAATTTCCATCTGTCTTGCAAGGAGGGAGTGCCCAGCTAGAACTGCCTTTTTGAAACTCCATCCAGTGGAATCTCAATATTCTGTTTATTTTCCTCTGTTTGGAGTAGTGAAATGCTCCTTTGCTCGTGCCTGTACCTCTGCCTGAGTTCAGGGAGCAAAACCAGCACCGTGTCCCTGCCTGCTCCCAACCTTTGGATCCTCCAGACATATATTAGTAGTTGCATGACTCAATTGTATGAGTTGTTGCATTAAATTACATGGTGCTAGTCAGAAAGAATGCTAATTTCGCTTCCCTACAACTGTGTTCAACTTAATTTTTAATCAGATCTGACAGCAAAAATTTAAATCAAGTGCTGCATCTTGGCTCTGAGAGGGCCGGGTGCATCATGAACGCACCAAAGCGATCAGGACAGTTTGCAACACTGATACTCACTAGATGTAGGCTGCCTGCTGTGTGGGAGGCAGAAATTATCCCTTTTCTCCCACCAGGCTTCAGGGGGGAGCAGCTGTGCCGAGCTCTGGGGCTGGGAAGGCAGAACCAGGGATGTTCAGGGCTCCAGACCCCAGCGGACACAGCAGGGGCTGCTGACACAGTGCTGGCAGCAAACATAAAGCAAAAGTAGATTGGAAACCAGGCTTCAATCTTTGTCATTTTCCTCGTAACTTGAACAGTGCTGCAGGCCGGGGAGGGAGGAACCAAAAGCAATTTGCAGCCCAGAGCGAGTGTGTAACTGCGGGAACAGGAGGCCACGGGGAGCTCCCTGGGCAGTTCCAGCATCACTGAGCTTCTCCAGGTGCAGGAGCATCTCCCAAGGAGCCAGGGAGCAGCCTGGTGTCTGCTCAGCACTTCCTGCTCTGCCTTCAGGAGATCAGGTGCTGGAGATAAAGAATGACTGATTAATTAGGAGTGGTTGGCTAATTAAAGACAAAATAAACCACTAAACCCCTAGCAAGCCAGTGGCCTGTTAATCATAGTAATGTTCTGGGGGGAATTCAGGGAGAAAAATCCCAACAGAAACACTACACTGCTCTTCCTTTCCTTCTTTGTTGAGATCATGGCATTTAAAGTGTGTTAATCTGCTGAAAATACCCAGGGCCACTTGTCCAGCTGCATGGGTAGGGGCAGATGTGGCCTGGTGCTCTGGGTTTCTGTCTTTGTTCCATCAGCAGGCAGGAAAGGGTTTTCCCTTTCTGGGAGCAGCCTGCATCACTGCGTGTCTTCTAAAAGAAAAAGCAAGGTCTGTATAAATTCATAATGGCTGCAGTAATCTTTCTTCCTGGTGAAAAGCTGGTATTAATCAGGAGTGTCACAAACTATGAATTTTATTGTGGTGATATTCATTATATGTGATGTACAGAGGGAAAACGTGATGCAGAAAGTGCAATGAATTGCATTTGTTGCAATGACTAGAGCTAAGTGGAAATAAATTAGGCGTGATGTGTTTTAGGAGGTTCTGTGTTCTGTAGCAGGTATAAAAAATTGTCCAAAAATGTTGATATATAAAAGATTTCTAAGGTGCAAACAGAGCTACAAACACAGCAAAAGAAAAATAAATTCATTTTGATGCACACAGACATATCCTTTGCTGTGCACTTAACAGAGGGCTGCAGAAAGCAAATATTCTTTCTATTCTAGAAATTTCCAGAACCAGGGTAATTGCTACCTGTGGTTGCTGTGGGAACCAGAACTTTCTGATTCCAGATTTTAAGAGTACGGAGTCTCAGCCAAATGTGCCATGTCAGGGTGACTGCTGCCACAATAAAGAAAATCAGGCAGTCTGTGGTTAACATAAACACATTGGGAAAAGAGGATTTTGTCAGAGTAGAGACTTGGCTGGTGTTTTTTAT
The DNA here is from genome assembly GCA_013399945.1 of Ploceus nigricollis. Taxonomy (NCBI): domain Eukaryota; kingdom Metazoa; phylum Chordata; class Aves; order Passeriformes; family Ploceidae; genus Ploceus; species Ploceus nigricollis. The sequence continues at coordinate 212,064 of VXBC01000199.1, read as the reverse complement.
CTGGAGAGAGCCTGGGGTTTGGCAGCTGGATGGAGCCACAGGCTTTGTTCAGAGGCAGGGCTGTTTCACCCCAAATTGCCTTTTTTGTCCTGGAAAGAGGGAGAGGAGCCAGGGGCAGCACGGTGGAGGAGCAGATCCCTCCAGAAGAGCAGAACCATCCCACAGCCCAGCCTGTGGGATGCATGGTTCAGAAGGTCACAAAACTCTTAGTTACAAGACCTTTTAAGGATTTATTGACTAATAAAATACTGCCAACAAGGATATTTATGTTTTTGACCCAATCCTGAAATATTTATTCTTATGGATCCATGCTACAGTGTGAGCTTTCTTAGCCAATCATGTTATGACACACAAACCTACAGTACTGCATTCTATTTTTCTGGTTTACCTCTGTAACTGCTTTTATTTTTTTCTATATCCCAAACTCCAAAACTCTAAACCTTCTTCTTCTTAACTTAATGTGTCTCTGCTTTAAACTATAAATCCACATTCTCACTTCTAGCACCTCCATTTGGAAGCCTTTTCCAAGGTCTCAGATCAAATCCTGGGTTTAATTCTAAGCTTTGGCTTCCAGGCCCAAAGTTCTGAGAATTCCCTGCGTTTTGGATTCCAACAAACCATCACAAATACACCTCTGCCTCCAGTGTCACTGCCCTGGCAGGGTTTGATTTTTAAGGGACACTTTAAAGAGCCAGTTTGAAAACCTCAGCAAGGCAGAGGGAGAGCAGGAGGATGGGAGCAGCAGAGGCTGGGCAGCAGCTGGAATCCCCAGTAACGAGGCCCTGGTGAGAACCTCAACGTGAAATATCACCTGAACTCAGAGTGAAGGAAAGGAGGCTCCAGCTTGGATCCATCTGCAGAGAAATTTTATTGATTGTGTGAAACCCTTCAGGCAATTCTGCTCGCACCTGCGAGGGAGGATTTGGGGTTGTTGCCCAGGATGCCATTGTTTCCTGGCTGCCACGCTGCCTGGAATAATCCTTCTGATTTCCTTTGTGCAGTGCTGCAAGCTGCTGGAATAATCACTTTAAAATTCATGTTTCTAGAAGCAGCTGGAAGGAGCAGAGCTGTTCAGCTAAACCCAGTGCTCCTTGCAGCCATGATGCATTTCCTGCTTCTTTAAGCTCTGCTCAGAGTTTGCTGTGTTGGCACATTTAGGCTGGGTTTTAGCAACTGGCACTTCAGGAGACCTCAAATATTCCTGTGTAAAAACTTATTCTAGCGAGTACACAGCGCCTTGTGCTTCTTCATTCTCAAAAGGTGTTGCTAAGTGCAGTAGGAATAACAATTATTGTGCACAAATATGAGAAATTAGAGGGAACCCTTGAAACTCCAGCACAGCAGCTAAGTGACATTTAAAGGAGAAGTGAAGAGGGTCCTGTGTCAGCACAGTGAGTCGTGATGCTCAGGAATAAATTTGGAAATAAATAAATAAATAAATTTGGAAAAAAAAAATTAATAAATACCATGTGTTATTTTCTGTTCTGTGTAAGCAAGGGTTAAAAAGTGCAGCACAGCTGTTAAATTTGGGGGTTATTGCTTGCAGAGCTTTGCCAGAGATGGTTTATAGAGCCCATGGAACTAAAAAAAACGGACTGTTTGATATTTCCTTCTGTTCCTTCTGTTCTGTTCAAGTCTCTCAAGTGCCTGCACTGGCAAATCACTTCAGTGCAGCCAGAGGTTTCCAGGGAACTCGGGGCTGTTGGCTGGGGTGTGCACATCTGGCATGGGCTGGGAGTGTGTGCACATCTGGCACGGGCTGGGTGTGTGTGCACATCTGGTGCTGAGGGATGTGTGTGCACATCTGTCACTGAGGGGTGTGTGCACATCTGGCACTGAGGGCTGGTGTGGGCACATCTGTCACTGAGGGGTGTGGGCACATCTGGCACTGGGGGCTGGTGTGTGCACAGCTGGCACTGAGGGCTGGGCTCTCTCTGGGCCCTGCTGGAATTGCTTCTCTGAGCTGCTGGTTTAGGAACCAGATAAGAATCCTGTTCCCACCTGTAGGGCAATGCCTTGTACTGGATTGAACAGGAAGATTTTAGGCTTGTAAGTTCATAAACAGGCAATGGAAATACCCAGTGCCTCAGCCATACATCATTGTTTGCATAAAGAGCAGGAGTTATTCTCCTAAAAAAGCAATTTCTGTGCTCAGCCCCCTGCTAGGCAAAGGGGGCTTTTACTCACTCTGAATAAATGTTCTCATTTTAAAAGGAAATAAATCCATGAATTTTTATTATTATTTTGAACGATCTTATAGCACAATTAAAATACTGGGTTTTGTGTAATCTTGTTCGGAAGCTGAGGACTGTTTGCAGAGTAAAGGAATTTGCAGAGTAAAGGAATTTACAGAGTAAAGGAACAAGCTTGCTGTTGTTGTCATTTGAGGATTCTCCTTTCCAGGGAAGGAACAAACCTGCCCCTGCACTGGAAATGGAAAGTAAAGATTTATCCTGAGCCTGGAAGTCAGAAAAGTTGAATCAAAATGGCTTTTTCACTTTGAACATCATTACTGCAGAATTTTAAGAAAATCAAACTCGATGTTTCCTTAAACACTTTCATTAAACACTTTTCTTAAAAACAAGGTTTGGGCCAAAGCAAATGGAACCAGCTTGGGACTGGAAATCTGGTTTGGATTTTAAACCCGTGATAGTACAATACTTTCCAAATTCCAATTAACTAGATTATTTTTCTTTGCCTTTTTTCTCCATAAGCCTCTATTCTTTATGCATTTTTAATAAGCTTTATCCTGGGAAAACATGAGGGTGCTGACTGCAAGTGAAAAGAATAAAAGCAGTTGCTGGATCACTCTGAAAATCTGAGGAGTGCTGGCAAGCTTGGAAGGTGAAGTAAAGCAATGAGGAAATCTGAGCTCTGGTTTTATTAGAAACTGTGAATGGAGATAAAACCTTTCACAAAGCCTGCTTAGCTGGAAGAAAAAAATGCAGAGTAACAGCAGCAGATAAACCTGTGACAGGGCTCACACCTGTGCTGACAGCAGAATCAGTGGCAGGAGACCTCACTGTTCTTTTTCTCTCCCAAAATCTCAGAGCTCTGAGTTTGGGACTGGGTGGTCCCCCCTGAGGAGGAGGGGAGGATGGCCCAGGTCAGTGTGAAACACACAGAGGAGAAATCCCTCCCAAAGCCAGATGTTTAAGGAGAAAGCAGTGATAGAGACGATGCTTCCAGAATGTATCATTTGCATTTCTGTTTTCCTTTAAGGAGAATAGATGGGCCTGGGGTGCCCAGCAGATGGGTTTGTCTCCAGTCTGTGTTCTGGGGGCTGCTGGGAGCATGGCAGGGAGGCACTGGGAGCAGAGCAGAGGTGGCTGTCGGGGCACTGAGCCCACCCCTCCCCTTCCCACCGGGCTCTGCATCCATGGGGATTGCTGGGCTGGAGCCCAGGAGATGGGGTGAGGGGTGAGCCCCATTTGATGCCTTTCTGGGACTACCTAAAAACAGAGGCCAGACAAAATTAAGGGAATAAAAAGCAGTTCTATTTATTGAAGGGCCTCCAGGGACATTTAGGGCAGACAAAGCCTCCCCAGGGGCTACACCCAAAATGGACCATGGCTCACAGGTTTTCACACTTTTATAAGTTTGGGCCATTTGCATATTGGGGGTTCATCTTCCAATTACAGCTTCAGCTAATGAAGTCATTTACCCCAAGTTTGCTCCCCCAACTCACTTTTGTTCCCATCTCTCAGGGCCTGAGGCAGTGAGGTGTCCTTGATTGCCAGGCCTGGAGAGGAATTGTTGTGTCTGCCCCAAATGGGGAAGCAGCAGCTCACACTGTGTGTGGAGTTTGGAGTTCTACACTAAAGAACTGCAGGATTACAAACAGATGAAGAATATAAAAGCTGAAATCCTGAGGCCTCATTCCCAGGATGGGAGAGGAGCAGGACTGCCCGGGAGGGCTGTGGGGACAGACAGCTCTCTCAGGCTGCCCAGTGCTTGCTGCCTGTGTTCCTTCCCACCTGTTCATGTTTTGTAAACACTAAGAAATAATATTTAGTTCTTTAAATGAAACAGACTCCTGATTTGAGACTAATCACTTGCAGTGGGTGGCTGGAGCCTGCAGAGCTGGTGCTGGGTGTTTGCTGTTCCCTGGCATTGCCAGGTGCCTTCCCTTGACTGAAATGACACAAGCCCAGAAGTTTCCCCTGAATTGTGAATTGTGTCTGCTGTTTGCTGCTGCTCCCTTTCAGTGCCTGCTGTCCTGAGGGCACCACAACCTCTGGCCAAAGGTGGGGTGCTGGAGCCAGCCCCCATGGTCAGCAGCTGGGGCAGGTGCTGGAGCTGCTGGGCTTCCATCTGTGATGGAGGAGTAATGCCATGCTTGACTCTCACAATTAAAAGGCAAATATCATGTGTATATGTTAGGAGAAGGTTTATAGATTTATAGTTATGTTTTAGCCCTTGTGCTGTTATCAGGGGTGCCCTGGGTTTGGGACATTTGGGAGTTGCCATTACCATGGGAACAGCTGACCTCAAATCAAGATTTTGAAAAGTGATCACCACCACAGCCAAGGAGGAGTCGATGGACAGAACTTTGGGAGGGGCCAAAGGGTTAAAAGGTGAAACCTCCACTGTGTGGAGAAAATCCTCTGCTCCCAGCACTGTAATATTTTCTCTGTTCAGTCTTCTGTTGTATTTTTGATAAGGTTTTAATAAACCTATTAAATTTTTCAGAGTGGGTGTCACTTCTCACACATGGATGGGTGCAGGGTGCTGGAGGTGAGTCCTGCTCACCTCCTTGGTGGTCCCAGGACTTCCCCAGCCCCAGGCATGGGAGCAGCCTCCCTGGAAAAGCTGCAGCCCAGCCCTCTCCCCGTCAGAACTAATCAGCATCACAGCAGCTAATGGGGAGCACAAAACCTATTTAACAGCTACATTTACCACTTGGCTGATTCCATTACGTCGTGTAATAACCAGGTGTCACATTTCCTCTCCAAATGCCGATTTTAATGCTTTCCTGGCCTGCTGGGCTCAGCCCTGTGACAGGGTCCTCCCCCTGTCCTTCTTCTGCCCCAGGATCCAGCAGTGGCCAGGAGGAGAGGGGACCTGGGGGTGGCAGTGGCTGCGTGGATCAGGAGGGTGCTTGGGTGGGTGCTCCAGAGCTGGGGATGCATTGGCTGAGCTGGATGTGATGCTGCCAGCCCTGAGTCCTGACAGTCCCAGGGAGCTGATGGAGGAGGTTCTGAAGTCTCTCAGGTTTCCAAGGCTTTCCCTGGGCCTGCTCCACGTGCTGATGGCCTCAGCTCCCCATGGCAAAGGCTTCCTTGGAAGGGAGCAGCCCCTCTGTGATTTCTGAGGTCTGAGGGCTGAGCACATTTGGTTTAAGTGTCTGTGTAGCCACTGAATGATGCACGATCCCCTGGGAACAGGAATGCAGTTCATCTGCATTTGCTGTTTTCAAGGGGACACCTGTCCCCACCTTCCCCCCCGTCACAAACTGTGGCTCTCTGCCTGCTCTGCCAACCCGACAGGGACAGGGACGTGGCAGCTGAGGCCACCCAGAGGGGTGCACGGGGCTGGCTTGGTGTCTCCCCATGCAGTGCTGCCCTTCCCACCAGGGCTCCAGGACTCTGGAATCACCTGGAACATGAGTTCCTGTTTTGCAGTAATTCTTGTTTGAGAGCAGATATTTTTGCAAGGATTCAGGTGCTTAGTGAAAAGTAAATATCATCGGGGCTGCTCACCTGGCTTCCCCCTGGGGCTGCGTCAGGAGCCACTGCACACAAGCCCCAAAGAACAACACACATGCCAAACAAGTTCTGCTGTAGGATTGGAATAGACTAAAGTGAGATTTTTAAATCCCAGGCAGAGCTTCCAGTGTGCTGGATTTCTCCCAAGGTGAGAACAATGTTTTTTCAGCAACCCAAATGACATAACTCCTTGAGCTTCATCTCTTCCCTGTACTTATGAAGCTGGAATTCCTGTCCTGGCTTTTGCTTTTCTTCTGTTTTCCCTTCCCTTTGGGCCCTGAAATCTCACAGATCTCTACTTGTCTTAGTAAGTGTATCCAGAATTAGAAGAAAACCTTATCTTCAGGCCTTGCTGACACTTTCTGTTCTTGGTACACAAGTGCTACAAAAAAGCCCGTGAGTTTGCAGCTTGCACTCGAGCTGTCTCAGAGGGATCTGAAGTTCCTGGGAGTTCTGAAGCTCCTTTCTAGGAGCCTTAAGTCAAGCATCAAAGATCAGTTGTCATTTTTACTCTCTTGTTTGTGTTCGTGCTCTGGTACGTGTTACCCGTGATGGTTTTTATCTGTAGCTACAGTTTTACAGAACAAGATTAAGGATGTAATTGCCTCTTTTGATTCTTAACGAGATCAAATAGAGTGACAGGAACACCAGTAAAAGGTTTGGTAAACTGCTCAGCTTTGGGAGCAGGTGTGTGCCTGCCTCTCACAGCTGAAGGGCTGGGGCACCTCGGGGGATGCTCTGCTGGAAAGGAGAGGCTGCAGCCCCAGGAGCTGCTGCTCAAACACCACTTTGGGCAGAGCAGGGCTTCCTTCCCATGTGTGTTTGATGGGTTGGTGTCTAGGTTTGGAAAGCCAGGTGTGTGCTAAGGCAGGCAGGAGCCTCCCCAGAAATGGAAAAATGCAACCCCCCTCTCTCTGAATTGNGGATTGGGTGTGGGAGAGATAAGGAAAAACTGCCCAATGAACAGGAGACAGCTGCACACAGATGGGGAACAGAATCCATCCCGCCTGGCAGTCTGGGACAGCTGGAGACTGCAGGAGCACAGAAAAGCTGGAACAACCAATGGCTCAGCAGAGCCCAGGGAGATGATCTCCAGGGGGGGTGGCCTGGGGACAGCCCCTGTCTTTTGGGACTGGTGAGGCCTGATGGACACTGGCCACAGTGGTGGTGCCACCATCCAGCTGTGCTCTGTCCGCTGCTCTGGGTGCCTGTGATGCCTTTTTGGGGCTTACCTGGAAACAGAGGCCAGACAAAGGTAAAAGATAAAAGCAGATATATTTAATGAAGGGCCTTCAGGTACATTAAGCCTCCCAAGGGGCTACACTCAAAATGGAAGATGGTCACGANTTACAGCTTCAGGTAATGCAGTCAGATACCCCCAGTTTGCTGCCCCCAATTCACTTTTGTTTATGCTTTTCAGGGCCTGAGGCTGTGGGGTGTCCTTGGATCTCAGGCCTGGAGGAATTGTTTTGTCTGACCACAACGTGAAGACAGTTAACTACACTTTATATGGAGTTTAGAGTTATGCACTAATGCAGTACAGGATCTGAAAAATATAAAAGCTAAAATCCTAAGGCATCAGGGAGCCCTCATGCTGCCCTGTGATGTGGCCTCGTGTTCTGTGTGATCCTCTGGTTCTGCTGTTGAGAACATCAGTGGTTAAATACAGGACCCCTCCATTAGTCTGTGAGGAAAGGAGAGTTTGAGGAGAATTCAGCTCACATGAGGCAGAGAAGCCCAGAGCTGGCAGCACAGCTGTGGAAGGATGTCCATGCCATGGCCATGGCCAGAGCATGGGATTGCTGGACATGGATCCTCTGGAGAGGGACAGGAGGATTGAGGGTAGTAGCAAGGATAAAAAATGCAGTTTAGCATTTGGGGTTCTGGAAAAAAAATCTCTTTGGGTCCTCTTAATTTGCTTTGTGTATGTGCTGTCGTGAACTCCACGTGAAGGTACTGACAAACAGTCAGGAGGAATGCAACCAAAGTATCACGTTTGGCACACCCTGAACACAGATATTCAAATAAACAGAAGAGGAGGAGTGTGATGAATGGAGGTGGAAGGAAGCGTTCTGGCTGCAGGTGCAGAAATAAAGAGAAGGGAAATCACAGCATTTTGTTTTCCTCTTTGAATTCTCCTTTGCTTCTCTGAGATATGGGAGTGATTAGTCTTTGAGAAAGAAAAACCTTCCCCTCAGTGACCTTATGGATTTAAGATCTATTTCTAAACCAAATTTTCATAAAAAACCTGCCACACACAATCTCCAGATTAAACCTCATTTTATTTTCAGACAGACATGACCTTTCCCAGCTTTGGATATTAAATATCACAAAACCTGCTGCAATTTAAGCTGAGGATTTTCCATTCAAATAAATGTAACTTAAAAGCAAAAGTAACTTCTCTGCAGAACATAGGGGACCACAGGGCTGGGAGGGGGGAAGCACTTCCCCCTCTCCCAAGGAGGCTCTCACAGTCCCTGCCCTGCAGTGGGCTCTGCACCCCTCCCCAGCCTCCTCAGGGTGAAAGAAGCAGTTTGCTCTGCTGTCAGTCCCTGTGGACACCGTTGGGAAGGGGAGAAGGCATCCAGGGAATCCTTCCCAGTGCCATCACAGGGGCATCAGCAGAGCCTGGATGGACAGGCAGCCACTGTGCAAAGAGGGAAGGGAAAACACCACCTGGTGTGAGAAGGCTGGGTTTGCTCTGCTCATCCTCACCAAAAGATGCATCATTATCAGGGGAATATGCACCCACATCAGCAGATTCTGCCTCTCCCTGCTGGAGAGCGTGTTCTCAGCTGTAAGCCAAAGTTTGGCTAATTTGCAAAAAACTTTAAACTTCAGCAGGGTTTTTCTCTCCTCCCCTTTCAGCTGGAAACGCTGTTCAGGTAACAAATGTTTTGTGACAACAAATCAATGCTGTTCTCTGGAACAGAATTTCCTTGACTTGCTCAGCTTTGGTCTCTGTCAGTGCCTGAGCTCTCAGGGCTGAAAGGAGGGGTCTGAACTGAACCAGAGTCATCCTCAGGAGGAAGGTAAAGCCCCCAGAGGAAAGGGCAGTTTGGATGGACATGAATGATAAACATGGAAGCAGTGCTGGCCAAAGCTGGGGTGAAGAAAATAATTTTGGTTTGAGCTGGAGGGTAATTTTGGAAGCTTTGCTCCGTCGCTTGGGGTGTTTTTGGTCTTGCATTTGGAATTTCATGAGGATTAAATGGCTCCTCTGATTTCCAGTACTCCTGCTTCAATATCTGGACCCTCAATATCTCTCCAAAGAGGAGCTGTTGCACTTTTGGCATAGGTGCAGAGTTACAGCGTTGTCAGGAAAAGGAGGTGGAAAGAAATCCCTGCTGTGGGCAGAGCTGGGGACAGAGGGCTGATGGCAGGGAACACACCAGGTGTGGTGCTGCCATGGGTTCCTGCTGAGGGGTAAAGGCACCTCAAAGCAAGGGCTGTGCAGGGCCAAGGCCGAGGGAAGGGGCTGGCTGAGGGCTGGTGAAGGTGGGGGACTGCTCCAGTTGCAGGGAGCAGCAGGAGGGAGGGAGATGAAACGTTGAAAAGGGGGTGTGGAGCATCAAATGGAATATTTCCACCCAGCTGGGTCCATGCTGGGCTACGTGCAGGTGGAGAGCAGCACTCAGCCAGGCTCTGGTGGGGTGTGTTGGGGGATGAAGGTGGGAGGGAGGAGGGCCCTTGGTGCACCCACACCCCTGCAAACTGCAGTGGAGCCTGGAGGGACTGGACTCCCTGGCTCCTTCAGACCATCTTCCCATTTATCCAGCCCTGAGCTGGAGTCTCTGTCTGGGATTTGACACAATGCTGCTCATGCCTGCCCCATCCCACCCACGAAGCCGGTCTTCTCCCTGACACACCTCCCTGCTTCCACGCCTGCAAACCTGATTTACTGGGGTCATTCCAGCAGAAATAGTGGTGTTTGAAATCCACGGGCCCCACACTGCTCCCCTGCCCACCTCCCCTACCACCACAGCTGTGGGGGGAAGGTCTGAGCAAACCAAACCACCCTGAAAGTCCGGGAGAACCCCGAATTTCCTGATGCTGTTATTCAGGCCACACTCGCGAGTTGCCATGGAGATGTGCCGAGCGCGGGCACGGCGCTCCCGCGATGGAGTCTCACAGCCAGAGGCATCTGTTAATCTTATTTTTATCAATTTTTAAAGAGGGTACGATGGCGGTATCTTCCCTCATCTCTAGCAAAGTTTGGCATTTGCGCTCGCTGAGAGCGCGGGCTGCAGCCGCTTTGAAGGTGAACCTTAAGGAACACGGAGCTCCAGAGAGGGGAAGGGGAGCTCCGAGGGGTGGGATTTAGTGGCAGGGAGCTGCCACCTCTGACACACAGCCCCAGCTCTAACGAGGGGCACAATGACAGCCCAGCACAGGTAAAAGGAAGGAGCTCCTTTGCCTCTGCCTCGGGGGGTCATGGCTAAGCTGGGGCCTGTGGCCAGGTCAGCAGGAGGAAATGGAGCTTTTATTTATGAAACTCTGAGTCAGTGTCCCTCTGCAAGCGGATATTTAATTGGGTTTTCTTTCTTCTTGTCCTGGGTCCCTGATTCCAGCCAGTGCCCTGTTCCAGAAGGGATGGGCTGGTGGGTCCTGGGTGAGTGTCTGGCTCAGCTGGAGCATCCCAGGCTGTGCAAAAAAGGGAGATGCCTTTTTGGGGCTGCCTAAAAACAGAGACCAGACAAAATTAAGAGAAAAAAAAAATATGTTTATTGAAGGGCCTTCAGGTACATTTAGGGCAGACAAAGCCCCCCAGGGGCTACACCCAAAATGGACCATGGGTCACAGGTTTTCACACTTTTATAAGTTTGGGCCATTTGCATATTGGGGGTTCATCTTCCAATTACAGCTTCAGCTAATGAAGTCATTTACCCCAAGTTTGCTCCCCCCAACTCACTTTGGTTTAAATTTCTTGGGGCCTGAGGCAGTGAGGTGTCCTTGATTGCCAGGCCTGGAGAGGAATTGTTGTGTCTGCCCCAAATGGGAAAGCAGCAGCTCACACTGTGTGTGGAGTTTGGAGTTCTACACTAAAGAACTGCAGGGTTACAAATACATGAAGGACATAAAAGCTGAAATGCTAAAGCATCAACACGATCACCCACAGAGCTCCTCCTGCTCTGACACTGGGGAGGCAAAGGGCCTGGCTGGAGCCTGGCCATGGTCCTGCTGCCACACTGAGCTCCTGGGGGCCAGGCAGGGTGGGACCTCCACAGCAGGCGAGGGCTGGTCACCAGAATTTGTCTGGAAACACCCAGGGATGTCCAGCCAGGGTGTGCCTGTGTCCTCAGCAGAGGCTCTGAACACACAGCAGCGTTTGGAGTCCTCACACAGCAGCCACAGCAGGAGGATGGAAATGCTGAGTAGCAGCGGTGTTCTGAGGAAGAAATAATTGTTTAATACAAAGAGAATATCTGTGTTTTCCTTGTTTCCCACATGATTTTATTTAGCTAAGTGCCATCAAGTCTCAACAATGGGAACATTTCCACTTCAGCTCTGACAAAAGCCAGCCTGTCTCTCGCAGTAAATCACACTCCCTCCACTAAGGCTGTTAGAAGTCACTATAAAAATGACACAAAGAACCACACGGGGCGTGAGCCAAAACCAGCAGGGAGAGGGGAAATAAAGCAGTTTTAGCCCTTATCACCACAAAGTACACTTCCCAAAGAGATTCCCAAGAAGAATAGCCTGGACTGTCTTGCTGCAAGGCAGACAGCGATGATGAGAGGATGTTTCTGCTCATGGAGTGTCCAGATTTTCAGCATCTTGGTGGTGCTTGAGGACATCAGTGAGGCTCTGGCCTCGTTAAACTCTGCAACCATGCTGAAGTGATGTGTGGAATAAACAGACTCACAACCTGATGTAGTTATGAAGTGGGTCTGTATTGTCAGCGCTCAGGTGAGACAGCTCTCATGAGAACTTGTGCAAAAAGCTCTGGTCTGAGCCACATCTTTATTCTCAAAGGTGTTCCACGTACATTACATTGCACAACCTTTCCATGCATATTCAACCCCTGGCCCTGCCTGTCCTTGCCTCACATGGTAATTAGATCCACGGCCTTCTGAGCATGGGTTGATCATGCATTGGTGGTTGTTCACTCATTGGTGGTTGTTCATGCATTGGTGGTTGTTCACACATTGGTGGTTGATCATGCATTGGTGGTTGTTCATGCATTGGTGGTTGTTCATGCATTGGTGGTTGTTCACACATTGGTGGTTGTTCACACATTGGTGGTTGATCATGCATTGGTGGTTGTTCACACATTGGTGGTTGTTCACACATTGGTGGTCGTACGGGGTCTTGGGTGGTCTCTGAGGCTGAAGGCCGTGGTCTTCCTTATGAGTGAACTTTTGAACTTTTCTCCTTTGTGCGTGTGCGTTGGTCCCTTGGTGCTTATCTGAGTACATCTGTTGATTTTGATCATCTTGGAGACAGAGGAGTTCCTTTATCTGGGTTTCCTGCATTCCTTGGTCTTCTCCTGGTATTGTTCTTTATGGCAAGAAGCTTCAGAAATTTCCATTTTCCTCTGCCCTTTGTACCATGGCAGAGGTTTCTTAAGTAAAAGGTTAAAATTCAACACACAATTCTACAAGCTAAAATTTAAATGCTTAATTCATATTGTGAACCCCCAAAACCTCCATTTCAATGTGATGAAAGGCTGCTCTCCTGGGAGCATACCCTGACCTCCACACCCTGGCAGGTGGGCTCTGAGCCCAGGACGTGAGGGCAGCACTGATGGGATGGTCCTGGTGCCATGGAAGGTGACGTTACCAAACTAGAGAGTGATGCTCCAGCAATTAGCAAAAGCTGAACCCTAATGAGTGTTCTCCAGAATAAAATAACCTGGGGTGAGATCACCTTCCCTCCTGGGGCTGGGGAGGTGACTTTGGGCCATGTGCTGTGCCTGCTCTGCTCCTGCCCACCCCAGACTCCACCTGGGGGGACACAGTTATTTCTGTGTGTGCAGAAGTGTCTCTGGAAGCCAACAGGATTCACTCTGGAGCACATAACACAGAATTATGAGAGTTGTTTGGCTGAGTGTTAGCTAATCTTGGAGCTAAACTGAGGTTTAGCTGATATGGACACATTTTCTACATGAGTAATCTGCAAAGAAGATGCTCGACATAAATGCCACCTGATTTTGCTTGGATTTAATGCCCTTTATTTATGGCACTGTTGTACCTGTTTATTATTTTCAGTTTCTCTTCTGGCATTTTACCTCTCAGCACCTGCAGGGTTTCACCCTGCATCAGGACACCTGGGTGAGGGAGCACAGCTCCTCTGTGTCGTTCTCTGCTTGGATGTGAAAGTAAGAGAGGGAATACAGAGAAAATAGATGCCAAAAAAACTGCACCTTCCAAAAACAGTGCCACAGCTCCTCACAGTGCTGGCAGTGAGGACTCTGGGGGCAGCCACCAGCCCTGCCCTGCCCAGCAGAGAACCTGCTCTGGGTCAGTGCCAGCGTGGGCTCCCTCTCACTGCCTGTGCCTGCCCGTGTCCCAGGCCAGGGCTGTGATGCCTTAAGATTTTAGCTTTTATATTTTTCAAATCCTGTGCTGCATTAGGGTGTAACTCTGAACTCCATACAGAGTGTTAGTAAGCTCTCTTCACAGTTTGGTCAGACAGAACAATCCTTCCAGGCCTGAGGACCAAGGACACCCTCTGCCTCAGGCCCCAAAAATCATAAACAAAAGTGAATTGGGGGGAGCAAACTGGGGAATATGACTTTATTACCTGAAGCTGTAACTGGAGGATTAACCCCTGATCTGTAAATGGACCAAACTTAGATCTGTCTGAAGACCCATGACCATGGTCCAGCTTGGGTGCAGCCCCTGCCAGAGGCTCCTGACTGCCCAGGGTGTATCTATGGAAGGCCTTTAATAAATACCCACTTTATTCTCTTAACTCTGACCTCTGTTGTAGGGAGCCACTCCAAGGCATCAGCATCTGCCCCCCAGCCCTGCCTGGGACTGACCTGGCTTCCCCCAGGGTGGTCCCACTCTGCTCCAGCAGCAGCAGCAGCACAGTGCAGTGGGGAGGGGGGGCTGTAAAGAGCTGCCCAGGGTGTCCCACTGCAGCCCCAGGCCAGGCCAGCCAGGAGTTCTGGCCTCAGAGAGAATGGGGACCCATCCAGCCACCCCTTTTCCAGGCAGGAGAACGCTCTGGATTCTCCCCCGGAGTGCAGAGGTGCCTCTGCTGAGCTGTCAGAGTTTATCAGACATTATTATGCCAATTAGCCCCCACACCTTTACGAGCTGGCAGTGAATCTCTGCTGGGCAGAGGAGCTCAGCCCTTTCCCTCACATTATTGCAGAATAATCAGCCTGGTGAGCCAGTGCTGTTTAGCACACAGCTGGAGACAGTTTGGGTACAAACACCTCAGTTTGTGGCTGGTTAGGTGCCCTCCTTTGCAGGACTGGTATCAATCCTCATTCAAACTGAAGCCCCTTCCACACATGCTCCAGTGAAGTGGAATTTTTTGCAGAATAAGGTGTTATTAACCCAGATCTGCTCTTCCCAGTGAGGAACGAGCCCTGCCACTGCAACCATTCCTCACCAGTGAACCCTGTTAAACAGTGATCAGCAGAGCTGCCAGCACAGGGAAAGGCAAACCTCTGACCTTTCCAGCTCTCAGCTGCAGTGGCTTTTAAATTTTTTATTTCTCTTCACAGAATTCCAAAAAAATGATTTTTACAGCTCTTCTCATCAGGTCATCATTTTTCCACTTCTCTGTTTCAGTTTCCTTCTGCTGTCCCTCCTGCTCACAGCTCCTGTGGCACCAGCCTGTGTGAGCTGGAGTGAGAGCAGTGGGGAGAGGAGCAGGGACACCCTGCAGCTCAGGGACTCTGTGTCCTTGGGAGAGGTCACATCCTCACCTTCCCAAGGGAGCTGGGATTGCTGGCAGTGCTGTGGCTCCCACCAGGGGAGCAGAACAAGCAGCCAAAATGGCAAAGCTGGTGAGGTGTGGGATGGGAATGGCCAAACACTGTGTCTGTCCATGTGCCAGCACCACCAAGCACCCAGCACAGCCACGGGCTGCTCCTTGGGGCTTGGGTTGGTTTCAGCTGACCTGAACTTGTGCTTTTCACACTGAAAATTGCCAGCAGACCTGGCAGAGGGAAGTGGTGTCAGCTCAGGTACCAGAGCCTTTTCCTGGGGATAAGCTCTTACATCAGCACAAAGAGCTAACAGCTGTAATTATTAGCTTTAAAAATTCTCAAACTTTGAAATGAAAAGAAAGTTTCAGCATAAAGCAGAAATCTCTGTTATAGGTATTGACACAGTCCTCACCCGCGTGCGTTGTCATAAACAAGGACATGATAATTAGATATTTTTAACAGACAAAATTATTTTATTTGCTTCCCTGCCAGTTTCCATGAGCCCATCAGTCATCCCCTTCATAGACAAGATTTCTTATGTTCCCTGACAGGATAAATTATATGGTTCTCATCCAGCAAATCAGCTTTACTGTGCAACATTATCTCTGGCAAAGCGATTGCTGAAAAAATCATAAATTCTGTCCAGGTTTATTAGATCTGTCTTTTATTCACATATTTATTTTATCCCAAGCTGAGGTGCATTTTTTTCCTTAATTATTAATGACATTCATAAAGAGGATGTGGCTTTTGTTAAGCCAAATTCAGGACAGTGATGGGTCATGATGGACTTTGATCAGAGGGTGCAGTGAGGTCTGACTCTGAGCCTGAGAGATGGCTGAGACCTTCCAGAATCAGAGTTAAATGTTTTAGAAAATCTAAATTATTGGAATAACTTATTAATTACAGGCTTCCACAATTCCCCTGGTGAGCTCCCTGACAGAACTCCAAAAATGAGCAGTGGGGCAGGAGGGGAATTTCTCCCTGCCAGCCTCTTGGTGTTCAGAGGAATTAATGAATCCCAGCACTGATCACCTCAGAACACCAAATTAAATGAGGGTGTGATGGGATGGGACACTGCAGAACTGTAAATGTCACCATGAGCCAAAGACCTGCTGCAAAGTGAAGAGCTTGGAAACAAAATGGAGAAGGAGATCAGGAGCAAGGCTGGCACTCAGAGATGATGAAAATGGAGAAGGAGATCAGGAGCAAGGCTGGCACTCAGAGATGATGACCCTCATCACCAGCCCAGCCAGGTGGGAGCTGGGCTCTCCTGGCCACCACCTCCCACCACACACCTGCTCTGAGGGGGGAAAAGGTGCTTTCCAGGTGTGATGTGGCCCTGGCAAGAAGCAGAAACCACTGCTGAATTTATTGACTGTGGGAGCAGCTGGGTGCCAGGGGCTGAGGCATTTCTCACATCCCTTGTGTGCAATATGGTCGGGGTAATTCCACTTCCTTTTATTCTCCAGGGCTCGTCAAAAGCACTGAGAAATGAGGCTGGAGATGTGGGCTGGGGTGAGTGAGGCTGAGTTATTGTGGAAGTTATTGATTGAAGAGTGGGAGCAATAGCATTAGAGCCTGGATCTCATAGCATTCTGGTAGTGAGAGGAAACAACATTTTCTTAAACTATAAGTCGATAAATAATTGTTTGTGACTTTTTTTTACCTTTTCTGATGGTCGTTTTATGTAGCTCTGAGGCATTTTGGGAAGGAGCACAGCTTTCTTGGCCTGTGGAGCAGTGAAATCCATCACATTATCTGGCTGGTTAATGTGAAAAGGACGAGCCTGGGTGCCTAAAAGAAAATCAAATCTCTAACCAGCCACAGAGGACAGGAGTGACAGGAACCACAGGCAAAGGCTGGGCCCCATGACCTGCTGCTTCTGGTGTCCTCACCCACTTTCTGCCAGGGCTCTGTGCTGAGGAAATACCAAAGGAACATCCAAACCAGTATTTAAAAGATCAGCAATATGTAAGGTGTAGTTTTTCCAGCAAATTAAAGTTTTCCTCCACAGAGATTTCTATGAAGGAACGGGTAATTTACTCCTTTGTTCAGTCACATTAAGCTGATGAGTAAAGAGCAGGAGCAGACTGCAGGGTTTTCATTTTATTTGGCACTTGCCATTCTGGGCTAGGTTCTGGGATGGCACCCCAGGAGCCACGGGGCTGTTTCTCTGCCGTGGCTGCTCTCCTGACACTTTAAAGGGAGCCCTGCTTCTTCCAGCACAAGAGAGTTTAATCTTGTAATTAAATTAAACTTTCACTTTGAGCCAAAAATTTGCTTTTCAAGAATGTAACTCAGAAAATAACTGAATTCTCTTATTTCATCAGCTCCCCCAAAGTGAGCAGTGGAGGCATTTACCAAGATTAAATTAATCACCGAGCAGAAATTTGCGTGTAATCGGCTGCCACCAGAGCAGCCACTAATGATTTTAAGCATTTTACTCTCAGGGTCAGCGATTCCTCACCCTTTCAGGCTGGGATGAAGGGGCTGTCAGGCTTCCTGCAGAGAAATCTCTCTTGTTAAAGAGGGGGGGGTTGAAGGGTGTTGGGGTTGGGAAAGGTTGGAAATGTTCAGCAGTGAGAGGAATGGCAGATTTGTCTTTACAAACCAGCTGTGGGGCTGCTGGTAGATAAAACCAGCACTGGGAGATAAAAGAAACAATGGGAAGGGTTCCTCTGATTGATGAGTGGAAAAAGATATTTGCTTTTACAAATAAGCTTTAGGTTTGCTGATAAATGAAACTGGATATTGAAAGATGAAAGAAACAATGGGGGAAAACCTAAATTCTGTAAGAATTAAAAATTAAAAGGAGGGTTGTACATTAGAGGGGAATCT